>JBBPDA010000021.1:12682909-12738473 GCA_037974385.1 Arnoldichthys spilopterus | reverse complement strand
ACACACACACACACACACACACACACACACACACACACACACACACACACACACACACACACACACACAAATATATAGATCTTTATTTATATCCATTATAATATGGGCATGTGCTTCTCACTCACACTGTCAGTGTGGATGTGGGTGGCTTCTTGTTTAGACTGTGTAGCCCTTATGTTTGAAATCAAAGATGCTAAAGAAAATGTGCTCTTACAGGCTAAAAATACAGAAAATCAGTCTACACCAAACATTCTTCCACATTAAGATAGATGTAGCTCACAGTGAATCTTTTATTTTCTCATTTTTCATGTGATCAGACTGAACTGAAGTGGACTAGTCCTCTCTGCATGTTGATGGACCTTACAACTAACCCTGCTATTATGTTTATCCAGCTAAATGATCTTTCGGGCCAATTGCCCAGGCACTGACATCATCTGTGTATATTGCTTTAGCCCGCATGAGGATGTGTGGGCCAAAATCCAAGGGTGCAGTGTCTCAGATACAGGGGTAACAGACTTGGTGTTTCAGGCAGTGCTGAGTTGTGTTAGGGTGCAATAGTCTGTGTATGGTATGAGAACGCAAAAGGTTGTGTGGCTGTTGTCTGTTTCAGGGTTTTGGTGCAGGCATTCTTTGCGGAGCCTTTTCTCTCATCGAGGGCGATCAGAGTGTTTATGAATGTGACTGGAGGTTTTAAGAACACATTTCAAGCAGACCTCAATCTTTCATTTGGCTCTTGGTTTGACAGGGCAATGGAAATGCCAGTGACTCAGTGTCCGTAAGGTTTGTGTCTCACATCTCTGTGTCAAGAGGCCTGTGGTTTTCCTTCTGTGGATGATGACATAATCGAATGATGATCCCTCCAGTCAAGCACCCATTCTTGGCTAACCTTCCTTCAGCTCTTGCGCAATGTTATGTTTGACGACCATAATGTGGTCTTCGGGAAGCAGATGATGCCTCAGCAGCCTTTATATGCCATCAGATGAGTGACTGCTGATGAGCATTATTTTTCTTGCATGTGGTTTGCGTCCCAGACAGAACTGTTACTCTGTCATTGTATTTGCATCAGTACATGAGGAATGTTTACAAAAATAGCCAAACCTCACAACTTTTTTTGTTGTTGTTTTTGTCTTTTAACATTCTGAAAATGCCAGCTGCCCTGTACACTGCTTCAACATTTCATGGTGACCGTGGACATAGGACCAATGTGATCGGCTATAGGTATCAGGTGTTGATACAGACGTAAATCATGTATCGAATATCAGACTGACATCACCCCTTCATGTAGCAATCCAGATTCCATTGTTTTTTTTAATATGACATCACAAACTTTCCAGATGGAGGGCAGAAGACCACCACCACTACAGCAATGCTGGATTGCACTGTTTATGGCTGTACCAGTCAATCAAATCAGGAAAACAAGGACTAATTTCAAACGAGAAACAAACTCACAGAGAAACAGCAGCTAATCAAAAACCTCCATCTATAGCCATTTCAAGGTTAAAGTAAGACTAAAGTCAGCAAGACCTGAGCCAGCTAGCTAACTAGCTAGCAGGAGATATTGGCAGACAGCTACCATGAGTTTGCTAGCTAAATAAAACTGCAAAACACTTACTGCAGAACAAACACCAGTTGGTGATAATATTGCACATGTACCTGGCTGTGTTTCCTGCAGTATCACCACTCTGCTCTGTATTTTTTCAGTGTTTTTGTCTGTGTTTTTATGCAGGAACTAGCTTGCCAGCTAACTGTGAGATTTGTTTTTAGCGATGCACATTAACTCATCCAGAGACAAGATGACATTTTTCTGCTTTTTAAATATAAAACATATACATTTAATGCATTCAGTTATTTTCTTTTAATGAGATGTGGTGTGTGCTTTACTACAGCCTCATGTAACCTTGCACATAATGTGGTGGCCTAGTGGTTAGGACATTGCGCTGGGGACCTGAAGGTAGCAGGTTCAAGTCCCGGCTTAGGCACAACTGAGGTACCCTTGAGCAAGGTACCGTCCCACTACTCTGCTCCATGTCTTGGAAGTTGCTTTGGATAAAAGCGTCAGCCAAATATGTAATGCCACTAACAGCAATAATAATAGCAATCATAATATTTTTCAAGTGCAGTGATTAGCGTTGTGTCCTCAAAGCAAGAAGGTCCTGGGTTCGATACCTGGGTTGGCCATGTGTGCCTTTCTGGAATTTGCAAGCTTTCCTGTGTTGATGTGTGTTTCCTCCAGTGCTCCAGTTTCCTCCCACTGTCAAAAGGTTTGGAATAGGTTGATTAGATTCTTTAAATTGCCTGTATGTTTGGGTATGAGTGTGTGTGAATGGTCTTTCTATGTGTTGCCCTGCAATGGGTTGGCCTCCTGTCCTGGGTGTACCCTGCCTTAGGCCCGTAGTCAGATGGGATAGGCTCCAGCTTCCCCGCGACCTGAAAGGTTTAGCAAATGGATGGATGGATGGATATTATTCAAGAAAAAAATGTGCCGGAATTGGTATTGGCAGATATCCAAATTCAAGTGTAAAACTGGATCTGAACGGAAAAAATTAAACTGGTGCACCCTTAGACCAATAAAAGTTGAACTAAATAAATTGTTATTACATTAACAAACACTGTGGTCAGCCAGTGTTCCTCCTTTCACACGCTTCTGTTCCTAGAGCAATAATAGAGATGATTGTAGTTTCTTAAAGATAAGGAAACTGCAGTAGATTCCCAGTAGATTCAGTGAAAAGCAGTTGATTTTCAGGGAAATTTCAGCTGAACAGAGTATATATTTAGATAAAGGTCAGTTAATAATTAAGTAAGAATCAGCAAAGCTTCTAGAGTGGACTGTCTAATTAGTTAAATTAAAAAGCTTGCCACAGAGTCACAGTGAATTCCTTGCCGAAGAAGAGCTTTCTTACTGGGTGAATCAGTACACAGCAGTAGATGTTAACCCAGGCAGTTTAAATTGATTCTGACATTCCTCCAAGAAGAAGTTAAACTGATTACAGTTTCAGCCACTCATTACTGGGGTGATAGATTGTACCGCTGCTTCATACATCCAGTGGCCACGGATTTACATGCTGTAATAAACAAGTTGCAATGCAATCTTTATCTTTTCCACATGGGCAGCTGGAAGATGGGGGCTTTTATGGCCCACCCTTTCTTCTGCTCCTAAAGGCAAATCATATTGCAGATTTCTTTTGCTTGTTGTTGCGTGATGGTGAATAATCACAGCGCAGTAAATGTGTTCTTGTGCTGATGAGTGGCTTTTATATATGCACATCTTACACAGCAGCTCAGATGAATATGTTTGGTGTTTAAAATGTGGCCTGTAATGAAACACGTAGGCTTCCTCCACCTCGCTGCAGTATATGTGGGGGCTGAGGTGCAGTTGCAAAGGTAGGCAGCTTAGTGTAACAGGTCTGTTGTGGAGCTATGTCCGCTCTGTGCCAGGCACCAATTTGTGCGTGTGTGTGTGTTCGTTCAGTGTTATGCAGTGTTAGACCATCCAGCCATGACACAGCTCAGTGGCTGTACCAGGCTGTCCCAACACACTACAGGGTCTGTAAGAAGTATTCATATAAGTGTAAGAATGCAAGCACCCAAGCCACTATTACTGCTGATATCCAGTAGCAATTTGTAGAAAACGCATTGCTTTTATTTTGCAGCTGAGAGCACTGTGCATAAGACCATGAATTTTGTAAGTACAGTCCTACAGCCATGTCCTGTAGTTAACTACAATTTTTTTAAACAAGGCTCTTTTATGGACTTTGAAAAGCTGTTAGCAAGTTCACCGGCAGTAAGATCCATAGCACTCTATATTCAAAAATGTTGTAATGGAACAATAAATGTCCCCAAAAAAGGATATTTTCCCTAAAGAACCTTTCTGTGGTCAGTTCTTTAAAGAACTGGCTATCGTAACGAGATGTGTGACTATACATTTTTGAATTTTGATTTACAGACTTCTGTATAAAAAGAAAACCAGATTGTAAAAAAAGAGTAATCATACTTGCTGATTATCTTAAACATTTAAATAATAATATTGAACATGCAGATGTTTTGTATTTTAAAATGTAATACACATTTATATTTTAGAAACAACAGGAAAAATTAGAGGCAGTGGTTGCTCAAGCTTGTAATCTACATTTTCAGTTATTTTTTTGAAGTCCATTTACTTACTGCTGGTATATGTACCAAACATAGTCTTAGTCCATTTTTAGTCAATTAATGTATAACCTCTCTTTATCCCTTAAAATTAAACAGACTTATTACTGTTACTTTAAAGAGGGAAAAATGTAAATGACCTCTCAGAAAGCTGTTCAGACTGAAACACTCCTTATAACCTCAGAGTGAAAGGGCAGGGCTGCTCTAGGCAGAATAAGCAAAAATATAGAAATGTTTTTGATGCAATGAAAACAGTGAATTCAAAACAGGCTTAATCTTCATATATGCACCGCATGAGCTTTTAAGTGAAAGGTACATTTTGACACTTAAACAGCATTTAAATGCCACATTAAATCTAAATAGCACTTGTTCATCAAGTTTTTCCAGAAAATTTGGTAACACAAAAACAAGAAATAACATGTTTATGAAGCTATAAATGAAGGAACATGTATTGATAAGATGAATAAGCAACACAAATAGGATCACAGAGAAAAAGGACATTGATGTCATTAAAGCTTCACACTTATGGAGAAACCTGTCAGACCTGAATGACCATCTTTTCACTGCTCATTGGGAAGTATCAGTTGACCAACATGTGGAAACCTGTGATTTTCCTCAGTCACCATAGTATCAGGGACATTCCAGCATTAGTTGTGGCTGACAACTGTCAGTATTAGGGGAACTAAGCATTATTCAGACAAGGATTATAAGAAATACAGTCTTTTTGCATAATTCTTGCCCCACGCAAACCATGTGCAGTGTTGTTAATGCGTGATCACAAGATTTGGCACTGTAGCATGTGAACTGTACAGTAGATTCTCCCCTGCAGACATCTGGTGGCATTTGTGAGAAAGTGCTGGAGCTGAGCAACAGAAGGTTCCCAGCATGAAGTGGCAGGTCCTGACAGAGGGGAATGCATTATTACTGTACTGTGAAAAACAATGAGCCATGCATTACACATTGTCTCTCTCATACATTCAGAGTAAACAGATGTATAGGTTTTCTCATGCATGTTGAATGCACACAGCTCAGAGTTTACATACACTGTGCACTGTGGAATATGTATAATGGACTGGTATTTTGATTATATTAAAACATATTCTGAATGCAGGGAAATCAATCAGTGCTACACATTGGTGAATCAGTCAAGAATGTTCTCCAAAAAATCAGATTAGTTTTACATTTTACTTTTTTGGTGATAGACTTTTATTATTTCAGACTAAAGATATATTGACTGATGGACTACAGCTGCAGTAAGGCGAAATGTATGTACATTTAATTATTGGTGGACTATTCCTTTGAAGAGCAGGATTCATTATTTTGACCAGAATTGTTTATTTTGGTTCCTTTACTCATCAGAACACCCACAAAAACACTCACTTGGAGTTGTAATTGGTCATGATTTTTTCAGCATATAATAAAAATTAATGGTACAAAGCTCATTTGCGTATTGCATCCTTTAAAGTATTGAAAAGTCCATTATCATGATAATGGTTTACAGACAATATATTGTGCCACCCTAAATTACACACAGTAAGTATTTGATGAGTGTTTGCTATAAGCCTGTTTGCATTCACTAACTTCAAACAGAATACATTTGCAAGCTGCTTTGCTATCAGCAGTCATAAACCTCCCTTGTGTTTGGCCACAGGCTGTGGGGAGATTACCAGCAATTTTCACTGCAGCAAATCCCCTGCACGGGCCACAACATGTCACATAAATCACAACAGTGACAAGCAAGTTTGAGCTGGAGGAGAGAGCACAGTTTCTCACAACAAAGGCTCAGAAACAGAGGTTATCATGGGTCATCACTGATAACAGATCAATGGAGTATGAGTCTGTTGGAAAGCTGCAGTGGCAGTGCTGTGAGTGATAATGTCAGCAGTGAACTGTGGCAGTTAATGACAAAGATTACGTCAACATGTTAATCTCCCAACATAGTTGACACCAAGTACTCGACAACAGGCTGTCCGACTGAGGCCAACTAGAGGTCAAACAACAAGATTCAACCCTCAGCAACCCCATGCAAGCTACAATTTCAGCTAAACATCCTGTAGGCATTTTAGATGCAATATTAAAATAATAAGCCACAAGAGGCTGTGCTTTACAGTGATTTTACCATGATTAAGGGGTATAGGCATGAAATAAAGCAAACATAAAGTCATTTTTGAAAACATTTAATTGAAATCAAAGCGATCATATGCTAGCATCACATAAACATAATGCACTTTCAGGGTGCGGAAAATGCAAATCAAATCAAATATTCTGTTAAAATATTGATCAAATCAATATAATTTCGATATCATTGTGCACCCCCCATTTATCACAGAATTAAGCTGATTTGTACAGTCATTGTGAGGATCCAGTCTGGAGTTTCCACCAGCCTACCACATACCAGACTGGATCCAAATCCAGTAATCCGCCCCAGCTCTTAGAGAAGTCAGATCACCTGAGTTTTGAACTATTTAAACAGGAAGCAACCACTAATCTTTGTATTGTATAAGTATTGTCTTGCCTAACCAAACCTACTGAGTGGTTTTCTATTGGATGTTTCTCTGGTTTTTGGACCATCTGCTTTGATGTTTGACTTAGATTTTGATATATGGATTTAAATGCTGAACGCTGCAGTCCAAGCCAAATTATTCCCTTACGGTCATGTATATATTTTACGAAGGTTTCCAAAATACTAATCAGATTTTAGAACTGTAGCCATCCATTTTATAATAATGTTTATAGAGAAGTTCATCTATATTCTGTGGCACAACTTGCAATGCAAAGGTGAGCTCCAAATGTCACCATGACTAGATATCATTCATTTTGATTTTTGCTCAAAAACACAAACTGCCTTCATTTTATGTTGATGTGAGAACTGAACTGCTGGATGAAAAACATGCATTACACAAAATACACAAAACTAAACATCCAGCCAAGCAGAGAAGGTGAATAAGACCATCCCATAATGCCTTGTGTAAACAGAGGATAGGATTACTACTTTGATGCTTCTTGTATCACCTTCCCCCTGTGAGAAGTCCTCAGAAGTGACCCAAAGAGAGAGACAGAGAGAGAGAGAAAAATCCTCTATTTCTTTACGTACACTTCCCAACTTTTCTTGAGTTTTGGAAGTGCATAAAGCCTACATCATGTTTCAAATACGAGTGTACTTACCCATGGCTAGGACAGTGTTTTAACTACCTGGTGTAGAGCTATTGAAGTGCAGTTGAAATGTCGCATACTTAAAATTGTCAATACTTCTGTTTCTACTTGAGGTTTAAAATAGATTTAAAAAACCCTTGTGGATTGTCTTTTTCTATTTTATTTCTAGCTGTGTAGTACAGTACAATAAAATAAAATAAACAAAGGTAAAAAATCAACACTCATGTAAAGCAGACTGAGAGGTTTGCTGCATAAAGCCCATTTAAAGCAGAAGAAATCAAATTCCATAGTTCTTCGATATAAAGTACTTTATTATTTTGGCATATAAAGAGCCTTGTCAGCTGAAACTGCATCACTGATCAATTTCTGTGCAAGCCCTTCTGCTGAGGTTTGCATAAAGCTGACCAAATCTTTCACCTCTCCAAGGGATCATCTAGCAAACTTTACTTAAACTTGTACAATAATGTAATGATCTATAAGATGAAGTCAGGAATTCCCCCAGGGGACAATGACAAGGCTAAGTCAGTAAGGATGTGTAAAAAACATTATGGAAACAAAGGGAGAAATACTTTTAACCTTGTGTCTCCTGTAGACAGGCATCATACAGCTGTGAGTGGTGAGAAGTGCACATGTGGATGTGTGTATCATTAAGGTACATGGGGTGGGATTGAGATATCTGTCACTGTTAGCTGCTTGTCTTAATAACCCTCTTTTCTGGCTCTGCTAAAGCAGCGCTTTCAACAGAGACATGCTGATTCATACTGGAAACTGCGTTCACTTTGAATGTATGTGTACAAATTTCACTCTTCAAGACCGTGCATGAATGTGTGTGTATTGTTTTGATTTGCATAAGAAAGCAGTGTTTGTTTTGGACACAAAATGAGCATCTCAGACACCATATCCTTTCAGCATTGAAAATCAAGCTAAGCCTGTGCCCTAGAATCCCCCGTGTTACACGCTTTAGTCTTTTCCCTGCTGTAAACCTCATTTTAAAATCAGCAAGGCCTTGTTAATTAACTGATGAGTTGAGTCAGATGTGTTGAGAGCAGGAAAAACTCAAAAATGTGCAGCGTTGCAGTATTCCAGGACCAGGACTGAGAAATACTGTTTCATGTTTCATTGCCAAAACTTCATCTTGTACAGCTGGCATATGGTATGCATTATTTTAAGGTGTGTGTATGTCTTTTTTTCTTTTTTTTTCTTGACATTCTTATTGCAAACACATGTCATTTCCTTTGTAGATCTTATTTCATGAAAGACGTTCATTCTGTTCTGTCATATACAAGAAGTAGACCACTGTTGGTAAACGTGGCTTAAAAAAATACACGATAAGGAAAATACCAAATATGGAAAAATGTACCATCACACTCCAGTTCATACACTGGAATGAACTCTGTGTTCTGACACCCTTCTATTGTAGCTTACGTAAACTTTCTTTGCTGCAGTAGCACTTCTGTGGGATCAGACTAGCTCTCTCTCCCTTCACGCATCAGTGAGCACTGGGCACCCATAACTCTGCTTCTGGTCCACTGGTTGTCCTTCCATAGACCACATTTGGTAGGTATTAACCACTGCATACTGGAATATTTAATATTGTGGCTGATCAGTATATCCAGTATATCCATTTAGGCATAAAGAGAGGTTGGAGAGTTGTAATTTATAAATGGATGATGACAGCTTTTACTACATAAAACCATACAAATGCCAGCAGCTGATAAAGAAAAATCTTGAAAAAAATCTTCCCTATTATTCCTTCTGTACCTTTGGACTTTGGACACAGCCTTATCCTTATATACAATACTTCCATCAGATAAGAGTTAGGCTGCTTGTCTGCAGTGTAGAGTACATTTCTACAAAGTAGTAGCTTGTCCCTGTATACTCTTTGCTTTTCTCTCCTGCAGAGATCATTATTTGGCAACATTTTACCATAAGTTCTCTGCTTCTCCCTAATCAGACATGGCACTGAATGGAAATGCACTTCTTTTAAATGCTTCAGCATCATATTCCCTGAAGACTCAGTGTGTGTATCTGAGTGTGTATATGTGTGGAATTTAGCCATAGGAAGTGTTCTGTAACTGAATAATTAGAATATTCATATTGTGTCCCATGGTGACAGAGGTGGAAGCAAGCCTGGCTGGGTGTCTGTGATTAAGCTGATGGATGGCCGACTACAGGATGTGTGCAAGCAGTGAATTCATAAGGGCTTAAATGCTAATGAGCTGCCGTTTTTGAGGCTCGACCCAGGAGAACACACCTGGATCCTGGTTTTGTGTTCTGGAAGGTGGTACACTGGGTGGTTTCACCTCATTCCAGGGAAAACTGTGAGCTTGCCAGACTGTGGCTGCACTCTCTCTTCTCTTTTTACCCTGCCATTTTTTGAGGAGATTATGAAGACAGCATGGCAGGAAGAGATGAAATATGACTAATACTCTTCCAGTCATTTCTTTGTAGTCATTACAAAAGGACAGGATGCTTTCAATTCCATATTGTGCCTAAGAGATTTTTCCTTTCCATTTCCAGTGCAACTTTAATGCTGCGTTTAGTGCAGGCTCTTGGTTTTGCACAATGTGAGTGTTCCCAAAGTCTGAGTTCTAAATCGCTTATGTAATTTGAGTGGTTCAGGTGCCTTGGACTAATAGTGGTATTAGGGGAAGTGACCCACAGTCAGATGCGCAGGAATCATATTGTGGCCATTAATCATGTGCGTTTGACCACCTAAAAGCTAATGTGATTTCAGGCTCATTTTACAGGTTTTAATAATGGTGTTGCAGGTGCGTACGTGCTTTCTGCTTTCTGCTTGATGTGACTACTACTAAGATTGTTTCGTTGTTTACCCATAATTTACAGCAGGGGTGCCCAACACTGGACCTGGAGGGCCAGTGTCCAGCACAGTTTGGTAGCCCTCCTCCGAAAACACTAAACCTGAAAATTAATTGGTGAGTTGAACCAGGTGTGTCTGTGCAGTGAAATCCCCAAACTGTGCTGGCCTGAAGGTGAGTACCCCTGATTTTAATTGAGATACTGTAGGAGAACAGCTCAAGTGTCTGAACTCTGAGCAGATAAGAGTAGCAGGGTGGCCCTGCACGCTCAGACATGTTGGCTGCTCAGGGCCTCCTGTATCTCTGCTCATTAATGAGGGGCTTGTGTTGACATTGCCCCTCAGGGATACATATGAAATGCACTCTTATCTCCTCATCAGGTTAATCTCATTTACAGCTACACTAAGTCAGTAAGGCAGTGGATACTGTCTCAAATGACTCTCGCTCTCCAGCTCTAAAAATAGAGGCTTCCTGTTCCTGGTCAATACAGCAGCAGTGACCAGTGCTGTTGGAATTGTCTCTTTGTCTACTTCGCTCCTGAACTGCAGGTGAACGAAAGTGTTTCCATCCAATTGAGTCCATTTATCTTCGTAGCCGAAGTCAAAAGTAGGCCAGCCAATGTCTAAAAGCACAACCTCCAAACTGATTCCACTACCTGCTTACGTTTGACAGTTAGGATGAAGCTGAGACTGGCAGTCACTTAGGCCTGGTTAGGACAGGGAGGCAGTGACAGAAAAAAACAATGAATCAGACAGGCTCACAGGAAACCCTTTTACTCTGGTCTTGCAACACAGCAGACTGCATTCTTAACATGGCTGTCAAATAAAGAGGTTGTGACCTGCTGGAAAGGAAAGTACAAAACATGTCGTAAAACGTTTAAGCTTTCATTTTTCCTCAACAGTTTAACTGCCTGCCCTTCAGTTGTGTTTGCCTTCAAAGGCAGAAGTAGATGAACATCATCCCAGACTAATTTTGTGGTTTGCAAGATTTTTAACTACTAAGTTTAATTCCTGTGCACCTTCCATTTATTGTACAGTTGAATTTTGTCAATGCCTCAGACAGTCCTTAGTCTTCCCACACAACATTCAGTTAGCATGAAAATCAGCCACTCCAGGGTAGTGACAGGGAAGTGAGTTGTGATGCTTTTTCCCACACTTACACAGCTTTTGTAACTCCCTTCATTGTAAAACACTTTCATTCTTTAAAATCTATCATCAGCATATGACATCTTTTATGATGGCCTACTTTTAAACAGAGCCTAGTGATGGTTGTTTTTGATGTATGATTATAGGATTGTGAATGGTGCAGGACACTTTCAGAATGAAAACAAATATACTGACTGGCCTTTTGACGCAAGTTTGTGCATATTTCATTTAAGGAGAAAATCAGCGTTTGCTGATAAGTCGAACACATGTGTACAAACTATGTCAAATGGACAGTTCTTTCATCCAAGAGCCCATTAGCCTGCAACCTCTGTTTAATGGAAAAAGAAGCTATTTTGAAAGCATTACAGTAAGGAGAAAGCACCAATGTTTCTCCTTATATGGACTGGAAAAGACAGTTTAGGGGTTCCCCTCAGAACAAGAAATGAAGCTGAAACAGCAGGGGGGTTTATGAAGTGACGCCATGGCTGTTCAAATGAGTCAGATCAGAAGTACATGGAGTGTGGGTTGAATGTGTGACTTGACATGACCATTGAGACACACTAAGATTCAGATGTCAGAAGAGAATAAATCATTTCACCAATAGTGGTGATGTTCATTTGGAAATCAATTATGGGGGGCTGAACTTATTATTAAATTAAAAAATATATATTTATTTAAATATCTATAAAGAAGATTTCCCACTCTGTTCAAGCATCAAGATATGCCTTAAATGAATTAGGTCACAGGTGTAACAATAACAATATATAATATATGGAAAAATATATAATATATGGAATGAAAGCAAATAATGAAGGGCGTTTAACAGCATACAAAAATAATGAGATAAATAAAAAAATAAATAACAAGAAAATTAGAAAGGTAATTAAAAAATAAAAAAGTGGATACTATACTAAAGCACATAAAAGTAACTAAAGCTACATTTTTTAAAGGGGTGAAATAAATACATAATAAATTAATACATCTAAAGGTACAAAAAGGTTACTTACAGTGTAAGTATAGATTTCAGTAGTATACTAAAAAGAATGGTCTAAGAATAGCAGCATATCCACACTATAGTGAATGAACATTTTAAGCACAGTGAAAGCTTTGATTTTGAATGAATATCAACCCCAATTGTTATTGGGCCCAGTTTGCATGAGTGAGTGCTGTAGTCATTTGAATCATTTAAATTGTGCCAGGGGCAAAATACTTCATTTTTAACCTAGTTCCAACATGAGCAAAGCTGTCAGGTTTTAAAAAGGAAGTTTATAAAAGGTCATTGCTTCAGGATATGACTGTCACCTCCATACCATCCAGTGGTACAGTCTGCTCTCAGTTTCTCCTCTCAGATGTTTTGCTCTGCCTGTATTGTGAGGATTGCAAAATGTGTTTACATGAAAAATAGCAGGCCACGCTAAGGGGCCCATGTCAAAAGACATCAGTGAACAATAAGCCAGTGCCCTCTGCCAATCCCTCTGGCTTTTGTTCAAAACTCATGCAACCATCCCATCTGTCCTGAGATGCTCCATCAGAAGTGCTCCTGTATGGCTGCCTTTATATTTATCTCCTTGCCAACACTACATTCCCCCACGGTCAAACTGTACTACAGATGGGAAAAATGTGTTGTGCCTGTGATTATGATAGATGGCACACAGACTTCTGTTGTGTATCCTCCCCATCTCTGGAGGGAGGCTTTAAATCATTCACTTATTTTTCAGTAATGCTGGCTGATTGAGGCCTGTTTGCTTGAAAGCTGTACATGCACAACTGAGTTTTTGATGTGTGTAACACTCTCAGAGAGACATAGAAGATTGAGTGGTCTTCTTTTAAACAAGGTTAAAATGAACATACATTAATTAACATGAATTACTCTTTTAAAAATACAATCAATAGAACAGGCTTTGCACAACAAACATTTACTGGGTGGAGAAGGTGTTGACTAGACAATGTTAAATTAAAATTTTCTAAAATGTTTTTTATGAGTGGGTGATATGGCAAAAATATAATAACATTTTACATTTTCAGGTAATTTTCCCAATACACAATGTCACAATATCAATGTTTCTTATAAAAAGAATCATTGTATGGCTGGATGGCTCTCTTCCCATTCCTCAGTTTGACAATGGCCAGCAAGGGTGTCTGTTAGTTGACGGAGCAGATGAACAGATTAACAACAGAATAGCACTTAATGCTGAGGTGTGTGTGTATGCAAAAAGTTTAAAATCTCCACTGCTTGATCCATGTTGAGTGGAAATTAATTTAAAAGGCGCAGTCACCTGAACTGATAAATATACACCATAAAGACAAAAAGACAGTTCTCTGGTTGTTTAGTGAACAATTGAAAGATTTGAGTGATTTTTAATTTTCTGTAACACAATAGATTTGATTAGTTAGGCAGTATGTAAAAATGTTAGAACAATTGTTGCAGGTATTTCAGCAGTTCACATGCTTTAATTTTGCATTTTATTTTCTAAGCGTTGGTGACACGTCGGGTAATTCAACCTAATAGCCCAGCTGGCAACACAGTAACGTAGGAAGGCAGGTGTGACATAAAAGACATGGGTTTGTTTTTGGATAAAATGAGCAACATCTTGTGTCTAAATGAAGCAAAATGTAGTAGTTGTGTGTTTCACTCACCGTAATCAAGAAGATTATGACTATTAAGATATAATTTTCCCAATTTTTCCATAATTCCATAGTATCGTACTGTCTGTGTGTGATGAAACTGATCTTTTCAGCATTCATATCATTAACCTCACCTTCTTTTTCATCAGCTTCAGTGACATTTAAAGTAAGATTAATGAAGAAAGGGCACAAGTAAAAGGCTAGTAACAATAAAAATGCTTTTCTACAAGAAAAAAAGAAAAAAGATTTTCTAATTAGGAAAAATAAAAGTACAGTATCTGCACAAACACTTAATAGAGGTTTGGATAGAGTATGCTCCAACACAAAGTGGGGCAAAAACAACCTCTATGCAAAGTGTTTGCAAACTGCCTAAATTTTGATTACAGTTGCTGATTCATCATCATGTTGCAAAAGGTGTAGTAATCATTTCTTGGACTGCAGACATATCAAAGAACTATGACAACAATCTCGTTGGTTGAGGTCAACAAAGAATAATGTCCAAGTAGGTTTCTGATGCACATTCCAGTGGTGGTCACTTCCAACAATGTCTTCTAGGAGTGTATGGAGATCATAAGTATGTCTTTATCGCAATCTAATAAGCATAATCTGTAACCCTTCATGGAAAATATTAACTCATTAACTGTTTTATTGTCCTGGGATCAGTTCCTCAGTTCAGCAGCCCATATGAAGCAAGGAGGCAGTACCTCCTGACCTGGGTCAGCATCCGCCACACTGTAGACTGATCCCTGTTTATTTGCCTTTGCAGCTTTGGCCCACTGCTCTAAAAATAAACCTCTGGCATGCTGCTTCCACCCAGCGGGTCGGCTTTGTGTGGCTGAGGCTCATGATACTGGGCTCCCTGGTGCTCTCTGGAGCAGCCTGCCACTGACACAGTTCACACCTCTCATCTAATAAAGGAGCCACTGTTCAAATCATGGTCTAAAGGGCTTGAGCTTAGATCTAACAGGTGAAATCTTTAAAAAATGATATTTGCAACAGAAACAGGGTTTAGTCTAATTGTCTGGAAGAGTCATGACTCTGGTTGGCGGCTAGACTCTGGATGATGGCTAGTCTGCATTATTTGATTTGAGACAATGACAGCATGCTTGACCAGTTCATTTGTTCCATTTATTTCTCATTTGATAGGCTGTTAGTCGTTAATTGCTGATGGCATGGCTCCAAAAACATTAAAGCACCATTTCAGGAGCTATTATTGAAGCCTTCTTTTGATCATAATTACTTCATTTGAGCAGATCTACTTGGTGGTCAGATACCACACAGATTCTCGATCTGAAAGTCTGGCTCAGCACTCAAATTAATGGGTTTGTTTGAAAGCAGCAGATTTAAAGACTGTCCTCCCATTAAAAGGTATTTGCTTTGATAGATCATTGGTTTTATTTAACACTTTTTGCTGTTATGACCCTGAACAGACTCCTCCTGTGGAGTCGGCTCCCTTTATCCTTTCTGTTTGGAAACACTGTATGGAACATTCCACTTCTGTGGTCTCCAGTCTCCAACACTGCATCACTGGAAATCGTTATAGGAATCTCTTGCTCACACCCAGCAGGATGACATCACTTTTGAAATATCATTGTAAACAAAAGCCCCACATCACTACAGCAGGCTGTTGCACACAATGTTTTTGCTTTTAATTACAGGGTTTATTTTCAATTTTCAAAAGAATTTAAGTAAAACACATTTATGATTTTGTTGTGGTTGATTCCTAAGTGAACATAGTGATTGTCTATAATTAAGGAGCCATAAAATATTATATTTTAGAGCTCCTCTTGGGGTTTTCCAAGACCCCAATGATTGAGGCCTAACCGGTCACACTATACAATGTTTTAGCACGTTTTATTGTTGTATATTCTGGTAGAATTAATTGGTGTAAAGACTTGACAATTACTAATTACGTTGTAGAACTAATTTAGGTAGAAGCTATTGATTGACATATTCCAGAAAAATTCTTAGAAAGCGTTGCAGAGTTATAGGGACAGCAAATGGGAAGACAGCAATGGCACAGAGGGGCTCCCAGAGTCAGAATCACATGGATCAGCTGCATTTGTGGATGGGAAAATAATCCAAGCACATGCTCAGGCTCATAATATGGATCCAGTTTACAGTCAGGAGAAAGGAGAAATGCAGTTTACTGCTATTCAGCAAACCTCATCTAGAGTGTGGGGTTTAACTGGAATTAGATTTAAACTCTACCTCCTCAGAACCTCAAGCACCAGCCTGGAACATGCTTCCTTCCTGAGTACTGTTATGTCATATCAGCCTTCATAGCATCTGTTTTCCTCTCCTGGCACAACGGAAGCAAACAAATCAATAAAGCCTCTTGATCTTGGCTGATTTCATCAGCAGGCACACCTGCCAGTTTCACTTGATGTAGCTTAGAAGCCAATATAGTTAACTGCATGCAGCCAATCTTTTAAGAGGTATCTAACATTTTGTTAGCATTACTGTAGTGTCGTTTTGAAAAGCCTTTCAGTAGTTCCGTAGATGTTTCTTAGCAAAGAGTCTGGGTTTGTAATTTGTGTCTTTGTTAATGATGTAGCTGTACCTGTGACAGTTATACTTATGGAAAAGTTGTGGTTTTTAGTTAGCAGGAAATGCAGATGCATGTATAGACAGTACTTTTCCTTTTGGTTCTCAAAAACGATTGCAAAAGCATTCATTACTTATTTTTGTCAACTGAATGGAACTGAAAGTCACTGTTTAATCTGGTAAGACACATTCACATGTTGCTTAAGATTGTGTCACATGCCATCATTCTGTACCAGTACTTTTCTTGATGTACAGCAGTGGTTGGCAATATTGAGAAATATCATATGATACTTAAAAGACATTTTCATGATGTGATGCATATTAATTATTTTGACACAAACAAAATGTGTTAGTTTAAATACTGTTGTGAAAACACTTTATTCAAACATATTGCATAAGTACACTCCACTAAATTCTTTTAATCATGATTAATTGTGCAGTGTTTTTAACAAAGCATTTTTGTTGTTCATTGTTCTTTGAATAAAATATTTTTATGATATGCTCAGAAAAGCATCAAAGTATCAATATTTATCATAAATACTTGTCATACTGCCCACTCCTGATGTACAGTACATTATACTGTGAAATAAATTAATAGTAGAGCACAAGCTTTATTTTATTTTTTACTTACAGGATATTAATGATGTCATTGAATATTTGATAACATCTACCTTCGTTGTGTGAGAATGAGATGAATGTGGGACACACTACAGAAATGATTAGAACCTGAAGATGAGAGCCAAATGTCCAGCAAACCTTTCCATTACTTAGTGAATAATCATCAGATAATAATAATGTGGCCTTAGCTTTGCTTGAAAGTCAGTAATCAATATATATGTTGGTTTGTGAAGGTCGTACTTTGGGTGACGTGCGTTTTTGTATTTCGTGTCTGTGAAAGTCGCTGAGGAAGAGCTGACAAAGAAGTGATTATATTTCATACACCCTGCAATAAATCTCTGTCTTTCCTGTGCAGACAGGCTCAGTTCATTTAAATGATAGCCATTTTGCTAGCTATTCTTTTGCTAAACCCTGATGATCATATAGGCCTGTGTTTCTCCAAGCTCTTGTCTGTACAGTAGAGAAGACATCTCCAAGATCGAAGAACTATTTCAGATATTAAACCACCCTTTTTGAGAAAAACAATCCGAAATGTTTCACCACTTTACTCTCTTTCAGCATGGCTGTGATTGCAATTAGAAAAGGGTTTAGCAGTCATGTCTTTTCTTTTTAAGTTTCTAGTTTTTTCCATATTGTGCACTAAACATCTCCATGGCAGTCAGATTTCTTTTTAAATGTACAGTACCGTACAGTACTGTCGTTTAAAGAACAGACAAAAAAAGAAAGCCGGAATCCTCTTTTCAACCTAATTTAGTATAAAACTATACATAACTTTTAATAACCCACTGCCTTATATCATAAGTATAGTCTAAGTGCATTTAATTTCAATTGTTTGCTATCAGTTGTAATAAATGCCATTAGCAATTTGAGGCCTAATTACACTGTCCAAAATCATGATGGTGATTAATATGCAATTAGTTGCACATCCCAAGGACATCCATCCACTACTGATGGGTTCACTTTGTATTTCTCATTGTCCTGAGATATGAACAAACAACAGCAGCAATCAGAGGAGATGAGCTGATTATCTGAAAGGTGTTGTGCCTTTACAAAATCCAAATCAGGATTCAATAAGAGAGTGCTGAAATATAAATGTTTTGTATTTGATTGTCTAAAGGCTTTGCTCATTTTGACTATTTCTGTCCAAATTTTGTATCTCAGGAGAAGCTTTTACTCTTTTAGTCTTGTCCAAGTCAAGAATCCTATCTCTGTGCATTAGTTTTTCGTAAATGTTAGTCTGTCCTGAAGCGTTTTGCATTTTGGGGTCTAACATTGTAATTGCAGAGTGAACTTTTCTCCAAGCCTGTTCTTTTCAGTGCTTTCATCATTTGTAATTGCTGTAATCATTTCTTGCTCGTGAAAAGTAGTAGGGCTTGCACTGCCACTCATATGTGCTGCTGGATGTGGGTGGAGGACATGACAGGCAAGATGAGACATGAGGAGACATGTGAGGGATGAAGATGATGAATGGTAGGAGAAGATTGCTTGTCACACTGGCAGGATCTGCTGTTTTCATCGCAGCACAGTGCTCTCATACGCTAAGCCATGCGAGGTGTTTCTGCTAGATGTGTGGGCAACATCAAAACGCCATAGCTCCCACACAGAAGATGACAAAGCATTATGCTGCGTAGAGACAAAATATGTTGTCAGATTATATTTTGTGCAACTGTTTGTTGTGTGATGTTAATACTATCAACTCAAAACTATTTTTCTCATGTTTTTTAAACACTCTTAAAAATTAAGGGACTCATTTTGCATCACATTTTGAAGTACAACATATCCTAGAGAGATGTCCTTCACAGGTTGATGACTTTCCTGCTCAAACAGTGAACAGTGTGGGCAATGGTGGCCTAGTGGTTAGGACACTGCCTTTGTGACCTGAAGGTCGCAGGTTCGAGTACCGGCCCAGCAGTTATGAGGTACCCTTGAGCAAGGTACCGTCCCACTGCACTGCTCCCTGGGTGCTGTTGGTAGCTGCCCACTGCTGAGGTCACATTTTGTTGTGGTGCTTGAGTGTGTTCACAATGACAAAGAGTCACTTTCACTTCTATAAAAACACACTGTGTGGTTTAACACATCTGTGTATTGTCATTGTGTATATTTGTTTACTAGTGTGTTTGAGGAGGAGAATTACCAAACTGTGTTTAATACCAGCCCTGCAGGACTGAAAATTGACCTTTCTGTCTTTTAAATTATGATTATTTTTTATAAATTGCACCCTCCTGTTATTCTGGGATGAGAACTTTTTCTATTTTATGGTTTAAATTTTCAATCCAGAGTGCCAGATTTACAGTTTGCTGTAGATTTGTTGTCCTAAATGGTCTACAGGCATCTCACAAGTACAGTTAACACATTTCCACTTTAAACTTCAGACAGTGTGGCTAATTATAAAGGATATAATTATTTTATTTTACAGGCATTAATAATTAATGTAATGGATGCTATTGTAAATAATAATGTCTTATACAACTGGAAAATTACACTTGTCCAAACTGCAATTTCAAGTCAAAATCTTAACATTTTTAGAACCAGATGTGGTTCTTCTATGGCATCACTCAAGAGGCATCATTCTTTAAGCAGCTTTATTTTAAGACTGTAGTTCTAGACTCAAAAAATCTTAAAATATAATGAATTATCTCTGTTTAGAATGTACGACAGCTGAGAATTAGCCTTAATCTCTTTCCAAATAACTAGGCTTAAAGGCACTTCATGTTTAACCAAGTCCAGTTTGTTCTCTATTCATTAGTTAGTTTCATACTTAGATTTGCTGCTGTGCATGGAAATATGAAAGAGACCTCAAAGGGGTAAATTTTTTGGCATACAGCTGTGTTGCCTAATATCTTTTCTTCTGTGAACTGTCCTTCAGACTTCACTGAATGCTTGTCTGAAACAGCTATTTCTGTCTGTAGTCAGAGAGCAATATCCTGCTATAGTTTATAGCCTCTGTGTCCACTGAGACTGACTCCCCCTCCACCTCTCAGATGCGAGGAGGGTTATATTGTTTAGCTTTATGAAGATGTCTTCTGCTGGCTACAAGCACGTGTCATTACAAACCTGAACTGACCAACTGCACACATTTATTTGTATTGCTTAATTTGTGGTTGTGTGAGCCAAAGTCTGATCACCAGAGGTCATATGTCTTAGCCTAAAGCCTTATCTCTTAAAAACATATTATTCAGTAAGTGGACTCATGTGGACTGCATTGCAAACTGGTTGTTATTGATAAGTTGTAGAAGTGTGTATAGAATATTGTTATCCATATGTCAGCAGTTCATAGCCATTAAAGGGGTAAACCTTAATGTATCTTTTTCTTGCCAATTTACATTAAAACTTTACTTGCATGCTTTGGAAGCCCAAGGCTAAAACATGTTGTTGGGAATTCAATTGAGCATTCTCTTTCTCCTAAACCGTATGGATGACCTGGCATTTAAACACAGAACACTATTGAACACCATTAAGGCACTAATACTATTAAAACAAAGTAATCTGTGAAGCTAATGCCAAAACAAACTTCTCCCTTGATCCACCCGTGGTTGGACTGGGATATAACTTTGGAAAAGCCTCTTGGAGAGTAGTGTGATTTTCTCAATGGGCGTAAACCCTCTTTTCCATAACACAGCCCTCATCAAGAGCCTGGCTGTAATTTTTCTGGCAGTCTGTTCAGCATTATGTAATGCATGTGAATGTGCCTATTGTTGAAAATGCAAAAATATGACTGTGGTTAGAATGTGCAGCATGAAAGCATTAAAAAATTAATTAATATGATTGTATTATACTATTTCTGTTTACACTGTACAATTGTATACTTACAAATAACTACAGAGACATTAGCAGGCTAATTGAGTGAAGCTTTGTGTTGAAGACCACATCCTGAAGGTCAAGCAAAGGCACACATGGGGGGAGCTTTGCTCCGGTCTAATCTCATCACTTACTCCCCATCGTCCTGCTACAAAATCTCAGGTTTGACCTTGGTCAGCTTGCAGGATGTGAAGGAAAGAGGCAAGTCATGCATTTGGAAAACAAGTTAACACTTCATCCATGCAAGTCTCTGGTCTGGAGCTGACTTGGTTTTGACAGCGGGCTAGGCCTGAGCTCAAACTATTGAGTCAGAATGATGCAAGCATGGTGCTGCCCCCATGGCTTCTGTGCCAGACAGAATAACACTTACACTTCTGTTCCATAAACACTTCCTTTGTTGTTTTAAAGGACACAAAATTGGAATTTGTTTAAACTTTGGACCCTCTTGCTTGTCTTATGGCAACGCACCAGCTGTTGCCATGCATGCTCAGATGTCTTAGCGTGGCTTGTTTATAAAGGTCAGCAAGCATGGTATTTGTGAATTCACTGTAGCTGGCTGATTCATGTCATTAGTCATAAAGTCGTTAAACTACCAAGATGTGTGCCAGCGGAGCAGAAAAAACAGCATCGCTGGCCTGTGAGCATGAGGCTTGGAGCAGCTCTGCTCTTGGGCCTTAGCCACCCTTAATGGGATCTAATCAGTTGAGCATGAAGTCCCTCATGGCTCTCTGCTCTATGTGTAGCTGCAGTGGAGGCTGAAGGAGAAGGGTACTCATGTCTTTGCTGAGGGAAAGCAGAAATAATTTTATAATGGCCCACATTCCAAAATTTTAGCAAAGTTTGGGGACATGTTGATTTTCAAAAATATATATTGAGCATGATTTCTGTGTAGAGCTGATTAATTTTCTTTGTGAAACCTGTGAAACTGGACAAACAATGTGTGAATAATGGTATACACATTTGGTATTACACATTTGATTCCCTGTAATATCAGCACTCATTCAGGTGTGTAAAAAGGAATTAC
Organism: Arnoldichthys spilopterus; assembly: GCA_037974385.1. Taxonomy (NCBI): domain Eukaryota; kingdom Metazoa; phylum Chordata; class Actinopteri; order Characiformes; family Lepidarchidae; genus Arnoldichthys; species Arnoldichthys spilopterus. The sequence goes on along the minus strand of JBBPDA010000021.1, from coordinate 12,716,598 downwards.
AATGCTTTTTCAAAATGTCTGCAAAATGTAGTGGTAAAAATGGAAACAAAATCTTTTCAGACTGATTTGATATGAAATTATTCCAAATTTACCAAATCAGAATTCTTCACATGGTGGGAAAGTATCATACCTCTAGAAGATACCTTACAGTTATAACTCTGAATGGTTACAGATATGCTGAATAATGCCTGACATTGTTTTACAATGGTTATGATAAGGTATTGACCTAAAAATGATCTTTAAAGATGTTTATGGTGGCCAGGTATTTACAGGGTGATGAAAGGCAAATAGTACCCAAAGCTTTACCACTATTTTACCATTATTACAACTACACAAAAAAACGCAGAATCTATACGCACGTAGGTTCACTGGATGTTTAAGATAAGTGAATAGAATTACGTTATTTGCATATTTAACATTATCACCTCCTTCACTGTTTATTTACAGTCATTTCACATCAAACCATCTGAATGCCTTTCTCTAAACCTCAGTCACTGACTTATGCAGAAATTTTGAAAGAGTCATGTAAAATTAAAAATTATAAGCGCAAAAAAAAGGATGCTTTTAATAATAGTAAAATTAAAAGTATCATTATTTAGACTAAATTAGATTTTTCATACCAAGGAACAGCAAGTGGTTCCCTTATTTTTGGTGGGTGGTGTATAAACCACTAAAGAGTATAATTGGATAATTAACATGCCTCAAAAGCACAGGGTAGAGATTGTAATGTGTGTAGAGAGTTTGACTGTGTGTAACTTCATTCTCAGGTACTGACTGTAAAACCTTTAACAGACCTCATATGTACTGTTACGGTACACATGTGTTACACACCTCCCTGGGGAAGAAGGCAAAGGATATTAAACAATGACTGCTTTTTGACATCTCCACGCTTAGTGTGTAATATGAAGCAATGACAGGAAATGGGAGGGGGCCTTTTTGCTGAGGTAGCATGTTTTGGTTTTAACGAGAGAACTCACTCAAAGGCAGCTTCCTTTTCTCCACATTCCTATATATATTTGGCCTACAGTCTGTGGGTGTGTGTATGTGTGCTTGCATGTGAGAGAGGAGAGCATGTAACATAACAATAATGCTTTAAGGCCTGGAGGGGAACTTACAAGAGCCTAATGTGTGTTCACCTGCTATAGCATGCGACTAAATGTGGTGTTTTCATTTCTTTTCTGGAACATAAGGGAAATTATATAAGGCTGAAGAAAGCTTTTTAATGTATTTGTCCATTTTGTTAGAGACTGTTTCAGTGTTTTATTTTTAACTGAAGAGAGAAATTTCAGCCTTTTCACAGCTGAAGCAAAGCAGGGTTCGAATGCCTAAAATCCCCCTGCAGGCTGACCTCATAGTGGATTGCCCTCATATGCTGTTAACTTAGTGCTGTGTGTTTCAGTAATAGTTGATCCAGTGTAGATCTGTTGCCCTTGATGACAAAGAATAACATGTATTGTTGCTATTATGGATTGAGCAAATGGCTTAGGGTGTGTAACTGTCATCAATTGTTTTTACACAACACAACCAGATTCAAGCAGTTTTTTGTCACACACACAGTTATTCAAGTACAACGTGCAGTGAAATTTTGCCCTGAATACTCCTACAACAATGCAACGACTTAACTAACTAGAGAAAAAGATTAAACAAGGAAGAGAAAAAAAGAATATAGATAAGATAAATCTAACCACTTCTTCTTTCGACTGCTCCCGTTAGGGGTTGCGACAGTGGATCCTCTGTTTCCATCCCTTCCTGATAAATCCAACCATAAACAATATATATACACAATAAACAATATATATGTACTATATTCAATCTGTTAAAATATGTTTGCAAGGCAAGATACAAAAATATATGCCATATATGTAGGTACAGGACGTGGAGTGATATGGAAGTATTACAATGGCATAGTGCAAACAACTCACTTGTGCAAATAGCTTACATATTATAGGCAATGCAAGGCAGTGGCTGGTGATTTTGTCACTGTACAGTGTTGTAGTACAGTAGTGCATTGGTATAAAGTCTAAGCGAGTTCTATAAAAGTTTAGGCATGTGCTAATTAAGGAGGCTTGTGATCTGATGGTTAAAGCTCATCTTAAGTCTCTTTGTTAGTATCAGCATGATACTAGATCCATTTTAAACTTTAAAAAAAAGTGGCATTTCATTCGGGTTGAAGTAAATGCACTCAACCCTTTAACAGGACATGTTCAGGACCTTTTCATTATTGCAAGTTTTAGGGAACATCAAGTTACTAAATCATAATGTATTGCAATTAGCTGTTTTACATAAAACAAGTTATGAATATGTACTGACTTCAGTGTATAAATCATGTACAGATTAATCAGTATGGACAGATACATTTTTATGCACAAAGCAACTACCCGTGACTTCCATTTATGGCACCATCTTCTCTTCCTCCCTGTAGAGACTTCTGCTGTGAGAGGTCTCTAGCAGGCCTCCGTCTCATCAGTCACTGCCTGCATATACGGCCCACGGTAAAGCTCCAATAACATGGAGAACCCCTCCACCAAGTCAAGATGATGAATCACGCAGGGCCAGTTAAGCAATTATGGCACAATTTAGAGTTCAGTTGGTTGCAAATTACCGCTGCACTTCTGAAAGAATGTGAAAAGTAATGAGAGTGGACTCCATAAGAAAATAAAGATCCTGAATATAAATGAGTCAGAGGAGAAGCCTCTTGGGAATGCATTGTAATCTGTTGGACTTTTTGACCCACATCAGTTTCAGATTGGATGAGAAGCAGAGCTTTTCCCTCATGGGCATCTTCGCCTGTGCATTTGACAATGCCCCCTCTCTGTGTAAAATACCAATGCTGTGTGTGTAGGGTGGGAGTTGTAGAACACTCTACTGTGTGTCCCAGATTGCTGATAAGTGGAGAGCCATAACTGATGGTGGTTTGGGCCATCATCATCCCAGCAGGCCAAAGAGAATGCTGAATTTTGCTGGATGGGTGTTGTGCTTGGAGGGGGTTGCTGCATGAGGCAGTGATTTCCACTGCAGGTTCTGTCAGAGTTTTCCGGAAATAGATGCCGCGGGGCTCCCAGGGCTGGCTATGACACGGACATTTAGCTCAATATCATGCTGGCACACACAGCAAGTGCAAACGGCACAGTCATTACCCAGCAGCCACCAAGAGGTCTCTGACAACGTGACTGTGTGTGTGTGTGTGTGTTTGTGCCTTCCTCTCTGGGTGTTCAGTAGAGATTACACTAGCTGTTCTGTCTTATGAGACAGTGAATTGTCTCTGTTTAAAATTTATACACAATTATTTCCTGAATAAAGTGTTTTACATCAATATTGTCTTTCAGTTCACACATGTTTACATTAATGTAATATGTTTTGTCACATTTGTTGAGTTTTAATATATTGTTTACATTTACATTTACATTTAATCATTTGGCTGACGCTTTTATCCAAAGCGACTTCCAGGACAGAGGCAACAATCAAGCATTCGCGTCGCATAGATCAACAGAATTTGATATTGTACAGTATGCAGTTATTTTCAGTGGTCAAGATGCTGTACCTGGCCAATGTGGTTGATTAAATTTGGTGAAATTTTAGCATGATAAAGTGTCCAAACATGCACCCTCATGTCTTTACCAGTGTTCTTGCAGGAGTAGCAAAAATGGTTGGCACAAAGGCACACTTGATGAAGGTGATTGTCTTTTTTGTCACAATAACAGTGTGTACCGTTGACTGGGGTTGATCTAGCAGGGCAGAAAACTATGAACTGATTTGTGGTAAAGGTGGCAACATGTGCATCTGAGCTTTTTATTATGTCCTGTTCTAATTTCATTGTTTGTCTGTGGAGACTAGAAATCGAGATGTGCTTAATTTTATAGCCCTATACCTATTAGTGCCTGGTTGTGACAAACACCTGAACTCAATAATTTGGAGAGGTGTCCAGATGCTTTTGGCCTTGTGGTGTATATTGTCGTAAGAGTTTCCTCTCAAGTGCTTATTTTCTACTGTTTCCACTTTTCTATTTATCCATGAATTCAGTGTTTGGTTTGTCCATTGCTGAGTGCACTGTGTACATTATGAGCACTCATGTACTGCATGTCAGGGTGTGTGTTTGTTTGTATTAGACTTGTGGGAATGTTGATGGTTTTGAGAGCCTGTTTCTCTCCATCATTCATGTCTCAACTTATTCAGACTTGTAGAACACAGTCAGTTTTAAGCTTTTAGACATTTGAATCACCCAACAACTCTCAGCAAATCCTGTTAGCTGAAACCAATAAAGCATTGTGGTTGGCTGTTTCTGGACTCCTTGCAGTCACAAAGTGGATGTAGACATGACTGAGCCTCTCTCACTCTCCCCCTCTTTTTCCCCTAATTCCCTAACACAGGCTTCCTGAGCCTCATTGCTATACATATGGTCTCCATCTGCTGTGGGCACTGTGTGTGATAGCAGTTTCTAGAGATGGTTGGCTCCATGAGCATGTGTGATTTAACCCATTAGAAAAACACACCCACCAGGCTCTACGCTATGTGTGAGCTACATGCTAGATGACTGAACTGAGTTTGGCGCAAGGGTTGATACTGGAGGGTGTTTAAAATGTGGTGTAGAAAAAGACCACAGCGCAGCTATCGCTCAAGTCCCACAAGTGTCACTAAAATACCAGTTTCTGCTGCCAAGAAATATTAGCAATTATTTTTTCTCATGTGTGGGTTTAGCTGAGCATTGTGCTGGTGACGCAGCTGAGCGAGCCCATCGCCATGAGTGCAAGAGGTTGCTGTGGGTGTAAGTTCTACGTGCTGCAGATAAAATTACAAATGAAGTGAGGTCGTACAGTGCCCAGTGTGGGAACTTTGTGCTCGTTGAGAAAGACAGAGAGGTGTTTTTCCGTGCACACAGGGAGAGAGAGCAAATGTCTGTGTGTGTGGAATGGGCTTGGCTTCACTTCCCTTCAAAATAGATTTAAATACAGAGTGTGAACCACATCGAGGTCAGTGGCTGATCCACACTCAGCGGCCTGGCCTGGGAATGCTGGGAACATCTCCCATCTCGCCTAGCAGCTCCTGTCCTGCATGCTGCAATGTCACATAGTCCTCTTCCAGGCAGGAGGGGTCTGAACTTGAGCATGAAATGGGACTGACATTAGATCATTTCTCAAAAATTTCTCAGGCTCTGTCAGGTTCAGGTTTTGTACTTAAGTTTCTCCTTAGCCCAGTATGCATCTTTAACAGATTTTGCCCTGCATTTTGACATTTTGACCCTGCCTTAGTGCACCTCACTTCTTGATTATCTTAAACAACTTTTAATCTGGTTTGCTGCAGTTACTCGTGTTATTGGCACCAAGGTCCACTGAGAAAGATGGTTGTCATTGTGAACACACTCAAGCACCACAACGAAATGTGACCTCTGCATTTAACCCATCACACGTGCACACGTGGAGCAGCGGGCAGCTATCAACAGCACCCGGGGAGCAGTGTAGTTGGACGGTACCTTGCTCAAGGGTACCTCAGTGGTGCTCAGGCCAGGACATGAACTTCAGTTCACAAGGGCTCACAGTCCTAACTACTAGACCATTACTGCCCACCGACTGTTGTTGTTGCCACAAGGTTACTTAAAAGGTACTGTCATTAAGAAAAGGGTAAAAGTTTTGTCTCTGCTTGGTGATAGTTTGGACTGGGTTAAGTTTGGTCAGAAAAGTGTCAGCTAAAAATAAAACTGCAAGAAAAGATTCTTTACAGTGATGCCATAAAAGAACCACTTTTGGTTCCTTTAAAATCTTTTGATGGGTAGTTCTTTCTTTAAATGTGCAATCTTAAAGAACCTTTTAGAGTTTAAAGAAGCTCCACATAATGTAAAGATTCTGAGCTAATTAAAGGGTGGATTCCAAATCATTCTGAACTTACCGTGGTTCAGATGAGACGGGAGCAATGTTCTTGGTCTTCAAGTTTAAACCGAAAATTGAGACTTAATTCGTGCCATAGTCTGAACCGCCAGGTAAAGCTTTTCTTCATGCAAATCATATACTAGTGTGTTTTGTCAGAGCCAACAGGTTTTAAACTAAAGGCCCCAGAGGCACATCCGTCCAGCTGTGCTCTTGCCAAAACCAGCCCTTCGGGTCTTGGGGCTCATGCTGCTCAGTATATTGCCAGCCAGGGTTACTTTGGCTTTGACGTTTCTGTGGGGCACATGATTGCCTGCAAACACACAACACACCAGCCTAGTCTCTAGCAGGCTTAGGCGTGTTTATTTTTGTGATCACTGCTCCATGTCTTTGTGTAGCCTACATCAAATGAACCATGCCAACCTGAGGTTGGTAGGCTAAACATAAAAGCATGATTTATCAGGATTCATCAACTATAATGTCGAGTTCCCTATAAATACCAATGGACTAGCATTAAGGAGCAATGCTTTTGATTTGTGTTTTGATAAGGTCAGTGGTTATCTCACAAATATCCTCTAAAGTTTGACAGCATATTTGAGGTTGACCAAAAAGTTTGTTTGAAAAGTCAACTCCAGCCCATTATTATTGCTTATCGCTGTTACAAAAACACACTTGCTTGTAATGTGGGCGCCAGACCACAGGCTCTGACAGAATGGAGCACTGCAAATCTTTTGTGTGAGAACTGTATGAATCTCTCCCTGACCTACAGGCTTTTGCTGGGGTGAATGAGGAGCATGTGGATGGAAGCTTTACCATTTACTCTTCCAATGATTTGTCCTTTAGCTTGGGGGCTTCTGCTGGAAGCTTACTTCCACTCTTTTTCTGTCACTTTCTGACAACACACTCCTTAAGTCTTACAGAGCTTTAAAGACCTGTTTACACAGTAGAAGTAACACTCTGGACCTCCACCGAATAGTTGCCCAAAGCCTTTGTGCTGGGAGGGTGCTATAGATGGAACATGCACTGTCGCAGTCCAGGTACCGGCATATAATTTGGTAAAGCTGCATTAGCGTGATATGATTTTTTTGTGTAATACCTTTTGTGTGGTACCTGTCTTTTTAACTCAAATGCTCTCTGAATTTTAGTGTGTGCATGCAAAGTGACGACTGTCCAGACGATGGAAAGTCTTTTGGCAAACATGCAGTAATTTTTCTTCCATATATTTCTTTTTCCCACTGGCTGTCAGGATCCTTGACCAGGTGCCCCCCTCAACCCACACCCGTACTTAACCTCACCCACACCCCATTTACCAAACATGGTTCAAACTCTCTCTCTTGGATTAGCCACTTGATTACATGACAGGCTTTTTTCTGGACTGTCGACATCTAACACTAAATAACAGCTCATTAGGTTTCTAGTGGTGCCTATTGTAATGGTTAATCTATCACTTTGCTATGCTGGTAAATACACAATTTGCACATATAATTACACAAGACTCTCCTTGCACAGGTCATATATATATCTGTGATGCTCTCCTGACCTGCATGTCTACTGTACCATATTTAATGTTGAGCTTTTAATCTAGGTATATGCTATTGTGTATATATCACATTGTAGTTGGTAGTGAACTGGACACTCTTGTTTAGTTGCAATGTGAACTTTTTCACTCTGCGGAAATTGGCATTTTGAATCCAAGATCCAAAAAAATTTGTTATTTGTGTTGATCTGCCATGTTTTTGAAATGTTGTGGGCAGGGGTGGGGTGTAGTGGTTGGGTGGGAGTCTGGCTGTGCGAGGACAGTGTCACAGAGAAAGAAATGACAATCAAGCCTTTTAACTTGTCAAAAAAAGTTTGACAAAAAGCCTGTTTTCTGTGCATGATACTGAAGAAAAGGATAAAGACTGAAAAGGGTTTCTGGGAGGTCTGTTCTTAATGGAGGTCCAATTTAGCTAAAACCAGAAGCAAACTGTTTATTTACATTTAAATACATTCTAATATATACATAGCATTGCATAAAGAAAATGAAGCCATCAGCTCTAACATTAATACTAAGTTTGTACTTTGACTGAGCTCAGCTTATTGTAATTGTCTGCAAAATGGTAAGGCTAGAAGAGTTTCTTAGCCCTAGTGCCAGTAACATAAAACAAGTAGACTTTGGAATATCAACTACATTACCTACTGTTCGACTGCATGGAAATAACGTTAACAGCACATCCAAATAGTGATGGCTCGTGCTTGCTAAAACCAAACCCCCTGTGACCAAGTTCCTGTTCAGCTATTCATTACTTTCTCATTGGTAAACAAATATGCTTCTCCAAGTTGACAGGGAGTGGGCTAAATGTCAAAAGAAAAATGAGAAAAAAGAAATATAGCGATGATATTTGTGTCCTTGCAGAAAGAACTGGTCAGGCCGACTCGTTATTCCAACATGCTTTCAGTAAAGGAGAGATCAGAAGCTGGCAGTCCTGCCGAGCATTTGAAATGCACAGCACATTAAAGGTGTGTGTGCATGTGCAGTCTTTACAGCCTGCTGTAATTTCAATCTTTACTTCTGAAGTGAAAAAAGAAATTGGGGTGGTGAAAGTGTGTGTGCAAAATGCCAGCCTTTCCCACCCGCTGCTTTAAGTGTTTCAGGCTGGTTGAACCAGAGCCTGGCACCATCATTCATCATGTACAACCATTCAGATTGCTCTGAACTGTTCATTCTGGACTCCTGGGTTGAGGGGGAAAAAGAGTAACCTGTTACCTGTTCTTTCTCACATCATCAGCTTTTTCTTCTGCATAGTTTTTTTTGGACGTTTACATTTTTTGGATTGTATATACATACATTTCTTTTTTAATACTTAAAAAATGTATTAGTCTTCATAGGAAAGAACTACACCAGTCACTTGAGATTCTGCTCCTGTCTATTTTAGCTCATTCTTCCATTTTGCTGGGCAATAAAAGTGTCCCTGCATTGCATTATGTCTGTTGAACCAGTCAGACAAAGACACCCTACAGTTGTCATTCAGGAATGTGGGAGTGTCAGTGCTGTGTTCTGCCTGGACATGAAGCACAAAGTTCATGGAAGAGTGGTTTAAAATGGGCAGCTATGCTTTCAAGAGACTGGTGTAAATAATCCTTACCTGATCGAATTGCTGCTGTCATTAACAAAAGCAACACAACCAAAACAAAGTATTTGAGAAAATATATGAAGACCATGTTTGTCCAGAGAGTGTATGTATATGCAGTGTAATATAGGTTTGTAAACTCTTTGGAACCTGCATTTCTGTGGTGTATGTATATGTCTCTATCAGCAGCTGTGCATATAAAATGGGTTTCACACATAGGACTGTGGCACTTTACCACTATAGGCCTGTGGCCTGAATACCTGCTAAATGTAAATTGCAAAGCAGTGGAGAAGTCAACCAACTTTAAGTTCCTGGGCCTGATAGTGGCTGGGGAACTAGCCTGGAGCACCAATACCACCTCAGTGATTGCGAAATCTCAACAATGCCTCTTTAACCTGGGAAAACTTAATAAAGCAAAACTACCTTAGAAGCTTCTGGTGAATTTCTACCCCTATGCTATCAAGAGTGTGTTGACATACTGCGTATCAGTGTGGTTCACCAGTTGTATGACGTCATAGCAGCAACTCTTCAGGGAGTAATAACTACAGCTGAGAAAAATAATTAGGGCCTGGTTACCAGACATTACCACTGTCTTCACATTCCACTACCAATCTTACAGCATCATCTGAAACCAGTAATTCTAGCCCATCACTTGTTTGACCACTAGGATCAGAAATAAGATAGCGGTCTACCTGAGCAAGGACTACTAGAATGATTAACAGTTTTTTCCCCTAAGCAGTCAGGCTTACTCAAGCTTCAGCTCACAATCTCATCTACTATATGGTCCATTGTAATAAGACAGAAGCAATATACTACAACACCAATTCCAAAAAAGTTGGGATGCTGTGTTAAATGTAAATAAAACCAGAATGCAATGATTTGCAAACCTCATATGCTAATATTTTATTCACAATAGAAAACATAAAATGTTAAAAGTGAGACATATTACTTTTTAATGAAAAGTATTAGCTTATTTTGAATTTGATGGCAGCAACATGTCTCAAAAAAGTTGGGATAGGGCAACAGAAGACTGGAAAAGTAAGTGGTACAAATTGTGGAAAATTTTCATAATAATGTTCCTCAACAAAAAATTCAAAGGCTGAAAACAAATATTGAATGCCTATGATATGGGCCTTCAAATGGCACTGCATTAATAAAAGAAATGAGTCTTTCAGGGAAATCACTGCATGGGCTTGGAAACTTTCTGTGAGAACAGTTCACTGTGCCATTCAAAATTGCGTGTTAGCAGACTGTTATGCAAAGAAAAAGCCATATGAAAACATGATCCAGAAACACTGCTGTTCTCTCTGGGCCATAATTTACTTAATATACTGAGGCAGTGATCGGACAAATCAAAATGTAACATTTTTTTTAATGAAAACATGGATGCTGCATCCCCCAAACTAAAAAATAGAGGGCCCATTCGGCCTACAGTTAGTACTTCAAAGGCCTGCATCTCTGATGGTATGGAGGTACAGTAGTGCCAATGAAACTGGCAGCTTGCACATCTGGCAGGAACAGTGCTAAAAAGTAAATGCAGGTTTACATTTTTTCTGGGAAGGGCCTGTATATTTCAGCAAGCCAATGCTAAACTGCATACTGCATCTATTACAACAGCATGGCTTCGTAGCAGAAGAGTCTGGGTGTTGAGCTGACCTCCCTGCAGTCCAGAACTTTCGCCAATTGAAAACATTTGGTGCATCATGAAATGTTGAGAAGCTAGAATCCTGTATCAGAAAAGAATGTGACATTCCTCTCCAAAAAGTCCTGTAACTGGTCTACTCAGCTCCCAGATGTTTACAGACTGTTGTTAAAAGAAGCGGGAATACACAGTGGTATACATGGCCCTGTCCCAACTTTTTTGAAGCATGTTGCTGCCATGAAATTAAAAAGTAGTTTTTCTTAAAACTGTACATTTACTTTATAGTTTATACATTTTGATATGTTTTCTATGTTTTATTGTGAATAAAATACAGGTTTATGAGAATTGCAGATTGTACATTTTAGTCTTAGCCATAAGCTTGAAACCAGTTGAAATTATATATTAATGTCAGGAATAAGTAAACTGGTGAATGCATGTTGCTCCACTGTAGCTGTTGTTATTGATCTTGCTAGCGGATAGGTCGGCTAGATAGCAAATGACACACTTGTTCAGTCTAGTATACCTTAATTGAGCACCTTTTCAGGTGAAGCTTCAAACAAAGGCTGCTGTACTCTGTCTTCAAACAGCACTCTACATCACTGTGTTACGAGTTTTTCAAGCTGAAAAGTACTAGTGACCACACAAATTTCTTCTGAATGATGGGCTCATTGTCTTAAGAATATTACAAAACATAAATAATAGATGTTTATACTCAGCATTCATGTCCATTCAGAACAGATATGTTGTACCTAATGTGGGTTGCATAATTGGTGTGGCAAGTGGAGTGGCTTGTGCAATGGAGGGGAAAGCAGCTGCCATTGCTTGCTACTAAGTAGGCAAGTGGCAGTGGTGGCCTAGTGGTTAGGACCTTTCCCTTGTGAACAGAAGGTCACATGTTCAAGTCCCATCCCAAGTACCACAGAGGTACCCTCAAGCAAGGTACTATCCCGCTACACTGCTCCCCAATGCTGTTGAAAGGTGCTCGCTGCTCCATGTGTGCACGTGTGATGGCTCAAATGCAGATGTCACAATTCTGTGTGGTGCACTTTGTGCGTTTTCACAATGCCAAGTAAGTCACTTTCACCTTTCCCTAAGTAGATCTGCCCCTAATGTGCAGGTATCTCTAATATATGATAGCTGTCTATTCATGCATATATATGCCATCTAACTGAATACCCATTAACATTCCATGGTACTGCTGTAACATGTTCTGTGGACAAAACACTGCATATTAATAACAAAACCTTACCCCAGCTGTGAAGCATGATTGAGGGAGTATAGCAACTACTGATCATTGGGAGACCATTAAAGTTCAGTGAGAGGGCTGAATGTGATGTAAAACTCAGAGAAGAGTCTGACTTGTACATCATGTTAAGAATCCGAAACACAGGAATAAATCACCATCAAAGTGTTTTGGAGGGGAAATGTGCTTCGTTTTTGTCAAGTTTTCACCTCAGTAGCAGTGGTTATGATTAGGTATTATCTATATCAGTTTGCTTAAATAAGACATCCCATAACCTGAAATTGAGAATTTGGCGAAATGGACCACAGTGCAGGAAGTGAAGTGAAAGTGACTATTTGTCATTGTGAACACACTCAAGCACCACAACAAAATGCAACCTCTGCATTTAACCCATCACACGTGCACACATGGAGCAGTGGGCAGCTATCAACAGCATACTGTCACATACTTTTTCCGTCACGTGACGTGTTTAAATCAGCTTTTCTGCAGTATGATGTGCTTGTTTTATTATTAGAACTCAGATAGGCAAATAAACTTTTTACGTCACTGTGTGATATTATATATCACTTGTTTGGTTAATGGAATGTACAGTATGGCTTAAAATTTCCTGAGATTATAATTTCTGCTTTTTACTGCTTGAAATACAGCTGCATCTAATTTGGATATATATGCCAGTCCTGGCGTATATTCTCAGTGGAGTACACATGTATAGCAGTATAGGCCGTGGCTATTGAGCAGTGAGGTGTGGTTCTGCATCTCTAAACACCTGATATCCCTCCCCTGCCGCAGGCAAGCAGCCCACCCCAGCACCCCTGCCCTGTCTCCATGGCAACTTAGGGTGAATATTTCAAGGTTATGTTTTTCCCTCACCAAGCAAAACACGCTGACTCTGAAAGAGGCTTTTATGACTTTCTGATCCATGTCAGAGCTGCACTGTACATAGTAATGCTGTAATTTAAACACTGATAGGAGCAATAATGAGTTTTTTGAAGCAAATGTACAGTAGAGTGTTTTATAAGCATGACCAGCCCTTCTTTATAGAGCAGGAGATTGGGGTGGGGTGGGGGCATGGGGTAGACCAGCCTTAGTCTCAGGCATGTCTGAAATTGTGTTTACCTCACTACTGTAAATGAAACAGTTCAAACAAAAAGGCTCCCTTGTTCACTACAGGAACAGAGTCATCTTTTTTTTGTCACATCATAATTTACCACACCACTGGCTCCAGCAGCTTTCATCGGCAGGAGGAGTGAAGGGAACACAACAATGTGGGCGAATCCAATTTTCTAACAACACAATCTAAGGAAAAAGCAATAATAACTGTAACGCAGAAACAAGTAGGGCATCTCACCTCAGTGGTTTTGCTTCATGTACTGAGCTATGGCTATCTGTATAAATAGCTTACAGGTTGGGCCCAGAGAAAATGGAATACTTTTAGCTTCAGTTGGCCATTCTGAAGATTCTACAGATATTATGTGTAAATAATAATTTACATTTTGTAAAATGCTCTAAAACCAAAAATCTACCACTTGTAAATTATTTTGTACTTTTACAAATACATTTCCTTTAATGTTTTGTCTGAACAACTTAAATCTATTTTGTAAATATTAATTTTTCAATTTGATTAAAAAAAGATACAACACCCTACAGTGTTTAGAAACATTACATAATAGGCAGATGAACTGGTAACAGATGAGGGTGTCATGATTAGATATAAAAGGAGCATCCACCACATGCTTATTTCATGCCAAACATCATGAGAGATTTGTCATTCATTTCAAAAAGATCATTTCTCAATGCAAGATTACAAAGAATTTTCAGCTACAGTACATAATATTAAAAAAGCATAAGTTTGTGTAGAGCTGGAAACCACTGTTGAATGTGCATGACCTTTGACCCTTGAGAAGCTTTAGTAAACCATCATGTTACTGTGATAAATATAGCCACATGAACTCTGGAATACTTGGAAAAACTGTCACCTAACACAGTTTGCTGCTGGTTTAAGAAATGTTAAAAGAAAAAAATGGAAATCAAGTTCTCTGGGCCAAAGACAAACCACCCAGACAGCTGTTATCAGCAAAATGTGCAAAAGCCATCCTCTATCATATCAAGGGGGTGCACCAGTGCATCAGTGAATGGGTGACATGCATATGTGTGAAGGTACTATTGACGCAGAGGTGAATGTTGGGATTTTAGAGAGGCATATTCTGTCATCAGTGTGATGCCTTTTCAGGAAGTTCATGCATATTTTAGCAAGACAACACCAGTCCTCATTCTGCACATACTACACCAGTGTGGCTTTGTAGTTACAGAGTGTCTGTTTGTTTGCCAGCAGTCTAGATCTGTCTTCTACTGATCATCATGAAGAAGATAACGCTGCAACAACGGCAACCACTTACTGCTGAGCAGCTAAAGTCTTGTATCAGACAGGAATTAGCAAAAATTCCACTAATTAAAAGGAAAGGTGATTTGCCTCTGTATCATTTTGAGTGTGTTGTAGACATAAAAACTCTACATTTGTTTATATTTACATATACATATGTTTAGTGAAAACATTGGAAATTATTTCTTTGTACCTTTTTCTTTCAGTGAAAAGAGAATGAACACGTCACATATTCCTGCTTTTATGCATGTTATAAACTGACAACTGTAATTTTAACATATTTTTGAGTTTTACAAATACATTTTAAAAATTAGGACCCAGAGTAAACTCATTAAACCATGTTTAGAGCAAGTGCTTTATCTATTGTCAGTAACAAGAACATGTTGTTCCTTACTGTAATTGCTGTGTCTTCAGAAACATAATAGCACTTCTGTGTGCCTTGTCAAAGTGCAGAGAGAAAACAGTTAGCCAAGTCTTTCACCTTATACCATCAGCTTTCCTGGCTATAAGAGGTTCAGAAAGGTCAGTGGTGTTGTTCACTGCTATTCAGAAGCACTGATTATTAATGTATTTAAAAGAACATTAACATAAAGAACTATTGGCTATATTGATTGCCCTTTTTTTCGGCTTTACTTACCATATATGTGCAATTTATGCAATCCCCATTTCCAAAATGCAATAAAAACAAACATCTGTGATATGTTAATTTACAAAATTTAAACCTTTATTTAACTGGCAAAAATACAAAAAATATATATTTTTTAAAAATAGTTTTGCTCACCACCTTAACTGTACTTTGTAAATATATACAAATGTATAATTTGATGGCTTCAACACACTCAATGTTATATCACCTTTCCTTTTATAACACTTTTTAATCTTTTTGGAACTGAGAAGACTAGTGATAGTGACTATTTGTCATTATGAAAACACTTAAGCACCACAACAAAATGTGACCTCTGCATTTAACTCATCACACACGGAGCAGCAGGCAGTTATCAACAGCACCTGGGGAACAGTGTAGCGGGATGGCACCTTGTTCAAGGGTACCTCACTGGTACCCAGACCTAAACCTGTGACCTTCAGGTCCCAAGGGCAATGTCCTAACCACTGGACCACCACTGCCCAATAAACTACTAACTGTAGTAGTTTTGCAACTGGCAATTTTGTTAATTCTTGCTTGATTTAAAACTTCTTAACAGGCTGTGGTCTCTGTTCTGTGATTCTCCTCTTCGTGATGTGCTATACATTTTTAGATGAGACAAATCTGGACTGGCAGCAGCACAGCAGTCAAAGTCTGTGCAGAATGTGGTCTGACATTGTCCTGCTAAAAGACATGTCTCTAACATTATAAGATATATGCCTAAAAGTCAAATGTACCTTCACATACTTGTAACTCACCCATGCTGGGAGCACTGATGCACCCCAACAACATCACACTTGCACCTTGTGCTGATAACAATCTGGATAGTTGTTTTCATCTTTGACTCTGGCAACTTGGCTCCCATTTTTCCCACAAACAAACTGAAAAATGAACTCATATCTCCACAGTACATGGTTCCTTTTGGTGCATCTGGCATGAGCCTGGGCTCAGAGAACTCGCCAGGAGTTTCAGATAAATCATGAGACTCGCGATGCTGCTTTGAAGTGAAAGTGACTATTTGTCATTGTTAACACACTCAAGCACCACAATGAAATGCAACCCTGCATTTAACCCATCACACGTGCACACGTTGAGTAGCAGGCAGCTATCAACAGCGCCCAGGGAGCAGTGTAGTGGGACAGTACCTTGCTCAAGGGTACCTCAGTAGTGCCCGGTCCGGGACTTGAACCTGAGACCTTCAGGTCTCAAAGGCAGTGTCCTAACCACTAGGCCACCACTGCCCACAAGGAGCATTGATCCTTGAATAGACAAAGCCTTGTTTAGTGTCTGTAACATGACTAATGAAAAGTGAACACAGGCCGTTTGCTGCCAGGTTTGTGGTATGGAGGCCATGGGAAAGTGTAAAGTGTGCTTTGTTGGCTGTCCTTCAGCTTCAGCAGTGGGCAGTTCCTTTTGGCTGGGCTACAGGGAATAATGGAGCTGAAACATGTTAGAATCTCCTGATGCCAAGCATTTTCCCATTAAGTCAGCCTTTTCTCAATATCTCTAACTCTTTTCCTCTCTCTCTCTCGTTCTCTCTCTCTCTCTCTCTCTCTCTCTCTCACACTCACTCTCTCTCACACTCACTCTCTCTCTTGCTCTTTCTCTCTTATTCAGGGATCCTCAGTCTGCCAGACTGTTTAAGCCTGCACAGAGAGCAGCAGCGGTCAGGAAAGGCGGGTGATGGTCAAGCCTACAGTCAAGGCGAGCTGCGCACGATGGAGCAGTGTCTGCTGGCTACACGTGTGGGAAGCATCGCTGAGCTCAGTAAGTAAACAAACACTGCTCCCCTGGATCAACATCTTTTACATTTACATTTACTCATTTGGCTGACACTTTTATCCAAAGCGACTTCCAAGACGTAGAGCAGTGTAGTGGGACAGTACCTTGCTCAAGGGTGCCTCAGTAGTGCCCGGGCCGGGACTTCAGGTCCCAAGGGCAATGTCCTAACCACTAGGCCACCACTGCCCCACATTTTCACATAATGATGTTAACAAAAAGATCTACATATTCAAAACATTACAGAAAACTTACTGTGAGTTTATGCTTGGTCATATAAACATTTTAAGGAGCTATGAAAGTCTTGATTTATGTGATCAAAACTGAAACAGACTTCACACGTTTTAGTTTACGAATGCTTTACTGGCCCCAAAGTAGAACCACAGTTAAAATGGGCAGTGGTAGCCTAGTGGTTAGGGACTTGACCATGTGATCAGAGGGTTGCATGATCAAATTCCAGCCCAGGTTACACTGAGGTACCCTTGAGCAAAGTCGTGCTACATTGCTCCCTGGGTGCAATGACAGCTGTCTGTTGCTCCACATTTGGATGGTTAAATACAGAGGTGACATTTCATTGTGGTGCACTTTGAATAATGAGGTGTGTCCACAATCACAAATTTTCATTAACTAATCATTTAAATGATGGCTGTGTTATAGGTAGATTCAGTGCTTGCTGATGCCACAACCATTCATGGCTTGTAGTCCAACAGAGCCTGACAATCTTTGTGATGGGTAGGATGGGCCTCCTTCTCCCCATCTCTCAGTGCTTTCTTAGCCAGTAAGGGCATCTGTTAGCCGATAGGCATTTAGCATTCTCCTCCAAGTGTGCTGAGCTGCCCAAGATGGCAGCTTGAAAAGATGCAGTGAATGGCATCATGAATTATGGAGAAATTTTGTGCTATTCTTCACCCTGCATGTATTGACAGAGCTGTGTAATTTGGAATTGGACATGACCAATGTGGGGGGAAAATACTTTAGTGACAGATACGATTGTCAGATTTCAACTGTCCCATTTCTCAAAATCAAATAAACAGCATCAGCTCATGAGGTATTCAATGCTATATAAATTGCATAGAACCAAATGTTTTTCTCTTTACTTTAGAGGCTTCTGTTCATTACAGCATAAAATCAGTGCCGTAAAATCAGTGGGAACTCAAAACTGTCTGCTTTTATCATATTATTGGCTATCTGATATATTGCTTGATCTCAGTGGTTGGTTGTGTGTGTGTTTGTGTGTGTGTTTGTATATATATGTGTGTGTGTGTGTGTGTGTGTGTGTGTGTGTGTGTGTTTGTGTGTTTGGGTGCGCGTGTGTGCATGTGTGTGCATTTAAAGTAGAGATTATATGGTTGTAACCTTCATAGCATTTCTCTGTGCTTCATTACTTTGGCCCAAGAGTCATGTAAGGACTAAGTATAGCAACTCTCTAGCTCTCTCTCTGTCTCTCTCTCTCTCTCTCTCTCTCTCTCTCTCTCTCTCTCTCTCATTCTCTCTCTCACTGTTTCTTTCTTACTTTCTTTCTTTCTCACACTTTCTCTCAAAAACACACACACACACACACACACACACACAGATGTGTAGTGTGGGCAAATTAAAAGAGATTTAGTAGAGATCTCCTATCACCGCTTTATATTTAAACACAACCTTTTCCAGTCTGCATTGCCCCTCAACCACTGCATATCCTTTTCAAGTTACTTTAAGGCCTGTGAAGCAGCAGTGGTTTTTGAAGAATAGATTTACCCTAAGACCAAAACACTCACTCTGAAACATTCAGCAGGGTGTTGATATTTGAGTTAGAAACATTATAGATTCTCATCACACACTGCTGCTTCTCACTTCTCATGGAAATATTAAAAAAGATTAAAGCTAATGTTTGAAGTACTCCATCTTTAATTGGTTAAGGAATGTCAAATAATCCAGCTCTTAAGAAATCAGTGACATTTCTGTGTAATTCACTACATTTTCTAACAGCTATTCTGTTCTATTCTGGAGTCCATCAATATCTCATGGAAAAATGTACATTTTATTCACTTATTGTACTCTATAGTTAAAGGTCTGGAACGGGATGAATTGCCTAAATGTTCAATACTTGACTAAAAAGGAAAACAAAAGAACTATTAAAGTGTCTTTATTGCTATGTAAAATCTGACTTGTACGCAGAAAGAGATAAAAGCATACTGTTCTGCCCACTTCCTCCAAAATGCTCCTGCACCTCTATACTTAAATATCACATCTCTGCAAGTCCACTTTCATACTTTTACTTTTATACTTACACTGTCTCCATGGAGACTTCAGTGCAGCATTTTCTTTATCTTTATTACTCTCTCTCTCTCTTTCTCTCTCTCTCTCTCTTATCTTATTTTATCTTGTCTTCAGCTGCATAGTTCAAGAAATTTTGAACTCAGCCTGGGACATCACATCAGGTTGAGCTCTGGTACCTCACCAATCAGTAATAACATTAAACCTAAAGTTGTGTAGATCCTCCATAAGCTGCCAAAACACCTTTAACCGTAGTACAGTGAATGCTCTGACACCTTTCTATCATAGCCAGCATTAGCATTTTGGGCTAAACTAGATCTTTTTTGAGACTGGACCAGATGGTCTAGACTTCACTCCCATGCGCATACCTGTGCTTTGACTGGTCACTTGCTGCTTATTATATCCCACTCCTTTACAGGTGCTACTCTAATGGGATAATCAGTGTTATTCATTCACCCATCAGTGACTTTAATGTTGTGGCTAATCTTTGTACAAATGGATTTATTCCATTTTACTATTAACATTTTATCATTACATCAGTTTTCATCATATCAATGCTAAGGGCTTTCAATAATAACATATACACCTTTTCAAAGAGGCATTTACAATAGTAATTATTGCTGTTAGTCTAGTATTTTAGTATCAAAGACAGTGTTGATTTAAATACTATGGCTACACAACAGAAGGTTGTATAGCTGTCTAATTGTCTAATTTAATATGTAATAAGTAAGTTAAATAAGTTGCCTGAAAACAGTAAAAGAAAGATGAATAATATACTGTAATATGCCACAATTTTGGAACAAGGCAACCTCATGTCTAATACCAGGCATTCCATAAATTATTTTGTAATTCTCAGTGTAATATAAATTTGCTCAATTATCATAAATCATCTACTATTTTTCATAAATCTGGACAACTTAAAAAGTTCTTTACTATTTACTTATTGCTAAAAAGTTGAAGTTATAAAGTTGTAGAGTACTGACATCTTATTAGATTCATCTTATACCAGCAAACTAAAAACTCATATTAATTTTTAGAAATGATTGATTACAAAGTTTTTAAATTTCCACATTGTTTTCTCCACCAAAATTTCAGTTTGTAGGGTGGTGTGTTGAGTTTCAAAATATATTTTTAATACAATTTGCAAAAAACCCACATATTTATGTCAGTAAGTGATCTACTCTCATTGTATTGAGAATATATGGGAAATGTCTTCACACGCTTTGTGTCTAACATTGTTTTTAATGTGTGTGTGTGTGTGTGTGTGTGTGTATTTAGATGAATTTATTTAGTTGATCAAAGCTTCAGCAGTATCTTAATGTGAAAATCAGGTGGATGTGATTATGACTGCAATAAAAGCCTGCAGGATAATTACTTGCTGTGTATTATTATATTTATTATATTATATTATATTTTACTGCCCTTAAAGAAATAAAATTGTCATTTATTTATTGCTTACAAGCTTGTGTCCTGTAGTGTAAGGCCATGTGCATGGGTCATGCGAAAAAAATAAGTACACTCCATTGTTATTATTTTTTTATTTTATATTTTATAAATATTTTATTTTATTTTATTTATTTTATTATTATTATTTTTACGTAAACATTTCACCCTCTTTAATACATTTCCTACATTGCCTACAAGCTGATTATACGCCAACAAATGACATATACAGTTTACATTTTATAATAATAATTTCCACAATTTAATTAAACAAAAACTAGATCTGTCACATGGAACAAGTATTTCACCTTTAAGTCATTAATCAGGTGTTCTAGATTAGGTGCTACTGCTCAGAACCTCCTGCAGGTGGACTCTGCCTAATTAAAAACTTGACAGGGTCTGGTGTTCTCTTTGCTATTAAAGTGTGTGATGTCATCATGCCAAGATCTAAAGTACTCTCTAAATCTGGGATTTAAAGGGATTTAAAGACCTCTGAATAATTTTAAATAAATAAATCCACTGTACAGACAAATCATCTACTGCCTCAGCTAATTCGGATTCAAAAAGAATTCTCCAAGAACCCCAATCTTTCATCATGGTGTATGCAGATAACTGTTGTTGTCAGAGTTCATGTATTCACCTAGAATCAGAAAGAGACTGGACAAATTTGACCTGCATGGGAAGCATGTGTAAGATTTGCATTCTGTCACAACACAAGGTATTGGTTACTGATATTATTTTGCTGAACAAGAAGCAACAGAGAACCCACCCTAAGCTCTAATATGATTGCCTTACAAGTGACAAGGTCTTATTGGATTGACTGAATCAGGTGTTACTCTTTTCCCCAAAGCAAAACAGCTGAGGATTGCTGTCTTTTCATATGTTTCATATCTAGACACTGATAATGAAGAATGAATGAAAAAGTAATGCACATTTATTTGGGGATATGGGGTTGGTGACTAACATTCAATCTGTTAAACTTGTCTAGCACCTTCTTGTCAATTGTATGCTATGAATATGTTGATTAATACTAAAATATTAATGCTTGCAATCTTGACAGATCTTTTTAAAGGATTGATCTGTTGAGTTAAATTATTAGAATAATAGAGTTATTTCACTCCTATGAAGTCAGTGTATTTGGTGGTTTATTTAAAACTAATGCGAATGTTTTTCATTGCCCATGTTTACTGAACATATTACAATAGCAGAAGTCCCCTTTTTATGTACATATGAAGATTGATTTTACTTGGTTTTACTTGGTGCTGGTTAGCAAAGACAATACTGGTGTCACCTTCCATTATGTCATACGTGACCATGCCACGTGTGTGTGTGTGTGCGTGCACTATCATTCAAAATACCATTGATCTGCTTTGTCTCTGTTCCTAGCCCAGCCTGTAGCAGTGGAGTGGCCTCCTTTCCCTTTTGTCTGGTTAGCCTTGTCGCCACCAGCACTATACACACAGAGGGAAGTAGTCTAGTTTTGCCATGAATCTACAGCTTAACACTTGAGTAATTGTTTAGAGGACATACATTTCTCTTTTTCCTCTTCTTTTTTTGGTCTCTGTACTGATGCTGCAGACTTCTAGAGGGTATCTGGGCAGAAAATGAAAGCTGAGGTGGAGCCGCAGTCAAACCGACTCCTTCAAGGTCAATCCGTTCTCCTCTTAGAGCTTCTGTCCCAAGGGAAGCTAGAAATTCATTTTAGTTTCACAGTGGTCATGAAGTCATTTGACTTATTGAGACTTTTCTGCATTCATTTATTTGTTGTAAACAAACTGCAGAAACTAGAGAAGGTGAGTGACAGTGCATTAGTGTTGGAGACAGAATGCATCAAGTGCAATCAAACCATTACTGAAATATTGCCTGTGACATAAATGCGTATTATACACAGACACTGCAGTGTGTGCTGAAGTGAAAGCAGTGTGTTGTACAGGCAGTGGCAGTTTTATGTACGGTGACCTGAGTGCAGAACCTCATACTGTCTAATCAGGCTTAGAAAGAATGAGACACTGACAAAAAAGGGCTTCTCTATTGCATCTTATGGATTTTCTCCTCTGTGCCTAAATGTGTTCATCAGGGAGGCTTATTGTATTGGAGTCTAATTCATTGCTTTTCATTGCAGAGATGAAAAACTGTGTTTGTGTGAGTTATGTATGTGTATATATATATATATATATATATACATACATACGTTTTTTACTCTTAAAATTAAGGATTCACTGATGTGGGATTTGTAGGCTGATGCCCTTATCTGATATTTTTCCATGTATGTGTCTGCTGACACTGATGCTGATACATGCAGAAATTGGTACTACATACCTGGAATCAAATGAGTAAATGAGTAAAATGAAAGCGTTTTATTGAGGCATTTCGTCATCATTCTTCCATATGCAATAAACGGAACGTCATCAAACATCGGTCAGATTAAAACATATATGCCGTGCTTATATTTTTGAAAGTCAATATCTCAAAATATTGATATAATTCTGATATCATCATGTATCCTTAGTTAAAATATCAAAACTGACTTTACAATTGGTTCCACTCATAAAAAATATGCTATCATGTTTCTGCAATTAATATAGAACTAATGTTGGAATTTTTTTGTAAAAAACCATAATACAAATCATATTGTGAAATGTGTGTATCATTACAGCATAGTGACAGTGGGTAATTGTGTGTGTGGGTGTGCATGTACATAAGATTGTGATTGTTTTGGTCTGCATTTATAAGAAGCCATTCAGCCATCAAACCTTGAAAACCCTTGATATATTACTATTGATACATCAATCAGTGAGTCAGTCAGTCAATACATACATTCTAAGTGTTGATTTTACATTGATTGATGAAAAAAGCGATTGAGCAGTTTCAACAATAATGTTCATTTCTACCAGCAGCTCTAGAGGAACTTAAGGCCCCAGAATAGAAAAGCAGGCCCAATGGGGCCTGAACCTGTTCCACTGTAATGATTAGTCATTTGGTTTGGCCACCAGGTTTTCTTCAGAGACTCTGTTTCCTCCCCTAACTACTAATATAATGGCCATATTCCCTCTGTAAGTTTTTTGCCATATACAGTGGCTTTATGAGTTATTGATATTGCTGCTGCAGCCTAATGACCATGCTTCCACTTACATTTGCTATGTAAAATATATCTTATCTTTTTAAAGAAATTATTTATTCTTTATTGTCTGGGTGTTCTTTGAAATGCCACAGAAAGTAAAGTACAAATATGTGGGCACTGAAAAAAGTGAAAAACTGAATTTGCTTAATTGAAATATGTATATAATATAAAATATGTATATTATTCACTTTACTTAAAGATCTGACTCAACATTAAATACACTGCAAACTAGAATCTCCAGCTTTAATATTCTGTTTGGTTCAAGAGCTCAGACTCATGTAGTTTTCAAGATTCAGATTCATTAGAAAATGAAGAAAGGAAGAAAACTTGTTTGACATGCTGCTGAACAGACCTTAGTCTGATAAATAATGTTGAGTGCTCCTGTGACAGAGCAAAGTGGGACAGGCCTCGCACCTGCTGCCTGTCACAGTGTTCATTCCTTATTTATGTTGTAAAGGAGGAGGGATGATCCATCTATTCAGCTCAGTTTTCACAGTTCAGTCATGTGTTTATTTTGCAGAAAGAAAAACATCCTTTACACTTCTGCTATGTTTTTGTCAGTTGGAAAGAAAGGTCAGACACTGATGCAGAATGTAAATGAATTGTTGATGTAATTAATTGTATATTGTTCTATGAAATTATCTTTAAATAAAGGTTTAAAGGTCCTTATCTTTACTATATTCCCACCCTGTGCACTTGGGATGAAGGTCACCTTCTTGACCATTAATGTGTAGAATATTGTGTTCATCTCAAGACAAAGGGGAAAAGTGCAAGAAGAGAAAAAAAATGACTTTAGCTGCAGGGAGCAGTTCTCCCTCATGGTTAATCTGGAGTGGATATCGCTCTCAGTCAGTTCCTGCTGCCCCTCGGACTCGCGGGAAATGTCACAGGCCGTCATGAATAAGAGATGAGAGCACTGGCCATAGAAATGCCCTGCAGAGGCTGCCTCCAGTCTGCTTTTCTTGTCTCTGGAACCTCTCATCACCATATCTACCTGCTTGTACTGTGTGCATTAGGTGATTGTGTGCCTGTGTGTACTATATGTTTGCAGCTGTCTGGGTCTGCATTTGTGTCTGAGTCTTAGCATAGTTTCTACATGTCTGCAGGTGCAAAGTTCAACATTGATGTCTTTCTTTGTGGGGATCAGACGAATTCTTTACTTTTGCTTAACTTGTTAAGTATTTAATATCTTATAAAAATATAAAATATCTCATAAACACATTATGGGTGGGTGACTTGAGGGGGAGATTAGGGTGTGGCCACACACCTTGGCAATTTTCCAGCACTTTGACCTTTCACTTGTATACAGAATTAATATTATTTGTATTGAATATCGCTCTTTATTTATAGGTAATTTGACCTACAATTTTCAGTTGGGTTGCTAACATTCCATTAAGCTTGTCAGACTTAGCAACGAATGAAAGCATTTGTGGTCGGATCCTCGCTAGGTCAGTTTCTCTCTGTTTGTGCTGTCAGACAGCACACACTGCGTGCTTTCAAACCCTTCAGTATGAATCAGCCTACTCCACAGCTCCCTTTACAACGTTTTTATAGAATTCTGCAGCCTTGTCTGGGATTAACACACAATGATAGCAGTTAAACAAACTGTTGATTTCTGAAAATGATGGGGCCTGCAGGGGCCATCACATGCTGGCTGTGGGGCTGTTAATTCATTTAGACAAAGGGTTATGTGAAATGGACTCCAGAGAACAGCTGAGGCTGGAGCACTCTGTAATAGATAGAGGCTGTTTATTGGTAGGTCTCGCAGCATGACACTGTTTGGTAGCTGCTTTATTTGGTTGGAATAGTTGTTATGAATGTCCCTCTCAATGCACCTCTAAGCTTCATGTATTAAAAAGATCACCCATTTAAATGTAAAGGCTCTTAATATGTAGTGGTCACTGAAGAAAAGGGGGTACCAAACGTCTGGTAATTAGATTTTTACCCCCATTGCCTAAGTATTGCATCGAATGCTTTAATAACTTATTTTTTTAAATAATGTGTATGGTAATACTGTGTTTTTCCTGTATTTGTTTCTCCTGTTCCCTCCCATTCTATTCTTAGCTAATTTTACTTGTGAGGAATGTGTGTGTGTGTTTGTGTCTACCCACCCACGTGTAATATGACCACAGGACAAGTGCAGCCATACATTGAGGGTGTTACGTAACAGGTGGAGATGACAGATGACTTGAGTCAACACTTGCATCACTGAAAGGCATTAAGACAGAACAGCCCTGACAACAAGAGCAAAATCAGTTGTCACAGCAGGACACTAATGCATTAATGAACAATGTGGCCATGACCATTTTAGCCCTCTATAGAACCAACTGAGCATAACTATTCCGTGTTTGCAGGTGACCTGGTGTCTAGAGCTATGCATCACCTGCAGCCTCTCTGTGTTAAAAACCACAGTAACAACACACCTGTGCACCAGAAGAGCAGCTTGACCCATTGGGAGCCTGAAGCCCTTTACACTCTCTGCTACTTCATGCACTGCCCTCAAATGGAGTGGGAGAACCCCAATATAGAGCCTTCAAAAATCACCCTCCACACAGAAAGGTGAGGCTGCTTCTACTGGAAGCCGCAATGATGTCATGCTGTATAAGGTGTTACTATATTAGCCCTTTAAAGCAGAGACTGCTTCAGTATTTTAATCTGCTTCTCTTTTTTAATAATATGATTTCTCAATGCTGATGGCACTTTTCTTTTTATATGTAAAGAAAGACACAATCTAACAATGCAACAAATGAAAGAAAAAAGTTATTTTCAGTATTAAACTATTTAGAGTGCATTCAACAGTAGGCACAGTATTGTGCTTTTTCATATAGTGATGGAAAACATGGTACAGTATCACTCAGAAAGCTTCAATTCCACATGCTTATCCACTATACTATAACTAGCTGGAACATACATGAACACCACTACTGTTTTGTAGTTTTATACATAAGCTTTTATAAATATGGAAATTGGAACTAGATCTACCTACAGACAGATCTGTGCATACATTTAGCACAGAAGCCCAGTGTCACCTGAACATTTTGCTGTTCTACAGTATAACAAATATGTATTGGTTTCAAATACTGGTCAAACATCTGTTACTGATATGATTCCAATATCATAGTTCATCTGTAATGAGTACTTTTTATTTAAAAAAAAGTCCATCATTTTAAATCAAGGCAAAAAAAGATCCACACAAACTGTTGGTTTTAAATGTTTAATAGGCTGAGTGCTTCCAGTGCGTGAACATGCTTTGAACTCGGTTTCAAATGTGTACATAATTTCCGCATGAATAAAAATGATCGCATCAGCACAATTTTGTCTTTCAGTTGACTTGGCAATAATTATGTTGATGCAATATGCTTTATTCATGTGGAACATTTCAATCAAGTCAGTTAATACCATTGTTTTTTTTCAGTGTTCACAGGATTTAGCTTTAATCGGTTAATTACGGCATTGCTAAAGCAGCTCTTCACTAGTGAAAGAAGGATATGTTTTATGCAGCTTTACAAGGTAGTAGGAGTGATGCAAATAAGCATGTGGAGCACAGCCACATGAGAATATGCACAACTGGTGCAAAAATGTGCTCAAGGACATATGCTTGGAAGCTTCTCATATACAGATATATGCTTGTATTTGCACTTAATAAACGTGTAGTTTATAAAAAATGAACTGGGCATTTGTATGTATTTTGAAGTGGGATGTTTTAAGTTTAAGGAATATTTAAAGTAAACAGTCTCAGGTTTACAATTCTAAGCGAACAGTACCACAGCTGTCAAGATCTTGGTTTCTTTCCAGACCCTCAAGGGCCCAGACAAGCATTGTTGCTATACCCCTAATGATCTGAACTGAGAATCTGCTTGTTGCCTCCCCCTTCAGACCGTTCATGGTACTGCCTCCGCTCATGGAGTGGATCCGAGTGGCCGTGGCACATGCTGAGCACCGCCGTAGCTTTTCAGTGGACAGTGATGATGTCCGGCAGTCTGCCAGACTCTTACTACCCGGAGTGGACTGCGAACCTCGGCAGCTAAAGTACGAGGCTGTTGAAAAGCCATACAGGACTACATAATACAAGTGAATTGAAAATAAATAATGTCTTTAGAGCTAATGAAGCCTTAAGCTTTTCACTCAACAGTCTGTTACACATATGGATGCTCCTATTTGCTCAGTCAGACTATCTAAGGTAATAGGCCATTAAGATAAAACTGCACTTAGCAGTAAGTATGAATTGATATGCAGCATGGTACTGATTCTCTAGTCCAAAGAACACTACTGTTCAAAAGTTTGGAATCATGGTTTGTAGTCTGTTTTTTTAATAACAAAATTAATTTGGTTACTGATCAATATGTGAAATGCATTGTGCTTTTTTAATGGTGTTCCTGTGCAAATTCATACATTTCAAATCATTAATTATAAATTAGTAATCTACCATAACAGAAAATTCAGTATATAATGTTCTATAGTATTATAATAAAATTAATATTTACATTGACTCATACATTAAAGGACCTGTAACTTTTCTTGTATTTTATTTCTTGAGGTCAACATATGATATATGTTTGGTTTTGTTTACCAAAAACATTAATAATTAATATTTACATGATCATTTTTCAGTGTTTAAAACATAGATATATTTGCATTGGGTTTATATGACATCACAAAAAACAATTGAAAATGGGCTGTTTTTGCAGCTTATGTGTGTACTCTGGGGCAGATGGTATATTTTAAAACTTGAAAAGTGTTTACATACATCAAACTTGACATGGGCCCTTGTTTGGCAATCAAATAAGCAGATAAAAAATGAGGCAGATAACTTGCTAAAAAAGCATTGTAAAGAAATAATTTTGCTCTTTAAGGACAGAAACAACAACAGTATACTGTTAAACACTTTTTTTGTTTTTGCAACAATACTTAAACTATTAAGTCAACTTCTGTGTTGTTTAGATTTACATACAGAAGAAATGTTAAATAGATAAGTGATTGCAGGCTTTTATCTTAGTGTAGCTGTGATTTAGAGGAGTGAGGCCTTTTCACAGGATTCTTGCATGTCCCTCAGGACGGACGATTGCTTTTGTGTATCACGGAAGCTGGATGCTGCCTCCACTGAGGCGAAGTTCCTGCAGGACCTGGGCTTTCGTATGCTCAACTGTGGCCGCACAGACCTGGTCAAACAGGCCATCAATCTGCTGGGACCTGACGGCATCAACAGCAGGAGTGAACAGGTGAGGCATGGCGCACACACATTCACACGCTCACCCACACACACACATGCGCACACACACACACAAACACACACACACACACACACACACACACACACATATACACACATATACACACACACACACTTGTTCCCCTGGAAAAACACTTGCCCAGTCGTACCTCTGAAGGAAACTGTATGAAGGTTTCAGTACACGCTCAGTAGTGGAAAAAAGCTGTTTATTTTTAACAGTGCACATACACCCTCATTACTCAGGTCACAGCAGAAAGCAGACATGTTTGCCCCATGGCAACCTCAACTCTAACAGGTCTCTCTCAACACATCAGCACACTTGGTACAGCTCTCTCGGATTCACACAGTATTTTATGTATTGCTGTGGCAGTGGGATGAAGCTTGCAGGCCACGTGTCACCACTCTCTCCATCATTCTGCGAGCTTTGCTGCACTCCTGAACTCTGGCAGGGGTTTATAAGCCATTCACAGCCTTTTTCACAGAGGCAAGGATACTGCTGGATTTTCCATGCCTATGTTCTTGTGCTGGATCCCCTGGGGTCTTTTTTATACACACACTTTCAAGGCTCTCCTTTAAATAAATACTTTAGGTTTTACTACACTATTAAAAATGAAGGTTCCGAGATGACTCTTGGCTTGGACACATCTTTACATGATATAGAATTTTAGGTGCTCATAAATTTTCACTCCACTTTTGTTGGCATCTTAGTGTTGAACTGGACTACACAATATGATGCACTGCACTCCTTGCTGGTGTAAAATGACATTTTCTTACAGTTTTTTGTTAACGAGGTTTGGATCAGGAGTTTTGTCTGTGATGATATGGGTGAGGTGGTGAGCTTTTTTTTGCTCAGGGAGGGTATTTTGGGTGTGGTAAGATTGGGGTTGTTGGAGCACCGGGGATTAATGTTACCAGCGGATGCCCTTTTAGCTGGTAATGTGTTAGCAGCTATTTGCGTTGGGTTCATTTTGCAGCACACAGCTTCATGAAAAACAGGTTTTAGCCACAGCAGGTGGATAAAATGTTTGACAATTGAAAGAAATAGTTACCTGTTTAAGTTTTTTGCTGACAAAGGAAAAGCATGTTAATTGTAAAACAAACTGCATTGTTATTATTATTATTATTATTATTATTATTATTACTAATAAATGGCTCTGTGTGTGCATACTGATTAGGGTATGACTCCACTAATGTACGCATGTGCGCGAGGTGACGAGGCCATGGTTCAGATGCTGCTGGATGCAGGAGCCGACATCAACAGTGAGGTCAGTGACAAAGTACATCGCAATGCTCCAGTACCCATCAAAGCCATGCATTGACTGTGTTCCATGTAGTTTCATTTGTTGTGTTTGTGTGCTGTGTAGTGTGTGTGACAGGAGAAAACCCAGACTCTCCCCTTTACCCTTTATTTTCTTTTATTTGCTCACTAGTGTGTAGTTATGACTAGGGCATTGGCACCTGTCACTTAGTCTGGTGTGTTTTCCTGGAAACTACAGGAGATGATAAAGAATGATGTAGGAATAACTTGCGTATTATGTATTAATCACTTTTAAAGGGGCATGACTTACTGGTGTGACCTGAATAAGTCATGTCTGATTTCCTTAGCAGGGATTATTTTCTCAGCTTTTGTGTAATAGGTCACAGTTGGTGGAAAACGCTTTTAAAAAAAGAAAAGAGTTTTGTTACTACATCTTACTCTTAAGCTACTGTTGAGTCATTTAAGGGAAGGGTTAAACTGTTACAAAAAGCCACAATAATGACGTGTCAATGACTCATTCGGTGCTAAGAACATGTTTAAGAATGATTTTCCTTTTTAATTATTATTAATTAGTTTTTTAATACATATAAAAAATAATGAAAAAACACTGATAATCTGTTAAATATGTAGTTTAATAATAATTATAATAATACTTATAATACTAATAGTAATTATTATTTTTAGTAGCAGCAGTAGAAGTAGTAGTATTTTATTATTATTAATACTATTATTTTTATTAAATAGACAAATTAGCATTACTAAGCTAAAACAAATTATGAAAATGTTCTTTATATTTAAAAAAATAATTGAATGAATAAATCAATGAAATTCTTAGAAACTGTCACAAGATACATGCTCATAGAAAATCTAGAGAAGAAATAAACTATAATGGATTGTTTTAAGTGGCTTTTTAGAGTTGCTAACTGAGGATGCTTGATGTATGTCAGGTGACAGTGTAATTCCGTCACAGGCTAAACTTAAACTTCATTAATCTACTCAGTTAGTTGTGTGAGAGTTTATGAAGTACTCTGTAATAACTCATAACTCATAACAGCAGTGGTGTGGATACTCCAAATGATTTATGTTATCCCTTTTATCAGGGTGTAGCACTAAAAGTGACAGAAATCCTCTGTGAGTGCTGGACTGGATCTTTTCGCTGAGTACAGCGGCCGTACATTTTTACCCAGGCCAGCACTTTTCCTGATTGTGTGTGTGTGTGTTGTGCTGCCCTGACTGTCCCCTGTACCTCTAGGTGCCCAACACAGTGCACCAGCACCCCTCAGTGTACCCTGAGACTCGGCAGGCCACGGCACTCACCTTCGCCGTGCTCCACCAACACGTACCTGTGCTGCAGGTTAGACCCCTCCCACCTGCCCTGACCACACACTGACTGCACACAGCTGTCTCAGCACTCTAACGCACACTGTGGTTTTAATGCATTGCTAGTGGACTATTATGCACCATGCATAATAATTCTTAATGCGTTCTTTCCTGACACTGTGCTCCATGTGTGTACATGTGGGTGTATAAAGCTCTTGTCAGAGTTTTTGCCTAGTGATCATGCTACACCCCATTTACCATGTTTCTCATTATCAGTCATTTTCAGTGTGTTTTGCCAAGCTACTGTGGATTCAGCTGCTGATGCTGGGTGTGTTCTCGCTCAGCACAAATTGTGTCTGATAAGCGGTTTAGTTTACAGTGTAGATCACATTACATAAAAGTCTGAACTCTCTCTTCCTCGTCACTCTCTCTCTCCCTGCCCTCTCACTTTTATCTCTTACTTTCTTTTTTGCTCTTTCTCTCTCCCCCCCTTCTCTCTGTCTCTCTCCCCTCATCTTTTTCTCTCTCTTGCTTTCTTTTTCTCCTTTTCATTGCCCCTTATCCTGTCAACCTTGCACTGTCTATCCTTCTTGCCTTCTGTTACTGCATCTATCCATCTGTCTATCTATCTGTCTATCTATCTGTCTATCTATCTATCTATCTATCTATCTACCTTTACCCTTTTTCTCTCTTCCGTCTCTCTCTGCTTCTTTCTTTCTTTCTTCCATCTCTCTTCTATTTCTCAATCTCTCTTCTGTCTCTTATTCTCTCTTATATCTCTTTTTTTCTATCTCTTTCTCTCTTCCATCCCTCTTTCTCTCTTCTGTCTCTTTATCTATCTTTCTGTCTTCAATCTCTCCTTCTATCAGTTGCTGCTGGATGCCAGAGCAAATGTAGAGGGCTCTCTGCAGGACGGTATGGAGAACTACACAGAGACTCCTCTGCAGTTAGCTGCTGCTGCAGGTAAGTTGACACTGAGGCTCCTTGCAACACAACAGCAGCATTTAGAGCTCTAGAGATACCGACTGAACTGACAAAGTGATAAATATTTAATTGACTTTACAGTTTATATCAAAACAAAATAAGTGTGTAGAGAGATGAGGTGACTCTGTGTGTGTGTGTGTTTGTGTGTGTGTGTGTGTGTGTATGTGTGCGCTGGCGTGTGTGTGTGTGTGTGTGCACTTGTGCACGCATGTGTGTGTGTGTGCACGCGTTTGTGTGTGTGTGTGTGTGTGTGTGTGTAGGGAACTTTGAGTTGGTCGGTCTGCTGCTGGAGAGAGGAGCTGACCCTATGGTGGGAACCATGTACCGCAATGGCATCTCCACAACGCCGCACGGGGAAATGAATTCCTTCAGCCTGGCAGCAGCACATGGGCACAGGTACTACACACTTGTGCACACAAACATACACATGCACAAACATACAGTCTAATATCAGAGAGTCACATTCTTCAGCATGTTCTTATGAGTGGACCAATAGTTACATTAACAAATGTTAAATTCTGAACACTTGTCATTTTTCTGTAAATTTACCATTTCAGACACAGCAAATTTTTTGACAGTACATTATATTCTTCCATGTTCTGTGCAGGAATGTGTTTCACCAGCTCCTAACCCAGTCTGAGAAGGGGAAGGGAGATGTGTTGTCCCTGGAAGAGATATTGGCTGAGGGCTCGGATGTGGGAGAGAAAAGCTCTTTGCAGATGGAGGCCACTCGCGCAGGGAAGGCTAAACTGAAAGCGATGAGAGAGGCCATGTACCACAGCTCAGAACATGGATATGTGGACATCACACTGGATATACGTAGTCTAGGTTAGTTCCATAGCACTCCAAAATGGCTGTAAACAAATACAGTGTAGATATGATAGAATGCACAATACAAATTAATGCACTGCTTTATTTAGTGCTGGCTTAGGTTCATGCCACTTACATATCTGTCTTTAGTGTAAACAGATCTATTGTGCATGTACACTTTAACATGCTGCCAACACTGAATGATCACAACAGTAATATATATACAGTGGAGGAAATAATTATTTGACCCCTTGCTGATTTTGTAAGTTTGTCCAATGACAAAAAAATGAAAAGTCTCAGAACGGTATCAACTTAATGGGAGGTTTATTTTAACAGTGACAGATAGCACATCAAAAGGAACATTGAAAAAATAACTTTAAATAAAAGATAGAAACTGATTTGCATTTAATTGAGAGAAATAAGTATTTGAACCCTCTAACAAGAAAAGACTTAGTGGCAAAACCCTTGTTCACAAGCACAGAGGTCAAACATTTCTTGTAATTGATGACCAAGTTTGTGCACATTTTGGAGAAATTTTGGTCCACTCCTCTTTGCAGATCATCTCTAAATCACTAAGGTTTCGAGGTTGTCTCTGTGCAACTCTGAGCT
>JBBPDA010000021.1:12668565-12680955 GCA_037974385.1 Arnoldichthys spilopterus | reverse complement strand
GTGCAAAAGAGTGATGTGGACTTTTGATCTGACATCTGACAATCTACTCAGATTTACATGGCCAAAAACTGTATATTGATAAAAACTAGATCTACATATTTAAATAAGGAAATATTTATTTATTCACACAACTAAAAAAAACAGATTTCACTTTAGCTCTATGAGGTAGGTGTGTAAAAATATATACCTGATTATGATTCTTTAAGAGAAGGTTGTGATCCTGAAACATCCCAATTCACTGTGACTCAAAAATCATTATTTTGAAAGTATTCTGAATTATTTTTAAAAATCCTCTGAATTCACAATGTAGGAGCTAGTTACAACGTAGGAAAAAAAATCAATAAAAATATACTTCTTCTGGAGATCGCCTGATAATTTTATTTAGTCTATAATATGAGCTTTTACTGATTGAATATTACTCAAATTTATATTCTTTGATTTTAACATCCATTGCAGTTTTATCTACTAAACATGACCATAGCGCACAGCTGTGCATTACAAGACAGCTTTTTTTCTGACACTTTATGTCAAATTTATGGTAATTTTCTATGTGTTTGTCAGGAGTGCCGTGGACGTTGCATACCTGGCTGGAGTCTTTGCGGACATGTTTTCTGCAGCACAGGCGGCCGCTGATTCAAGGCCTCCTGAAGGAGTTCAGCAGCATAGATGAGGAGGAGTACACAGAGGAGCTCATCACACATGGCCTGCCCCTAATGTTCCAGATCCTTAGAGCCAGCAAGGTCCACCCCAACTTGCACTATCCACACAAACACATACACACTTATAGCCCACACAGCCTACTCAGCCCACACATAACATTCTGAAGCACATTTCTTATTACTTGGTGTTAGGGACACTAGTGTAGTCGGTATGGAGAAGATTCTGTGCCAAATCTTAAACAGTGAAAAACAAGAAATGCAATACATAAATGGCAAAGTGTGCCAAGTGAAAAGTATCATTGTAAAAAATATCATTGCACTGTTCTGATGATACTCTCAATGCAGAACAAAAAAAATGCACTGGGATTGTTCTTTTTAAGAATGAAGCAGTGAAATCATGTCAGAAGTGAATGAAGTAATCCATACTCCCATGCTTCGTTCTGCTGTATGGTGCATTCATCAAGCAGAACTTAAGTGCAACTGCACAATTGCTATTACATAATATAATTATAGTGTTATATTATGTTATGTAATGCTATAATATGTATTATACCTCATTTCAATACTTCATATGACTTAATAGTCTTCATTGCATTCCTATTGTATTCAGTCCTGTCCTATCCCTGTCAGCTTTACCTTGTAACAAAAGCTCAGTCATCCATTGGTTTAAAGAAAAAATGTGTGAAAATTGCTGTAACCACAAAATCCCTACCACAACAGATCTCTGAGGGCACTTCTCCTAGTTTCACCTTTTTAGCTTTGCATCTCATATTTCTTCACTGCTGACTGCTTGAAGATCAGGCCCAGAGTCTGCTTCATCAAGCTAATGGTGGGATTGCTGGGGTGCAGCTCTGCATTATGTAACAGTGTGAGCTTTGCTTTGACACTGAGTGGATCTCTTTTGCACACATGCACACACATATACACACACACACACACATTCACACACACTCATCCACCTGTCTCATGCTCATGGCCCATTCGTCCTGCCAGCTCCGGCTGTGTGTAGAGAAGATGAGATGCATGGCAGGCAGCAGAGACACATTCACTTCTCTCTGTCCTCCAGCAGGGAAACTCTGAGAAACTTCTCATCAACCTGACGTTCCAATCACCCTGACCGCCAGCCTGAGCCTCTACAAATCACCTGCTGTCAGAAACACAGCTTCTCTCCCTCTCTCTCTTTCCCTCTCTGTCTCTCCCTCTCGCTCTCTTTCTCACACACACTCAACTGGCAGCATGGCCTTGTGTAGTTGAGTGTGCGCTCACGCATGTGTGTGTGTGTGTGTGTGTGTGTGTGTGTGTGTGTGTGTGTGTGTGTGTGTGTGTGTCTGTCAAAAGTGATCTATGGCAAAGCCATTGAACCTTATTCTGAGTTCTGCAGTGATGACTGATGGCCTCTGTGCTCCATCATACCTTCACTAATGATGTGTGTCGGAGAACCATACCTATCACCAGTGTGTGTGTGTTTTTGTAGATTTTTAAGACCAAAAAAAGGCAATCCTACACTGTCAGAACCAATGAAATGGTCCTGACTTTATAAAATGCTTTTTTTGCACAAAGCTGCATTTCATTTTCAAAACTCAGGATTAGTCTTGAAACAGTCTAGAAAGTTCCTTTTACAATTATGTAGTTTTATATGTACACTTTTAAAAATAAAGGTGCCAAAACGTGATCATTGAAGTGATGCCATAAAAGAACTGTTCACAGTATATCCTGTTGGCAGTGCTTTTCTATGGAGATCACACAAGTTGTGTGTGTCAGTTTCACCTTAAAGCAGCTGAATTCACTACTTAGCATTAAGGAGTACGTATTTTCCCACATCCTGACAAGGTATGAAACCAAACCTGTGTGTGTTTAGTGGGATCGAGCAGGCATGTTCTGACAGTAGGTGATGTCGCAGCAGTGCAGAAGAGCCACTCAGGGCAAGAGAAACATCATGTTGATGAGGAGCTCCTCACAGTTTTTCTGATGACTCACACTACAGAATCACACTACAGAGAGAGAGAGAGAGAGAGAGAGAGAGAGTAATTCAGCAGAGGATTTTGTCTACCCATGTTCCACCCACCTGTACAAAAGGCTGCTCCAGAAAGCACTTCATCAATCAAAATGACATTAAATTCCCCTCTTATCTACATTCCAGCTCTCCACTGAGTTTACACACTCCCATCCCGGCAGCACTTGTGTTTGCCGCAGTATTCACCCAGCAATTGTGCACAGTATTTGTAATGTGCTTGTTTGTTTGTTTTTTTCTAGAATGAGGTGATCAGTCAGCAGTTGGCTGTGATCTTCACTCAGTGCTACGGACCCTACCCCATTCCTAAACTGACAGAGATCAAGAAGAAACAGACGTCAAGGCTAGGTGTTTAACACTTTATACAACTTACAGTCATTTCTGCATATATTTAGTCCTTTATACTGATTTCATCATTTTTTCATCATTTACCAGTTTATAGAAAACACCTTCTTTGTGTACAATGGCCATCTTATCAGAAACATCGGCCCGAAGAGGTGCACTTTATAACCACAGCATTACTGACTGTAGCCTTTCTATCTGTCACTATGCACAGTATATTAGTCCTCCTCTATGCCATCCATCAGTGGTAAAGGGCCACCATAGGACCACTGCTGCCAGGAATTGATTGTGTAGTGGACAGTTCTCAGCACACAAGTAATACTGACTGTAATTGCATGGTGGTATTTGTTGTCCTGGTATGACGTTGGCTGCAGCAGAGTGTCACTGCTGAGTTGAGTACAATCCCAAAAAAAAAAATATCCAGCTTGGAGTGGTCTTGTGGTAAGAAACTGATCTCTGATAAAAGTAATCACAAAATCACTAACCCAATTATGCATTGCAGTGGATTGGCTTCAGTCTTATCTGCATAACAACAAGGTATTCCAGTGAGGTGTGTTTGTAATAAAGTGTCTAGTATTTATATTTCCATTTCCCACTTAATTTTCTTTAGTTTTGTTGAGCTGATTTAGGTGATCACATTCTCCTTGCAAAGCCTACATACAGTTAAAACAAACACATCCATGCTGTTCAGGTTTGACTGGATGAAGATGCTTAGTCAGTTTTCTCAATTTAGACCTTCTCTGCCATCTAGTGTAGGATAGCAGTGTGTTTTTCAAGACTGCAATTAGATGCAGTTTTTGCTGTTTGAAAGTGTTTGGAAATAGCTGTTTATGAATCTTCCCTATGATGTGCTTATATATCAGACCCCCACTTTCTGAACAATAAAGAGATGTCAGATGTGACATTCCTCGTGGAGGGAAAGCCGTTCTACGCTCATAAAGTTCTGCTCTTCACAGCTTCTAACAGGTGAGACATGGCACTGCACTCACAGCTGTGGTTACTCAGCAATCAAGTGAAATCAAGTCTGCAATGCTTACATACCAATTCAATTGCAAAATAATTACAGTGTCAACATTAGTAGTGCTACATCCAGAATTATCTCTGTGCTTTGATTCTCTTGGTAACTTTATTTAGACATTACAAAATCAAAAGATTACAAACATTTTTGCTTTTTTTAATTTCAGATCTGTTCACAATGAGCAATGGTTCTATAACAGAATGCTGTTGCTGTCAGGAGAAAGCCTATGAGTACATTATAATAATAAGATGCATTTATATAGCACCTTTCTCAAACCTAAGGTCGCTTTTTAAAAACTTTCCAAAATTACTTTAACTATCATTTAAAGTTAACAAGGTTTTTTCCTTCTCTATAAAGTAATCCTTGGAGCTTGGGAGTTCTGTCCTGACAATGATGAAATAATAGATACAATATATTTAAAAATGTGTTAAATAGCTGATTGCAGCAGGAGAAACCTCAGTGATGATCCTTAAAGTGTCACATCGCTGAAATTAGTAACTGACATGATTTGTTTAGAGATTACAACATATTTCTGTGTTTGTTTGACAACTGATATGTTTGTGTTTCTTAAAGGTTTAAATCCCTACTGGCAAACAGACCTCCATCAGAGAACACTTGCATTGAAATCAGCAATGTGAAATATAATGTATTTCAGGTACATAGTTGTTCTCCACAGCTCGCAGATTCATTAAATCACTCCACAGTATATACATGTACTATATACGTATATGATGTTGGTGATTGGTGATTACAGTATAGTGTATGTACAGTTGATGTTCACTTTGTAATTGTTTACAGCTGGTGATGCAGTATCTGTACTATGGTGGAGCAGATGCTCTACACATTAGGAACACTGAGGTTATGGATGTAAGCCCTGTAATCTTATCACATTCTTACACTTACCATACATTTTGTAGTCATGATAAATCATTTACAGTAGAGGATGATACTTGTGAGCTCATGCTTATTGTGTCCCTTTTTTCTTTCAGTTGTTGTCTGCTGCTAAATTCTTTCAGCTGGAGGCGCTACAGAGGCACTGCGAGATCATCTGCTCTAAGAACATTAACACTGAAACCTGCGTGGAGATCTACAATCATGCCAAAGTAACTGTTTTTTCTTTACTTTGCTTTTCTGGAACATTGCTCTAAACACAGAGTTGACCTACCCTATAGCTGCAAATTTTACTGTAGCCCATCTGTTGCTATGTGCAAGCTGTTGGTCATCTTCGACCCCACTCGTCAATGGACAGAGAACATGGCTGAACAGATGTTACTGAGGTGGTGGACCATTCTCAGCACAGCATTTGTGTTATTTAAAGGTTGGAATAGAGGGGTTCTGCTAAATTGTGCAGCAACTATTGGGGTTGGATTTGAGAACGAATGCAAGGAGATGCCTTTTCTTGGTCAATCGCAATCTGCCACCGCAATCTTCCTTTTTCCTACACCTTTTTAATGATGTCAAATGTCAAATGTCTTATTCGCCAAAATGGCTAGTTGAAACTAACCTTTCCCCTTGAAAACCTAAACTAAAGGGGTACTATTGGCTCAGTGAATGCATTTAGTTTAGTGTTTTCCCTTCTGTGAATGTTGTTTCAAGCACTGTATTTTCTTCCTTTTCTCTTTAGTTCCTAGAGGCACCTGAACTCTCGTCCTACATTGAAGGCTACTTCCTGAAGAACATGGTGGTGCTGATTGAGTTGGAGCCATTCAAGCAGCTGGTCTATGACACCCCAGTGGATAGCACGGGCAGTGACGTCCTGCAGGACCTGGAGAAGACTCTGGCCACACGCATTCACTCCATTCACTTGTCCTCTTCTAAGGGATCCATTGTTTAAGACTGTCATGTAGCCGCTTTAAAGCATCTGTAGTTTGCGGCCTAACATATGCACTACGTCCAGTGCTAGAGAAGCACAGGCTAAGTGTGCACTTCATCCAGTAGCGTAGCAGTACTTGCTAAGTGCACTTCATCTAAGAGCGCAGCTGTGTTAGCCTTTAAAAGTGAGCATTGCAGCAAGAGGTCAACATTAGTGCTGTGCAAGACAGTCATAAAGGAAACTGTATCGTCAATTTTTGCCATTGTTAATTTCAGATCTATTCAAAATGAGCAATGCTTCTTTGACAGAATACCGTTGCTGTCAGGACCAAGCTTTGTATCTTCATTTTTGCCTTTTTTTTGCCATAATCTGAACATGCCACTAACCCTTTTATGCATATTAGATTTTCACTATGATCCAATATTCACATTATAATCCATCCAAAATTACTTTAACTAGTATTGAAAGTTAACAAGGTTCTTTCTTTCTTTGTTAAGTAACCCTTGGAGCTTGGGAGTTTTGTCTTGACAGTGACGAAATAATAGATACAGTATATTTAAAAATGGCTTTGGATTATGTCAAATAAAAATAAAAATAAATGACTTGAGAGCATTGTGTAGAAAAATCTTTGCCATGTATTAACAAACTAGTTTAAAGCACTAGCGGCAGCTGATAGTGGCAAGAGAAACCTCAGTGATGATCCTGAAAGTGCCACATCACTGGAAAAAAATAATGCACTGAATTCACTTGATTTAAATGTGTACCTCATTTTCACATTAATGAAATATATTACATCAACATAAATACTGCCAAAAGTAAGTAAAACTCAAAGAAATTGTGTTGATGTAATATATAGTTGCTGTCTTATTGAAACATTTAACTCTGTTTCTGTTTTTATTGTCTATTACATGCACGCTGTGTGTCCAATAGAAACTATCCAGAACTTGGAATAGCAACTTATTACATTTACTTAGATTGAATATTATATTTAATTTTTTTCCTTCTAAAGTTTTTTTTGTTTAAAGATAATAACGATATGTTTTGTACACACAGCAACAGTATTTTGTTAGTGAGGAAATGTACAAATTTAAATCAAGGCAATTTAATTCATATATTTTTTCAGTGTAGTTCTGTCTCTAACAACTGCAGCAATAGCAAATAGAGTTTTATGGCCATTTGAGTGTATCTGACAGGAGAAAAAAGCTTCATACCATTGACAGTCTATTGCAGATGTTTTTGTGGCATGCCTAGCTTACACTTCCACTAAGTCATAATTGTGAAAGTGGCACAGATACTGCCTTTATCATCACACACTCATACTGTATAGCAGGGAAATGAATATTAAACATGGCCACTTGTGTAAATATGCAGTGTAAATCTCTCATATGGAGAACTGTCTCCATCTGTAATTATATGTACATAACACAGATCTTCATTTAAGTCCCCACTCACAGTGTATGTACAAAAGTGTTCTTTAAATCCGATAACAGTTGTAAATGTGCAGATGCATGTAATTATTTTTATGTGTTTTTATTTCTTTTATTGAATTTGAGCCCTTGTATGTTAATTGAAAAAGTAATGCATTTAGCTGAATTGATATTCATTTGTTTACATCATTAACGCATGAATAAAATCACAATTTGTCCAAACCTTTGTGCACACCCCTTCTGATTAGTAAATTCAGGTACTTAAAAGTCCTTTTAATATCCATTAGGTTCGTCTATCCATCCATAAAAAAGCAATGGCAATAGAACAGTGCTTCGGGGGAAGCAGCACATGAGCAGAAGAACCTAGAGTCTAAATATCAAGTGCCAAGTACTGGCTAGAGGGGTTTAAGCCCTCGACCTCCCACTGTGAGATGAAACCCTTAAAGCAATGTTCCAGCATCTAGTGTGAATCCTAAGAAGAGCAGAGGTTGTTACTACTATGGAGAGGATGAACTTAACCATGATATTGAATGAAACACTGGATGAGCTGGTGTCTATATTCTTTGGGACATACAGTGTGTATTACATCAACAGAGTTGTCCAAA
This sequence comes from Arnoldichthys spilopterus, assembly GCA_037974385.1. Taxonomy (NCBI): domain Eukaryota; kingdom Metazoa; phylum Chordata; class Actinopteri; order Characiformes; family Lepidarchidae; genus Arnoldichthys; species Arnoldichthys spilopterus. The sequence goes on along the minus strand of JBBPDA010000021.1, from coordinate 12,673,080 downwards.
AAACTGAAATTTAAATTATATTGATGCAATAGTCTATATTTTATTCATGTGGGAATGACATTTGAATCAATTTAACTGAACGCATTGCCCTTTTTCAGACTGGGACAATATTTGTGTTGGGCCGGGGTGTGTGTAAGAGTATTGTTACCAGCATGGGATTGAAAAGTTGTATCTGTTAATGTCTTTGCTCTGAATGAGAGGTGATGAGGGTGAATGAATCAGTATGTGCCTGCAGTACATTCCAATGTGTTCTGATGTGTCTTATCATGACATTTGTGTGACTATGTGTAAATCCTTCAGTGACTAATTCTGTTCCCTTTATAAAGATTATTACAAACATATTGTCCTTTAAGTTATTTGGAACATTCACATGCACATTCACATAATTAAGTACTCTGATTCTTTGCTTTGCTGATTTTTTTTTTTAATAGTTGAAAGAGTGCACCTTGCCTGGAGCACTGACCAGACATAATCTCACCAAACCAGACATTAAGGACAAGGACATTTCCCAGTGCATTTTCCAACCTCACTTTATTATAGAATGTCTTTTAAATTCCATCAAACAAATTGGTTTTATCTTTTCCTATGGTGAACAATGCCTTCAGCAGCACTTACGGTGAAAGCACCAAATTGCAGATATCTTTACAGAGGACAAGCACAAATTAAGCTGACTTGCAGTCTGTGTCACAGTCAAATGTTCCAGTGTACACTTTTTAACATGTTAATTTTTAAAAAAAAGGTTCTTTGAAGTGACGCCAGAGAAGAACAACTTTTAGGACTTGAAAGAACTTAATCTGAATAAAACAAAAACATCCATTCACGGGTTCTTTAGGGAACCCAAAGTGGCATCCCTCAAAAAAAAAATATTTTAAGAATGTAAGGCTTCTTGTTGATCTTGATCTCCTTCTTTCTCAATGTGTTTCAAAAAGGAGCTAATGAGCACCCACATTGCCCACATTGATGCAAACTCCTTGAAATACATCCTCTGCCAATCAGAGTGATAAATGGTTTACAGATGAAATATTTCAGTACGTCAAAAAAAAAAAAATTTATTCACAGACCTTTACACTTTATCAGTTAAAATGAAACTTGGTGCGACTGTAGCTCTCTGTAGCAATATAGGATGGGTTTTTGTCCCTAAGTGGGTGTGTGTGTCTTTCTGAAGTACAGTAAACACAAAGCAGTTTTCAAAATCTTGTGGCATGAAAGTTCAAACTGTACAAAATTTGACAAGCTGTGTCACTACCACTTTCTTTGGAAGGAGGCCAAATATATATATAAAAAAAACGTATCCATAGAGGGTCCTGCAACTGACAACTTTAACATCTCCAGAAAACACTTAAGCTAACATTTTTGTAATTGTCATATTATGCATCACAGTCTATTATGTTGTTGAGTTGCATAATGTTGCATATCATCTATATTGAGCATTTAGAAATTAAAGAATAACCTGTAATGTAACTTTGCTAGATTTGGTACATTTTTAACTTTGGAGACTCACTCTATAGGCCTACTTTTACAATTTTCTGATATAAACAAAGTACTGATTTTGTGGAGGACCTCAGTCCTTAGAGACCAAAGAGAGAAGTGAGGAGTCATGAAAGACAAAAGGATGAAAGAGTCTGTATGAAGCAGAGAAACAGAGACAGGATTTGTGGAAACCACGAAGGAGAACAATGAGAGACATTGTTTCCTTTATTACTGGAACTGGGGATGCAGGGTTAATTCACTCCACATCAATGAGTGCAACAATACTACAATACATTTGTCTTACGTCATCTCTGTTTTGGCAACTTCAAAAGGAACTACAGCAGCCCATAAAAGGTTTGGGGGGTTTTTTTGGTCCATTTAGGTGAACATAGGGTATTACTAGTGTACACAATCTTTAGAATGAGTGTTAACTAAAAACATACTTTGATACTGTCATTACAAAAAAAGAGTTTGTTTTAAATGAATCCAACTGGTTATATAAAATTACACTGGTTGTGCTAAAACAAAATCTCAAAATGTCTTTTTCAACCTTACATAGAACAGTACATTGTACTGTAAAGTGTAAAGTGTGTGGCAGTAGGAAGGACACTTAATAGCTTCAAAGATGTGCTAGAAACTTTATAAGTGATCCATGTTCCAATGACAAAGAAAAGCAGGTAAAAGAAAGGGTAACTAGAGAGAGAATGGTTTTAAAACGTGAATACAAAGAAAGAAAGAAAGAAAGAAAGAAAGAAAGAAAGAAAGAAAGAAAGAAAGAAAGAAAGAAAGTGGCTTCACTGACTAGAAATGCCTGGGTTTTGTGAACACTTTACATGTGTCAATCGTCTAAAACAGCACCGCCTCCAGGTTATTAAAAGAAACTGCAGTCTGTTTTAAACCCCCCCTTGATCAGGCGTTCTGCTTCACGACGTCAAGACATTCAGAACCTGAGTACAGTCGCCGCTATCGCGTTACCTAATCCATTGCTGATAAGAAAGGAGATTTTAAAAAAATTATTTTTGATTGTTTTTGTCTTTCTCTTTGGTCAATTCAAGTGACTATGTTGTAAATAGTGTAATTAGGCACAATGAGATTTTTTGTTTTCCTGTTTGAACTTGTTGAACCCTTTGCTAGAGTCTGTGTAGGCTAGCTATGTTAGCTTGCTTTACCACCATTACCTTTAGTGAAAAGGTGTCTACAGAGCCCTCTCATTAATGCCCAGAATTAGCTTGAAAAATCATATAATAACTCTATAATAACTCTGGGGCTAGTGAAAAGAGCCTGTGCGAGGTTGTCTGTAGAAATGATTGCTACCCCAGTTATTTTGAAGGGATCAGCATCAGTTCACGGTGCTAAACCTGCCTTCAGGCCTCGTCCAACCCTGGCTAATGGCTGCAGTGCTATACCTTACTGACATCTGGTCCAGAGTTGCAGTTCTGCTGTACCTCCCACATTATGCCTGGATGTATGTTTTCCAGACACTTGTTCTCTTTACCGTTGGGAACCCTGGAAAATTTATGTTGCCTAAAATCTTTTTACTCAGCAGTGTTTAAAGCATGGCAACTTTTCTCTGTATAAAGGAAGAACAGGACAAGGCCACCCTATTGTGTTTTGGAGAAAACATTGTTCATTAATCTGGTTGTTCCAGCCATGTCCCATGTCTTAGGGGCACTCAGGGTCATCTTAGAGGCTGGCTTTACTAAAGATTGCAATCTGAGGAGGGGAGTGGTGTGGTTCTCAGTGGGATTGGTGATGGACATGGTTGGGCCCAGGTCAGTGCACAGGTGCTATACCTCTTGTTGGTTAATCTGTCCATCTATGTTCTGGATTTTCTGGAAGTAACACCTGTGGAAGTCAGCTAGCTATCCTAAAACTCTGAGGTTTCTATAGTTCATGGTTAGGATGGAGCTGGAGGACTGAAGAGAAGGTCAAGGAAAGCTCTTCTTGGCAATGCCAACTGTTAAGACTTACATGAAACCAAGTGGTCGAAGGTGTTGGGGTTTTTCCCCCAAAGGAAAGTGGTGGTCTCTGTACAAAAGGCCTATTGAGAGGAGAGTGGGAGACCTCCAGTGGTTTCTGTGGGGCTCCTGAGACATTATCTCATTTAATCACACATGTGCAGCAGATCTTACACTCAGTCAGGAATTGGGGTTTAAGGTTTTTACGGATTTTGATTTAAAATTTGTTTATCTATGGGCCTAGGTATTCTGTAGCTAAGAGGGAAAGAGTGATACTTTTAAATGCTTTGTATGAGGCAGCAAAGCTGGCAATCTGGTATATGAGGAAGAGCAGGATGAAGGGGGTTTTATATTATACTTTAAGTGATGATGTGAACATTTTTTGCTGTATGGAGTTTTGAGGGCTATGACTGTGTACAGGATAAACAGAGTGGTTTCACGTCGTCTGTGTAATGAAATGTATATTTTCAATGTTTTTTGAATCTGTTTTGGGAATTTGCTTTCCAGATGGCCAATGTTTAATTAAAGGTGTTAGAAATGTCAAATCTCTCACTCTCTCACCCACTCTCTCTCTCCTATAGGTCTTTCCCTGTTCTCTCGTTTTCTCTCTGTCTATTCTCTCTTCTTCTCTGTTCTCTCTCTGTCTTCTCTCTTCACTCTCTCTCTTTCTGTCTCTCTCCCTCTCTCTCTCTCTCTCTTTCTCTGTCTTTCCCTCTTCTCTCTCTTTTTCTCTCTCTGTTTTCTCTTCTCTGTACTCTTTCTGTATTTTCTCTTCTCTTGTTTTCTTTCTCTCCCCCCCTTTCTCTTTCTCTCTCTCTGTATTCTCTCTTCTTCTCTGTTCTCTTTCTGTCTTCTCTCTTCTCTCTCTCTCTTTCTCTCTCCCTCTCTCTTTCTCTTTTTCCCTCTCTTTCTCTCTCTCTTTAGCTGTCTTTCCCTCTTCTTTCTCCTTTTCTCTCTCTATTCACTCTTCTCTGTACTTTTTCTGTCTTCTCTCTTCTCTCTCTCTCTCTTTTTCCCCCCACCTCTCTCTCTCTCTCTCTCTCTCTCTCTCTCTCTCTCTCTCTCTCTCTCTCTCTCTCTCTGCAGC
>JBBPDA010000021.1:12657125-12667440 GCA_037974385.1 Arnoldichthys spilopterus | reverse complement strand
CCCCCCCCCCTCTCTCTCTCTCTCTCTCTCTCTCTCTCTCTCTCTCTCTCTCTCTCTCTCTCTCTCTCTCTCTCTCTGCCGAATGTGGAGAGAACAGTGGAATGCAGAATGGGGAGAGAGAGAGAGAGTTGTTCCAAAGGTAACCATGGATACCGCCATTCATGGACAATAGTGGACTGGAACTGGGCTGCTGTGTAAAGTGTGCGTGGAAGACACATTAACTCAGAGACACTAAAAACAACACATACTGACTAATAAACACTAACGACAGTCCATACAACATCACTCAGCTCATTTTCTTACAAACTAAAGTCCCAGCACTGACCGAATGGGAACAGTATGATGTGGACCCTGCTTTAGAAGAAGTCATGTGAAATGTGCTGTGACAGCAAAGGACATGTGAATAAGCTTACTGCCACAGCTCAGGACATTTCTAAAGCCTTGCAGGACTGGCCACTATACTGAGCTGTTTGTTCTCCACTGTGCAGCCAGTCAGGGGAGTATATAGGGGGTGTTGGGGGAGTGCAAAAGATAAGGAGGACACTAAGAGAAAACATCCCTTTTGATTCAAAGATTACAAAATAATTATAATAATCTCGATTTTTATAGCATTTTAATTTTTATCTCAAAGTGCTTTAAACAGGAGCATAAGCAACGCACAAGAAAACATTACAGTTGAAATGCAGTAACTATAGGAGGAAAATAGACATCCGAAACAAATAAATTTTTTTTATCAGGATGTGTTCTGTTTTGTGTTCACACATGCACTTACATGCATATGAGAGTGGGCTGAGTTTGCTGTGTGTTTGGTAGTGTGGAGGAGTGGGGTGGGGAGTTGATTTATGTGTCTTTGATTTGTGCAGGACAGTCCAGAGCTTTGGTCCCCTGCTCTGAGCCCCATCCCTTGCTCTGCTCTTCTGTGGCAGTGGGACCCTCTCTCCTCTTCTTTCTTCATTGACATTCACAGCCCGCCTCTCCTCTGGCACTCAAACCGTCTGGCACAGCAACAAGCGCTCAACTTTTTTGTTCTTCTCTTTCAACTGCTCCAAAACTTTTCATAGTGAGTGAGGAAGGGGGAGAGAGAGGGAGAGAGAAGGGGAGAGGGAGAGATTTCCTCTGTGACGAACTAACGAGACTGAATGCCTCGAGTGCATCTAAAGGCGAAGTGGTGGGCTGACATAAACTGTTGAGAGCAACACGAAGCCAAACAGGTGAGTGTGGGAGAAGAAGAAAGATGGGAAAAAATAGATCAGACAGGTGAGAGGTATGTGAAAGTGGGGCATCTAATGAAAAAAAGAAAAGACTTTTGAGAACAGCAGGGGAGGAGGGAGGGCTTGTTGTTTTTGTGTGCTATAATGAGTCTGTGCCCTCATGTGTTCCTTTCCAGCCTTAGTGTCTCATCCTTTACTGCCACTTTTTTCTAAAAACATGCAAATCAATGTGAATATTTGTTAGCTGACATCGATCACATTTTTTTTGCCTAGTGTATTAACAATTGTACATTATATTGTTCCTGTACATAGACAAGCCATCAGAAAGCAGGAATTGTTAATGATATACTGGCACATTATGCCATTTTAATACACTGCTTGCATTTTGTTTGTGCTGATGATGAATGGCAAACTTTTTCTCTTTGATATTTACTGTTGTTACTGAATAAAACTTATATAAAAAGTATTATAAAAGCTTATATAATATTAATTACAGTTGCTATTCAATATGACTGAGTTTTCAGTGTAAGTGACAAATTAATAATAAATATTGAATTTTGAGTCTGATTTGAAGTCTTATTCTTGACATTTTTTGCCTTATGTTTTGCTTCATTGACTGCATATGTGGTACACCCATTCCTAAAAAAATCAGTCATGTATAATATCTTTATTTAAAATTATTCAGATTTTAAATGTTTCCACAGCAAAAAAACTGAATTTGGATTCAACAGTTTTCTCATTTTTCCACAGCAGCGACCCCTCCTGAACACTCAGCTTAGACCTCTTAAAAGGTCATTTGCAGATCATGATGCAGAGGGAGGAGGTCATTTCAGCACGGGATGAGTTTAGCTACACCCATATCCCCACCCTGGAGCGAGTGAGTGGTGGTGGAACGCTGAGCCGGCGGATGGAGCGAGAGCGAGCGGAAAGGGACAGTTACACGGTGGATGTAAGGGCCAGTGACCTGGAGCTGGACCAGGCTGAGCCGCTGCACCCTTGCTTCAGCTACAGAGCCTGGCTTTACAGTGTCCTCATAGGGGTGAGAGCTCTTGGCCTTGGGTAGACTTGGGAAGTTCTTTAATGTGATACCACAGAAGAACCACTTTTAGTTCTTTAAAACAACATTTTTGTAAATGATATATGACTTTTTAAACATTTAAAGAACTTCCAGATATAGTTTTATACCAGCTGACCTTTTAGTCACTAGCCTAAAATGCTGTTTCTGCTAATTTACTCTTCAGTTTTGAAAACATGTTTTTTTAGCCTTTACTGTGACATGTAAGAAAACATAATCTGTTTTGTTCAAGCAAATATGTGAAAAGGAATATACTTAACTCTCTAATCACTTCTTATCATTGCTCTTTTGAAATAATCTGAATTCTTTTCTGAATTTGTGAATGAGCTCACTCAAAAATCACAGTGCGTTCAACAATAAATGCATAACACACAAAAATTTCCTGCTCCACAGTCTGATCCACTTTACTATGACTGAAACAAACTTTTCCAAAGATTCAAAAATATGCATTTAAGTCAGTAGAACATTTATGTTGAGGTTCTTCAAACTTTAAATGTAGTGTAATTTAAAAATTATTCTTTAAAAACACCAACTGAAAGAAAGGGATGCACAGGAGTTTCTTCTATGGCATTGGTTTCTAAACTTAGTCCTGTAAACTTACCCTTCTTTGCATGTTTTCCTCTGCTGTTTACATACTTACTTCAACCCAGGGGAGAAAGTGTGCTTCTTTAGTTTTACACTTGAGCCACGAGGCTAATGTAGCTTACCAGTAATAGTGACTTACACATACTCAGTAGGTTCTGTGCAAACTGTATGTCACAGTTATCATAAACTTGCCACTTGAGTTTAGTCATTAAGTAATATAGAATGTACTTGTTTATTATGATTTCTGAAAGACATACTGTTATCTATAAAATCTGATAAAAAAGTACTGAAAAATTAAGGCCTTAAGTTGGCTGCTATTATGGTGGTGGTCCAATTTGATAGTAGCTCATAACTGCATAACAATCCATAACAATAGCCCAATTTGATTAATTCAAATGTTTTTACAAAGCCGAGATGAGCACTAAAGTTTCTCATTAGGTTTAATGAGTTTTTTTGCCAACAATCTGTAAAGAATGTTCAACCCTGGCACAGCTGCTAAGAAGGAACACATTTATGGGCAAATTCCTTTTATTTCCTTTTATTAAGTGCAATAATTTCATACACTCATGTCTTCAGGATACAGCAAAGGCATAAATGTCCCACTGAGCTGTCCATGGGTTTTAGCCTCCTTTCAGTGTCTATGTATGAAACCAATTAACAGTCGAAAGTAAATGAATACATGCAAAAAAGGAATTGTTTCAATAATAATAATAATAATAATAATAATAATAATAATAATAATAATAATAATAATAATAGAAATTCAAAACTAAAATAAAAAATTAAGTTAATACATAAATAAATAAAATAAACAAAATGATAAAACAGACTGATAAAATAATAAGAATTATTCACATCAGAATGCAGAGAGAAAATATAAACTTTATCTTTAGTATCTTTTGAGAAAATAACTGGAGACCATTTTTCCAGTAGTTGATGAAATTTCTTTAAATACTTGAATTCACCCAAATACATAACATCCATATTAGTTTTATCACAAATAATTCACCATAATGACTATATAACCCTGAGGATAATTTACTGAATATTAAATCTAGTGTTAATACTTTCTCTCAATATGTGTCTGTGTTTGTGTGCATTTGTGTGTAATTCTCAGTGTAGCCTCCTGATCACAGCTGGCTTCTCTCTCTACCTGGGCAATGTGTTTCCTGCTGCAATGGACTACCTACGCTGTGCTGCTGGATCGGTGAGTGTGTGTGTGTGTAATGAGCGACAGAACAAAGGCAAATCTCCCCTGACTTCTATAAACAGCTCTGCCGTCAGAACTGCTCAGTTCTCCTCCTTCTGCTCTCTTCACTAATTCTTGCTTGCGCTATGCTCTGGTTTGGTTGTGTTAATTGTTTTACAGAGTATCCCAGCTGCAGTGGTGAGCTTTGCCATTGCCACAAACTGGCGTGTTGCAGTAAGTATATGTCACACTGACTGGCCTTAAATATAGCCTCGAATTTTCCACCAGGTGTTTCTTTTATACATGAGTGACTTTGTTTTTATGTACCTTATAGGTGTCAGATTTTCAGTTGGTGTATGTTTCTACATTCGCTGTGACCACCACATGCCTGGTGTGGTTTGGCTGCAAGCTGGTTCTTAGTCCCTCTGCTATCAATGTAAGCGTATCATTATGTCACAGCCAACTAAATAATTACCTTTATTTATACACAGATTTTTTTTGTGTGTCAGAGTTTGTAGACACTTCCTCATCCAGAGTTAAAGGGGAGTGTATTGCACCCAGCCTCAACTTTTCTGGAAAGGCTTAACACTAGATGCTGGATCATTGCTGTAAGGATTTGATTGCATTCAGCAACAAGTGCATTATTAAGCTCCAGTACAGATGTTTTTGCAGCCACCGATTGGTGCTTGATCACTCCAACTCCATAAAGATACTCAGTACTTCATCATTTCAGATAACACAGTTCCACTGCTCCACAGCCCAATACTGGTGAGCTTTATACTCCTCTAGCCTACTTTTGGAACTGGGAACGGTGACCTCAGTCTCAGAGTTCAACTGTCAGTGCTTTTCTATGAGATTATACAAACTGTGAGCAAAACTGGACATGTTTGTCAGCAATAGGTGCACCTTAAAGTAGTGAAATTCTCTGTTAAGAGGGGGTGTCTGGATACTTCTGACATGTAATTCATATCCACTATACACTAGATGCTATGTCAGTAACAGTTTTTGTCTTCATGACTAGATCAACTTCAACTTGATCCTGCTCATTCTGCTGGAGGTTCTAATGGCTAGCACAGTCATCCTATCAGCTCGCTCTGTGGAGGACTGCTGCAGCCACAGCAAGGTGTGCATGTGTCTGTGTGGAGTGAAATGTCCTTACTATGTGACATTTAGAGAAAGAACATCACTTTCCTGTAATGTTAGAAGCAACACAATTCTAATCTAAATGTACATTTGGAGAAGGTATGTTTTTGCATGGACTTTTAAATTCTCTCACCAGTACTGATTTAATGAAGAATTTACTGACTAGATAATGATTGGCAATTGAAAATTGCTACTTACACTTGTAAATATGAACTTTATAAACAGACAGGACACATATGTATTATCCCACATACTGACATAAAAATAAATTTGTTTATATGAATTCATATTTCAAATAAATATCCTGATCTTAAGTGTAAGATTTGTTTATTTGTTAATTTATTGCTCGTTCATCTTCTGTTTTCTTTCTCCCTCTCTTTCTTCATGTTGGTTGCAATTTCTCTTTCTTTATTTTTCTCTCTCTGACAATACTCCTCTTTTCTCCAGCCAGCATATGATGGTCCTGTGTCTGTGAACTCTGCTGCATTCCCTACACGTCTTCTCAAGGCCTATGCTGTGAGTCTACCAATGAGAGAGGCCTACTAATGAAAAAGAGAGGGAGAAGAACACAGCGAGAGAGAGAGAGAAAGAGAGAGAGAGAGAGAGAGAGAGGGAGAGAGATTGGCCCACTGTAGAGAGTCTGATACTATGTGATCTGAACTGTAATCTAAAGTGCTCATCAAAGACTGCAGAGTGCCTCAACAGCTGAATCCAGAATAGCAGCTGAAACACTGTGAATGATTTCCACTTAGAAGAAGCATGGTAAATGGGGTGTAAATGGTTACAAGACAAGCACTTAACAATGTGCTTACTTTCACATTCACATGGACTTCAAGGTCACAATAAAGCTAGTAATCAGTACAGCTTTTTCAAAGAAGTCAAAGTTGTAGAAAATTCAGTCCTTATTTTTCAGTGCAATAACTTTGCCATTGATTGATCTTGTTTGTTCTGATCTGCAGGTCATTGAGGTGATAGTTGGCATTTCTGCAGTATTTGGAGGTATTATTGCTCTCAACATGGATGCTTTGATGCCAGGCCCTTACCTCTCTGTCACGTTCTTCTGGATTTTGGTAGCTGTGAGTGCTAAGGGAATTTGCATTGAGAAAAATGAAAGTACATTGGAACTGGTGTTTTCCTTATTACAAAGTACACAATACTGAGGTTTAATCAGGTTGCCTATGTTTCTGTAAAGGCTTATTTAATAAGTATTTTTGGCTGTTATAATTACTCAATCAATCACATTTACGCATTAAAAATGTAGTTTATTAAAATGCACCTTCTTAATGAATTAGCAATGAGGCATAGTAATAAACAGAGCGCGACAGAACACCCATAGGTAGATGCAACAGTAAATTCAAACAGCAACAGTGGTAACAGAGCATAGAGACCAGACAGAGACAAAACCAAACACATGAGCCTACATACTCAACCTGAAACACAAAACACCTGGATATGGGTGGAGACATGGAACAAGGGGCAGGGCTAAGGCATTTGTTTTCATAAACATATACACAAGATATAATGAAGGAGCACATGGCAGTACAAAACAAAAACAAACCAAACATGACACAGGAAATTCGTGACACGCATGCTGTATATGCACTAATGTGCCATAACAGACCACTGTCATGTTAGGCGAGTAGCAATAAGTATATGGTTATTTCATTACAATGACACCTGTCAGGGGGTAGGATATATTAAGCACTCAATGTGGGAGTGACTTGAAATGTATGTGCTTGAAGCAGGAAAATTGGCAAGCGTAATGGTCTGAGCCACAAAGGCCTTATTGTGATGGCTAGACAACTGAGTCAGAGCATCTCTAAAACAACAGGTCTTGTGGAGTGTTTTAGGGATGCAGTATTTAAGACAAATGTTGAATTGGCGACAGGATCATGAGAGCACAAGGGTCACTGTTCATGTGGGGAGTGAAGGCTAGCATGTCTGGTCAATCCCACAGAAGACCTACTGTGGTTTAAAAAGTGAAAGCTGATTCTGATAGAATGGATCAGAAAAGTCAGAGAGTTTTAGCAGCATGAAGGGAACCTACACAGTTTTTGGTAGGTAGTTTTTATTTAAAGTCTTCCTAGCTTCTTCCAAAAAAATGTTTTGAACCTTTTAGAGGGTAAACATGGCTTGTTACTGTTAAGTCCATTTTATTGTACTGTTTACTCAATTACCTCATGATATAATTTTGTCTAAAATGTTCTTTTTCTTTTGTAGTGTTTCCCCAGTGCCATAGCCAGCCATGTGGTGTCAGAATACCCTAGCAAGTGCCTGGTGAGTCATCTCACTGGAGAGTTAAATGAGGGCAGACAAACTTTCCAGTGGAAATATATAATTTTAATTTTCTTAGATTACCTGTTTATCTGCTCAACAGGGAGATGCTGTAGGGACTTACTCTTCTTCTGTTTTTTGTCTGTGTCTCACTTTCTCCCAGTCTTATTGTATGTATGTCTTTCTCACTGTTTATCTCTCTTCCTTTTGCAGGTGGAGATGTTAATTGCCATCAGCAGTGTGACCTCCCCCTTGCTGTTTTCTGCCTCTGGCTTCTTGTCCAGTAGTGTGCTAAGTTTTATTGAGATCTTCCTGCATGAAGTGCCTATTGAGAAGGTAAGTCAGGTTCAATGTAAGTCTCTAGACATCAGCATTTAATTAAAAAGTATTCTGTGTTTCACATATAACATGTTTTGCAGAGTTATGTAAAATTATAGTGTTTATTAAAAGTTTTTCGTTTTTTCCATTTCCCCTAATGTAGCCAGACATGTAAGGTATGTTTGGTGTCCAAAGTGCTGGAGCTACCTGGCAGAAGTAGCTTCAATTCCCATTTCCAGAAAAGCTGCAATTTATAAATTCTCATATTCTCTTAAACGTTCATTTAACTGACAAAAGTAAAAATAATTGACTTCTAATGTTTTGGCTCACTGACTTGTTTTAAAAAAAATGGACGCTGAAAAAAAACATGGCTTTGTAGACACAGAATACATGTGCTTGGCTGGCTGGCCAGCAGTCCAGATCTGTCTCCTATTTAAAATGTATTAAACTTCATGAAGAGAGGAATCAGACAATGGCAAACCTGACCCGTTGGAGCTGAAGTCTTGTGTCAAGCAAGAATGGGCAAAATCCCACTTGCAAAATTGTAGCATTTGGTATTCTCAGTCCCAAATCATTCAAAAGTGTAATTAAAAGGAAAGGCGATGTATAAACAAGTGGTAAACATGCCTCTGTTCCGATGTATTTAAATGCATTATAGGCCTCAATTCTAAACTGGTTCTTATTTACAAAATACATTTAAGTTTTCTTTGCACTTCTCTCAGTTAAATAAAGATTTAAGAGATTAACAAATCAAAGATTCTTGTTTTTATTGCATTTTTCAAAATTGTCCCTTTTTCAGGTATCTGGTTGTAAGTAATATTAGTGTATACACGGCAGTTTTGCATTGTGTAATCTCATGTTACAAGGAGATTGTTCATTTTTTTGAAGATTTGTGCTAGAGAAACAAATTACAAAATGTGCATAGTATGGGTTTAGCATGACTAGGATTTGTTTTATTTTAGCTTTAGTGTAAATACATTATAAATTTAATATTACATATTATATATTATTTATATCACTTCAGTGTTGCCCTGTGCAGTTCTATTGCTTGATTGTTTCCTGTGTCTTGGAAGTCGCCTTGGATAAAATCATCAGCCAAATGAATAAACGTAAATGTAAATATATATTTTATACTACACACATTGTATGGCATACAGAATTAAAGACATTTCAGATACTGCCAGAAACCAAACGACTACAGGCTGTTAGGCAAGTGCATGATGGTAAACCCATGCAGTTACACAAAAATACTTAACTGGTCACTCCAGATGCCAAACTTACCTTGCCTGATCAGCTGCTGCTCAGCAATTTAAAGAAAGGGTAAATGTATGCATTGTATGAATATGATTTTTGGCTTCACCATTGTTTTAACACAATGTGTCAGTTATTATTACTGAATAAATAAAAAAACATTTGGTTACAATTGGTTACAATGTCAACTGGCAGTTCTTAAGTCTGTAACAGTGTGTGGTATATGTGTGTGTGTATGTGTGTGTGTGTGTGTGTGTGTGTGTGTGTGCAGCAGTCATATGATATCCTGCTGCTGATCTTGATGGCGCTGCTGCTGGCACAGGCAGGTCTGACTCTCGCCACTGTAGTACACTGTGCCTCCTACAAGAGTCATCTACGCATGGGAGCAGTAGATTGGGAGAACAGTTTGCAACAGGGGTCACGCCAATATGAGGTAGGCACACACTTGTTTTTGTACAATGTCAGTACATAAGATCATATATATGTTGAAAATTTTTAATGTATATAGTCTAATAATATACCCTGAAGGTGTGCAGTGGTATCTCGAGATTCATCAGACCAAGTCACTTTCTTTCACTGCTCCATGGTCTAGTTCTAAGGCTCAACTTCCCATTGTAGGCACTTTCAGCAGATAACAGGAGTAAGCATTGGAACTCTGGCAGCTCTGCAGCTACGCAGTCCCATAATCAGCAGGCTGTGATGTAGTATGTGTTCTGAAACATTTCAATCATTGCCAGCGTGAAATTTTCCATCAATTTATGCTACAGTATCTTTTCTGAGGGATCCTTTGTTCCCTCATAAACTCAACCCTGTTGCCAATTCACCAGCTGTTTTTCCATGGATCACTACTAACTACTGCATACCTGAAACATTCCACAAAACCTGCCGTTTTGCACTTATGGCCCTTATCAAAGTGTCTCCGATCTTTACACTGATTCATTTTTCTTAATTGCACCACATCAACTTCAAGAACTGACTGTTCACTTGCTGCCTAATATATCCCAACCCCCTGATAGGTGCCATTGTAAAAAAAATAATCAATTTACTCTCTCTCTTTCTGAATCACACACAGACGTTAATATATACATAATATATTTATCTATATACAAAGTATAAAAAAAAAAGCATTAATAAAAAAAAATGTGTGCTTTATTATCTCTTTAACTTTTATTTAACTGTTTCTCAATTTAAATGTTACATATTCTGTAAATATTATATATATATATATATATATATATATATATATATATACCATGCGATAGGTTGACC
>JBBPDA010000021.1:12620535-12633122 GCA_037974385.1 Arnoldichthys spilopterus | reverse complement strand
AGGCATATTAGAATTTTCTATATTTCTTCATAAATATAACCTTAGCAAAATTAAATTTAAAAAAAGGTTGTAGACAATAAAAAGCAGAACAAAAATCTACAAACTGGCCTGTGTAAGACCAAGAGTCTTCCAAATGCCTTAGCACAAAATATTTAATCCAGTCAATTACATCCTGTGTACTTCTATCTTGTTGAAACATATACTTTATGGATTTGGAGGTTAGAGATTCTAGGGTTAGGGTTTTAACAACAGATTGTAACAACAATGAAAAACGATGTTTTCTGTAACTTGGGTATTGTTTCTTGTGTACCAGTTCCTGTAAAAACGACCCTAGTTGGAAGACTGTTGCAGGAAGACAGTATGTAGTTTCAAATCTGAAATAAAACTAATTCAGTTTATTTTCCTTTTGTCCATCATCCACTGGACTAAAGCAGGACAGTAAAACATTGACCAGGAATATGTTAAATTCTAGGCACTATTGAGAACAAAAAATAAATCTTAATGTCCGCATACATTCACATAATCAGTGTCATTGGAGGATTGCTGTTTGTCTAGAATCTTTCAGTAATGTCTTGTTTCTTTTTGTAGCGGACTCTGAGGCAGTGGAGGTGTTGTGGCAAGTGCGGGCTCAGCGTAGGCAGGCCGATCCTGATCTGCCTGACACTGTGACTCGTCTCACTACACCAGAGGGTAGTGTGGTTTATCTGGTGGGCACAGCACACTTCAGTGACAGCAGTAAGAAGGATGTAGCTACGGTATGAGTCTCAAGAGTCTTGGAGTAAAGCACTGATAACATTACAGAGGTGCATAGTTTAGGTCCAGAAAGTAAAAATATTTCTCAGGATTTTGTTCCAGCTGCTTTTATATATACTGTTGGTTTAAGCAAACTAGAGCATCTAGGTACTTGCAACAAAATTTTGGGCAGGATTTTTACTCTTTTACTGTTTTTACTGTCCAGATCTCCAGGACTCTGGTTACAGTGATGTAGGGCTACTTAAAAATAGTCAATTAATTTAGCAACATGGTAATTAAGTAATAGACATCAAAGTACACAATTCTTTTGTGATATGTAAAGAGTGTATGTGCAAAATATTAATTTTGTGATTTTCTTTATGTAATGACATTTACAGTTTTGAAGCAAAACAATCAAATTTGATGAATGGACTAAAACATTTACAGATAGTTTTAAAAAATTGTAACTAACTTGGACTTAGTGTTTTTTTTTCTTCTTCTTTAAGCTCCCTTTTTTGAGATGCGAGGTTTTGTTTGATGGTGACCGTTTAGAAGGTCCTTGCAAAAACTTACAGTGGCAAAATTAGTCTCACCCAATGACACATATTGGTACATTATTGTGATGTTTGTATCTTGCTCATTTCCACTCACTGAATTCTTGATCTCATCATAAAAAACAACCCCATAATGTGTATTAAGGCTGTAAATGCATTTTGGTAATCTATTTATCTAACAATGCATATTAGATGTTAAAATCATAAATAATAAAATATAGGATCTTTGGCCTCCTTGTATTAATGCTATTTTTAAAACCCAAATATTGTATGAACAAATGGTCTATAACCAAATGATCTGGAAGCTCACTGTGGTAACACCCATTAGTAACAGATCAATAGTTCTATGAAATTTGTCTTCATGTTGGAATTGCGTGTATTACTGAGTCTCTGTAATGTAATGCCTCTATATGCCTCTAGTTTATTGGCTTTAATCTCTAGTATTAGAGTGAATTAATTTCTAAGAAAGGATTGTTTGCCAGAGCCGTACGGGGAGAGTGAAAACCTCCAGTATAACTGTTTGATATTAGCATATTGGTTGATTGGTTTTGTTGCCTTTCTCTGTATAAGACGATCCGTGCAGTGCAGCCAGATGTGGTGGTGGTAGAGTTGTGCCAATACAGAGTATCCATGCTGAAGATGGATGAAAAAACATTGCTGAAAGAGGCCAAAGACATTAACCTGGAGAAGGTCCAGCAGGCCATCAAACAGGTGAGTCTTACAGCAGGTTGTGTTAACAGTATCTCTGAAATAGCATCATCTTATTTATTCTCTCTGCTGTTATCCTGTGGCAGAATGGTGTGATGTCAGGCCTCATGCAGATCCTGCTGCTCAAAGTCTCTGCACACATCACAGAGCAACTGGGCATGGCTCCTGGGGGAGAGTTTAGAGAAGCTTTTAAAGAGGTTGGTATAGATGCTAATGCATTGTAAACCAAATACTCAAATATCATGATAGACAAGACAGTAATGTTTATGATGTGTGTTCTTGTTTCTTCTTGATTACTACTGCCAAAGGAAGCATATTTTATAATTCAGCAATCAGACATGTCGTCACAGTGCAAATCAACAAAATCTCCTTCTTTCCCCATAGGCAGGTAAAGTGCCCTTCTGCAAGTTCCACCTTGGGGACAGGCCAATCCCTGTAACGTTTAAGCGTGCCATCGCTGCTCTAAGTCTGTGGCAGAAAGCTCGGCTAGCCTGGGGCCTGTGCTTCCTCTCTGACCCCATTAGGTATTTTTTTTATTATCAATGAATTATTAAAAAAAAATAAAAAATACATTTACAGTTGTATGTGCATACCTGACAAAAAACAACTGTGACTCATTGTGCCATGTGCTAATTTGTTTTTCAGCAAAGAGGATGTAGAGAAGTGTAAACAGAAGGATTTACTGGAACAGACTATGTCAGAGATGATTGGCGAGTTTCCTGCATTGCACCGCACCATTGTGGCAGAAAGAGACATCTACCTCACACACACACTTCGACAGGCTGCTCGCTGTGTTGAGGCTCCCCCTAATGCTCAGAGTGAGTAATACTCAGTTATACATGGTTTTAAAGGAACAAAAGCAAATTTACACAATTTTCCTTACCCCAGGTACAGTCTATTGGTAAAGACATGATTTATGTCCAAATTAGGGTGCTTACAGAGTCAGCTCCATTATTATTGACCCCTTTATTAAAGATGGTGAAAACAAAAGGTCCAGAAAATTTTTTTTTTATAGTTAACGTAGACAATCACACAGTGAAGATATTGCAAACTCTTGTCTATAATTTAGGTAAATTATTACAAAGAAAACAAATCTCAAAACAAAAAAAAAGTTAATGACACTCAGACTTTATATGAAAAAATTTAACTGAACAGTTTTAGAAATTTCAAGTAAACCTGGTTGTTTATGAACATTTAAGCTGTGACCCATGACCCAGAGGCCAAATTCCTCAATTGTTCATCAATGTGGAAAAGTAGGCTTATACATAGTTAAAAGCCTAGCATTGTTAGGGCAGTAATTAATACACACACACACACACACACATTGGCTCTCCAAGGATGGTGGTTAGAGACTTGCAGTTGCTTGAATTTTTGGGACATAGAGTCTCAAAAATCTAAATTAGGCAGCACCTCCTCACCAACACACTTTTTGGAATATGTGCCAGAAGAAAGCCCCTCCCCCTGTTTTGATGGGCTTAATCAGCATTTTGTAGGTAATCTGACCTCAAGGATGTCTCACTGCTTTGTCATACTTAAGTTCCTTAAAAAATTTTAAGTCATTGCCACACTTCCTTTGCTGCCATCCACATAGTTAGATTTTTCTTCACATTTCTCAATGTATCCTCATAAGATCTCCGTTTTTGTTGAATTTGTTATACATGGTAAATATTTCCTTCATAGAAGTGCCTGCCGTGGTGGTTGGAGTAGTTGGGATGGGCCATGTTCCTGGAATTGAGAAGAACTGGGACAAAGAGCTCAATATTCATGAGATAATGAGGTGTGTGTGTGTTTTTGGTTTTTGTCAATGATCAAACCAGTATTTTACATAGGCACTGTATTATGCTTTGCCTCCTGTTTAGTAACACATCTCTTTCCTCAGTGTGGCACCACCATCACGACTTGGCTGGATGTTGCGGACTGTGTTGAAAGGGGCAATGCTAGGAGCTCTTGGGTATGCTTGCTACCGTGCTGGAGGAGGTGTGGGAAGAGCCTTACTCTCCCTACCTGCTGTTCAAACGCTGCTGGAGAATTTACGACCATCCCCTGCTTGACCTCTACCTTTTCAGTAGACCTTTGCAAGGAGGATGTTACACCTACACCAATGGCCTTAAGTACAACAGAGAGGCTAGGGTAGATAATAGGGTGGACACAACCAGCACCCCACTAAACTGGAATTTGGATGGTTGGAGCAGCCCATCTACCCACTCTCTGCTATGCTCTGTGTTTCTTTAAGCATAGAGCAGTACTGCCAAAGAACTCGGACAGTACTTCTCTTTACTTTTACTTGTTTCTGTCCCCACTTTCTTACAGTTCAATACATGATTATACGGTTTCAGTACTGTTCCAGTACAGCACATTTATATTTTGTGCCCACATTTTGATTAATATGAGGGGAGAATTGTATTCGGTTTTGCTGAATGGTTTCTGACATGTTGACTCTGTTTACACAGCTTTCTATGTAGCAGAGCATCAGACTGAATATGCAACATAATCGATTTTTCTCGTGTTAAGATTTTTAGTCTTGCAACAAAGACCTGGCAGTGCTGTAATTAGCACTTTTAAAAGAACGCTACACCAAAATGTTCATTTCTACAATCTAAATATTTAACCTTTTGAAAGGGTGCATGATGCATTACTTGGGTTATAATTTTTATCTCAAATGATTATATTGAAATGGTCATGTAATGCATATTGTAATATGATTTTGACCAAAGTAATTTTGTTATAAGTAAATTTGTTTTGTGAAGAAAAATATAATTCCTTAACACACTTTGAGAGAACATCATCCGAATTGGGCCTGTATAAATGCAGGAGTGTGTTTTGTTTGAAGGGGAACAAACAAGATGTCACTTGTACAACTACCCCAGACAGTGTCCAAATCCCAGTTCAGAGAAATGGCCTTGTACTCACTTCACCTAGCTACATCTGCTTGGAAAGAAAAACATTTTGTTGTGGCAAATCACGTCGCTGTATTGCTCAAATGCTACTTGTATGGGTCTTGTATTAGTCCCATTTGGTAGTAGGGGAAAAGACACTGCATTATTTTTGCAAATGACAGCTGAATGTCTCTGCATTGTTGGCTTTCCAAAGATGAAAGTCATTGATGCAGCAGGAGAAGTGACTAAGGTCTTAACTTTTTCTGGGATGGAGTTTGGGCCATAAACTATGCCCATGACAACTGACAAGTGCCTCCCATTCTGTTACCTGGAAAAGGGCTAATAGACAAAAGCTGGACAGATTCAGTTGATCTTTTACCATCTGATTATAATAAATGGGTACTATTTAAACTACAGTTTTCTGTTTCATGTATGCAATTGAAACTGGGGTCTTTTGGAGCTCCTCAGTTTAATACTGGTATTTTTTTTTTAAATCGTGCAACTGTGGATGGAGCAGTGTGTGTTGCAATGTCTGCTGTTTGTGATCTGACTGAGAGAGCAGTGTATTTTGTCTTGACTGGTCAAACAGTTGTATTTGAAACAAAATGCTCTGTGTGAGACTGTGAGGACTTGATTGCAGTTCAATGGAGCAAGAGCAAAAAGATGCTCCCTGTTTGCTGACTGATTGAGATTTTCAAATGAAAAGATACTTTTAATGTTTGTTAGTGTCATCTCTTTGCATTTGTAATGCACAAAACTTTTAACCTTATTCAGCTTGCCTACTTATTTAATCAGCATTTATGTGTATTAGCATGAGAACTGGATCATTATCAGAAAACAAGTATGCTGTCCTTTTTTACTTGCCAAGAATGCACTTAAAGTTGACATCTGATTGTAATCATCTCTCCTCATGACCACTAATTATTTTGAGCTGTGATGTATTTATCATCCTCTCCAGCAGCCAGAAGCATCAGAACGTTATTACAGGAGCCATGTAAATAATGATTAGCTGCGCTTTGTAAGTGAAATGACTTCTATGTGATGAGCAAGGACCGAGGCCAGTGACTAGTTATCTATCTATTCAGGATTTTATAGAAGTAGAGCAAACTGTTGTGGCTTAAACCGGTCTGTTCTGGGTTGTGTAAAAGCTTTACTCCTTTACTGCTGCTGCTTTTTATCTGTTACGCCTGAGCATACCTTTAAAAGTTTAAATTCACTAGAAGTGTTTGACATGCTTACGTGATTCGGATTGTTCTCCCATTGGTTTGTAAAACGGTCCTTTTAAGGGTGGCAAAGAGTGTGCAGCAATTCATATATGATTTGAGATATATCTCCAGGTGTGCGTTCTTTACAACACATTTCTTGCTTTGGAATATATGTAAGATTTGAGCTGCGCTATTTGGGTTCCTCCAGTATGAATGGGTAGCTTGTTTGTCCTTGTCTTTAATTGTTTAGCAATAATTCTTCAGCGATTAGAGGGGGAGTGGAGGTAAAGCTCACTCTGGCGTTAATTACAACAGTTGTATTGGATTGTAAAGGAATTTCGCAGGTGCTACCAACGTAATGAATAACTTGCTCACTGACAAAGAGACTGATCATCTCAGTGTTAATCGGGAGTTTAATCTGGTGTTTTTCGGGAGGTGGTCCGTTAAGCTACAGTGTTTTCAGTTCCATTACCATCAAGTCTAACATATTACCTTACTTCTACATCACAGTACAACTGGCTAAACATTCAATAAATACATTCAAACATGGCCTGTGGCTTTTTATTTGTTTGTTTACCTAGCCTTCTTATTTTGCCCTCCATTTTTAAAGAGTTGGTCACTTAAACATTGGTTCCGGATTGTGTGCGTGTAGACGGAACAAAAACAAAGAGGGACCGGATTTCAGCTGGCCCCTTAATAAAAGTTACGTAAAGATGATAACGGCTCTTTTTCCATAATGAGGATTAGACGGAGACAAGCTCTGTGCGAATGGCCGTCAGTGTGTTTCGCTTGACCCGAAGTAATCTTCTGTGTCCTGACATTCTTTTGTGCAGGTTGTTTTCTTTTAGAATGGACGCTATGGGAACGGGGGCGAGTCGTTCTCCTCTGGAGCGGCTGCACTTTAACAACGTCGTGTTGAGGAAGCTCCCACTCGACCCGTCCGAGGCTCCCGGAGTGAGGACAGTGCGGGGAGCTTGTTTTTCCAAAGCACAGCCGCAGCCCCTGAAGAACCCGCGGTTTGTGGCACTGTCTACTCCGGCTTTGGCGCTGCTGGGTCTCAGTACGGAGGAGGTGGAGAAGGACCCGCTGGGACCGGAGTATCTGAGCGGCTCGAGGGTGATGCCGGGCTCCGAGCCCGCCGCTCACTGCTACTGCGGACACCAGTTCGGCCAGTTTGCCGGGCAGCTGGGCGACGGAGCTGCATGCTACTTAGGAGAGGTGAAGGCTCCGGCTGACCAAAACCCCGAACGTCTGAAAGAAAATCCCAGCGGACGTTGGGAAATCCAGGTGAAGGGCGCTGGACTGACTCCTTACTCCAGGTACGCTTTCACAGGCTGAGAAAATATTAAGAGTTGGGGAAGGCGAGTAAAATCTTGATGGTCAGGTTAATCAGAGAGCAGGGTCTGACTTACCCTGTAATTAAACACGGAATGTTAATCTACTCCATGCTTATTTTAACATATCAGAAGATTATAAACTAAAGAATTGTAGGGGAAAAAGTTATCTGACAAAAATGTCAGGCAGCAGCAAATCAAGAAGTCTTTTGTGTTGTACCCTCACAATGCTTCTGTCTTCTGCATGACAACAGTGTTCGTGTCTTCTGGTTTTGGTTTATCTGCTCAAAACAAGCATGCAACCTTTCCTGAATTCTCCTACTTCAGGCAAGCTGATGGACGTAAAGTTCTGCGCTCCAGCATTCGTGAGTTTTTGTGCAGTGAAGCAGTCTTTGGACTTGGGGTGCCCACCACACGGGCTGGCTCCATAGTGACCTCAGACTCAAAGATCATGAGAGATGTGTTTTACAATGGAAATCCACAAATGGAGAGATGTTCTGTAGTGTTACGTATTGCTCCCACATTTATCAGGTAACAAATACTGTGTCCTTCAGGTCTTACACATAGTCATTTTGTACAAAAGGCAGCGACCTTTGCAATTAATACAAAGATAGTTAAATTAAACGTGTACCCATGTGTTTCACTGCTAGTAAATGATAAACTCATCATTGACCATTGGTCTTAATCATTACAGTGTGAGCACGTTTTTTTTTTTTTTTTTTGGCTTTTTTGCAGGTTTGGTTCTTTTGAGATCTTTAAACAGGCTGATGAGTTTACAGGCCGACAGGGCCCCAGCTATGGATATGATGAGATCAGAACTCAGATGCTGGATTATGTCATTGAAACCTTCTACCCAGAGATTCAACAAAGCCACTCAGACCCAGTGGAGAGGAACACTGCTTTTTTTAAAGAAGTAGGCTGTACCATATAAACATTCCTATTGCAAGAAATGAAGAATTGAAATGAATCCTTATTAGCTTCATGTGCTTTGTATGATGTTTTGATAAAAGACCCCAGATTGTTGTTGGTTGATATTGTTTTACTAGCCATGTGGGTGTGTATTATCATTACCTTATGCTCCTATTAATATTATTCATTACTTGGCATGGAGCATAAACAAAGTCAGAGCTTATCACTAGCCGAGCCACAGAACTGGACCCAACTAAATTACCTGATGAGTAATGAGCTAAACTGCTATGTGAGCTCTGTATGACCACAAATAAATAACAATTTACAATATGTGAATAAGCCTGCAGTGATATAGCAGTGACTTCCATTATGAAGTTTAGGTCTGTAATGATTGTGGGAACTTTAATTATGAAATTTTGGTCTGTGATTTTTATCTTGTGTATAAAAAAATTAATCCTTGTGAGTTCATCACCAACAGAATTTTGAACACAGTTTGACATATTTTATTTTATTTTTCCATGTAGTCAAATAAAAGTAAGCCATATAATTAAACTGCTTGTTCCTGTCTTTTATCTTACATAAAGGTAATGCTGAGAACAGCCAGGCTGGTGGCCCAGTGGCAGTGTGTGGGTTTTTGTCATGGAGTTCTCAATACTGATAATATGAGTATTTTGGGGCTCACGCTGGACTATGGACCCTTTGGCTTCATGGACCGGTAAGGCATTTTACACAGTTGTTGCTATTTCTCTCAAAGACTGAATGAAACTGCTGATATACTACATGTTTCAGTAGTGCCTGTTGTATTCCTGCTGAATATGTGTCATATGCATATGTTTACCAATTTGCCATAACCTAAAACCACCTGCCTAATCTTGTGAAGGTCTGCCTTATTCTTTTAAATTACATATGTATTTGCATACATTTTAACAGCAGAGTCATAACGTTATTTTTTTCATCAGTGGGAATGATTGTATTTATAAATACATTTCTATATTTTTATATGTATTTCAATAAATACATGGCGAAATATGATCATTTTTGTTTTGTTTGTTTAATTAGATCTATTTTTAGCCCTTGTTTGAAAATCACAAGATGATGTAGGTCACATTCATTTAAAGTGAAAGAGACAATTTGTCATTGTGAACACACTCAAGCACCACAACGAAATATGACCTCTGCATTTAACCCATCACGTGCAGTATTCGCTAACTTTAAAGCACCACTGTACTGTGAATTAATTTGTTGGCCCAAAGTTCTTGTTTGAGGCTTTAACGTAGTCAAAGGAGCTTTAAAATGGTCATTGCTTCATCTTGCAAATAACAAATGAGAAGTGTAAATGTCTCAAACAATTTAAGCTAAGCTACATGTACTACTCAAAATGACTGAGTTTCTGTCCACATCTTGGATCAGTCTCTATTTAGGAGATCTTTGAGCTTAACCACAATGACACGACTTATGTCATTGTAAACACACTTAGTCACACCACCGAAGTGCAACACAAGGAAAATGTGACCTCTGCATTTAATCCATCATGCAGTCGTGAAGCAGTGGGCAGCTCTTAACAGTGCTCAGGGAGTAGTGTCGCAGGACCTTGCTTCTTAGTACCTTAGCCTGATTATATTTTTTTAGCTATGTATTCTAATGTTTGTTGTCTATGCAACCCACTGTCAAATTTCAATTTAAAGCTCTGTGCTCTTTCTCTCACCGAAGCTTTGATCCAGACTTCATTTGCAATGCCTCTGATAATTCCGGCCGCTACTCATACAAAGCTCAGCCAGCAATCTGCCGCTGGAACCTGGCTCGCTTGGCTGAGGCTCTTCACCCAGACCTACCTTCAGAGCGCGCTCAGGCTGTGCTGGATGAGTACCTGCCTCTTTATAACACTTTCTACTTAGAAAACATGCGTAGAAAGCTGGGCCTTCTGAGGAAGGAAGAACCAGAGGATGAGACCCTCATCACAGATCTTATGCAGACTATGCACAACACGGGTAGGGAATTTTGAGAGCAGAATATAATATATTTTTATGTCCCGTAATTAATTATCTCGTCTCTACCTGATTTGTTCCTGCTTCTTTAGGTGCTGACTTCACCAACACTTTCCGTAGTTTGAGTCAAATCTCTTGTCCTGCAGAGGGAGAGGCATTGGACAATGGTGAGGCTATTAAACAGGCCACAGAGTTGCTCCTGCAGCAGTGTGCCTCTCTAGAGGAGTTGAAAGTTGCCAGCAGACCAACAATGGACCCTCGGTAACTTTTTTTTGTTTTTTGTTTTTTAACCCATTTTATTCCCTCACATATGTACTGGAGGGTGTAGAATGGTTCTGCAAATTTCCACACTAAGGAAGGAGTGTTTTAACACATCCTGTAGCTGGTAATATGTTTACCAGTTTTGAAATCCTCTGGTAAAACAGTTGCTAATCTTTTGAATGAGGTATATGAACATAATAAATAGTGCTAAATGTATTGAATTCTTTGTTCCTTTCCTGGTTTAAAAACTATTGTTTATTTAAATTTGAATTATATCTGCCAGGAGGAAATGCCTTTGTTTTAGAAATATTCTTTGTAACATTTTCCAAGTTAAAAAAACAATGTTTCATTCTTAAAAAAAACCAAACTTATTTATTTATTTATTCATTAGTTTATACATGTTTGTTTGTTTGTTTGTTAACTAGTTCTCTTTGGAAACTCTTGCTTTCCCACAGAGAGTTAGCAATGCTGCTGTCCATGGCTCAGAGTAACCCATCGCTCTTTAATATTTTATCGGATCGGAAGATGGTGGCCCAGCAGCTAGAGAAGCTCTCTAGGCTAAAAGCACTGCTGGAAACCACAGAGGAGGAGCTGAAGGCCAAGCAGACAGACGACTGGACCTGCTGGATCAAACAGTACAGGTGCAGGCAGGGAGGGGATACTTAATATCACCCTTAAAAAAGTTGGTAATAAGCAACCACCAAATGTTTTAAAGGCTTAAAGGTTTTTCATGCTTGTCTACAGGCAGCGCCTTGCTCATGAGTGTGAGGGAGTAAATGACATGAAGGTGGTGCAGGAAGAAAGAGTCCATGTAATGAATATTACCAATCCACGTGTTGTGCTTCGGAACTACATTGCCCAGAATGCAATTGAGGCAGCAGAGAATGGGGACTTCACTGAGGTTAATCTTCCACTATATAGAATCTTTACAAATCAATACTTAATGGGGAAATACACAGTTTTTTCAAGATTTTTCCTTATGAAGCTGTGCATTGTAGAGAACCCACAAAATCTGATGGATTTACAAAGAGGTAATGGTAAACTGGGGGAACCTGGGTTTGTGACATTTACAACGTTTATACTTGTTTTATTTGCTGTCCAAATATAATTACTGGTCCATGAAGCCAAAGGGTCCATAGTCCAGCGTGAGCCCCAAAATACTCATATTATCAGTATTTTCATAAAGTAACTTTCCCTAAGATATATTTTGTAGAGGAATTTTCTGATTGCCTGTTACCACCACTGCAAACAATTTTGACTCCGTTTCTAGAATGGTGCATTTAATATCAAACCACCCTAAATTACTAACATCTTAGGTGATTTTCATTAATGAATAAGTATTAAACAATGTTAATAATATTTGAAAAGTTAAAAACAAAAACTATTTTCTTGATTCCATCAGGTTCAGAGAGTTCTGAAACTACTGGAGAATCCGTTCTGTACACAGGAAGGCTTGGAGCAGCCAGGATGGGTGGGGAGAGGGGGATCGGTGGAGCCAGGAGAGCGAGATGAAGGAGAGCAGGAAGATGAGGGTAGAGGAGCAGAAAACCGAGTGTTTGTCCCTTACGATAGCAAGCCCCCAGCCTGGGCTAATGAAATCTGTGTTACCTGATCATCCTAGGGCCTTCAGGACATCCTACCTGCCCAGGGGAAAGGGGGGATTTTTTTGGGCTGGGTAGGTGTTGCTGAAGGCTAGTGAGGTACTAAGCTCCTGTCAACCAGTTTAAAAATATACAGAAAGGTCATTTCTTTGCCAGGTTTCAAATGCTATTTCAAGGGATTATGTCCTGTGAAGACCTGCATCATGAAAATTCAAAGTTTGAAGAAATCTCAGCCAGGAACTTTTACGTATGTTTGACTGGTTATAAATGATGACTTAGACCAACACTCTTTAAAAGACAGGTCTCCGTCTGAAAGACAGGGGTTGTAGTACAGTACAAACCAAACAAGAGTGTGTGTGTGTGTGTGTGTGTGTGTGTGTGTGTGTGTGTGTGTGTGTGTGTGTGTGTGTGTGTGTGTGTGT
>JBBPDA010000021.1:12586488-12616766 GCA_037974385.1 Arnoldichthys spilopterus | reverse complement strand
AATAACATACTATTTTGAAACATTCCACAACAAGCAGGTGAGCTGCCAAAAGGTGAGGGGATCATGATGGGGTATAAAAGAGAATCAATCCACCAAAGGCTCAGACTGCACCACTTTGTACCAAACTTAATAGAAAATTGAATAGAATTGAAAAAAAGTTCTTGTCAGTGCAGTTTTAAAAAGGGAATTTCTCAGTACAAGCCTGCAAGGAATTTAGGTCTTTCACCCTCTACATTACGTAACTTGGAAACATTCAGAGAATCTGGAGAAATCTCAGTCCATGTAGAGCAAGGTCAGATGCCACTGTTCAATGTGTGTGTGACCATTTCTTAGTACTTTTGTCAGAATTAACATTTTTTTATTTTTTAAATGGCCAAAACCTTTTCCCACAGTTTTTTTAATTAAAAAGGGTAAAAGAGAGGAAATTAAGAAAAATCACTATGGACATATTTTTACCTCCCACCCTGATGTTTTACTTCACTCCACCCCTACATAATAATATTGACACAATTTATTTTCTTTTAATATATATATATATTTTTTTTTATTTATTTATTTATTTTTTTTACATAATTAAATGTTAAATGTGTACTTGATGTTAAAAAAATCTTGTAGCAAATTATTGTGTGTTAACCAGCCTTTAGACAGTTAAACAGTAATCCTAATCATATAGCATATTTAAAAGACAACAGGTGTCTAACGAATATAAAAAAGTTGCATAGGCTTGGATTAGCTACAGAAAAAGTTTTGTCACTTCAGATGATCTTAAACTTCTTCAAAAAATTCTCGAGAGACAGAATTTTAATAATTGATGAATAGCCACAAACCTGTTTAGATTGGACAGCTTAGTTTTAAAATTCATTGTTTTATTTTATTTTTAGTTTCATTCTACACCTTACTTCGATTCTTAGTTATACATTTTCATCATTTACTTTTTAAAAAATACATTTTAAACAACTTTCATTCGATAATCGGTGTATATTACTCGATTTATGATGAAAAAGAGCATCAGCGGTATCGCATTGTTTTTTTTGTAGGTCCAGTGACGTACACGCCCTGCCTGTCTGTCCGCCTGCCTCTGCGTGTGCGTGCGTATGGTGCTGCTGGGAGCGGCTTCAGCTCAGGTACACTCGAGTCAGAAGTGTGATTATTCACGAACCTCGAATCACGGCTGCTGTGGCTGAGAAGAGGATCTTCTCCATAGTAAAGTGTTCAGCTGAAAGATGACCAGCCGCTCAAGACCTGGCTATTTTCGCCAGGAGGTGAATAAAACGTTATGGGAAGTACCTGAACGCTACAGGGACTTGAAGCAGGTGGGGACAGGGGCGTATGGTACAGTATGGTGAGTGCGCTTTCTCTACCTCGAGGCGTTAGACTAGATGTAGCAATGTACAGTCGCCATATTCATGTTTTCAGTTGTCGAAGAACTTCATTGTCGTGGTCGAGAGGCTATAGGCTACATGTTAACACTGTTGTGAAACGTCTTGTGTGTGACATGGTTGTATTTATAGCTGTTTAGCATGGTGTGCGGTGTGCACTTATTTCCTGTTTCGGTTTTTCTGAGGTCTAGGCGAAGTCAGTACTGCAGTGCTGCTCTTACTAACCACGGTCAGAAAACGAGCCCTACTCTGTGCCAAAGTGGTACAAGTTTTGTATTAAGAAAACTTAAGAGAAGGGGGAGAAACCTTCTCAACGAGCGGTCAAAAACCAAGATTGGACTGCGAGCATTCTGCATCATATCTCTGCCTTCTTTAAGCACTGCCACGTTTTACACAGAGCTCCTGCATTTTAAGCCCGCGGTGATGTCCGTGTACTGAACAACGTGGCTTTAAAGAAAGTGGCCCAATAAATCTGATGAAATGGGCTGGAATGGCCTGTAAGCACAGAGAGCCCACTTTGCAGGAAAACACCAAGATGGCACACTGCATATCCAAAAGCCCACACCTCATTTAGAATTTTAACATGAAGTTAGGGGCATTAATAGGAGGTTTCACCCACTTTGCTGCAGTAACAGTCTTTACTCTGCTGGAAAAGCTTTACCCCATATATATGATTACACTCAGTCAATCAAGAACATTAGAAAGTTCAGGCACCGGTGTTCGATAATTAGTTCTGGATCACAAACACCACTCTAGCTCTTCCCACAGGGATGCATTTAATACCCTTCTTGCTAACACTTTGCATTAAGCATGGTGATCTTAGGCTCATGAGCTCTATCTCTATCAGCAGTACCCTTCTATTGAGGTTATACAACATAAATATATGTGCAATTAAACTCCCATGTCAGCAGTGGACACACCTTGGCATAAAATGTACTTATTTTATGGGGAATATTTGAAAATACAGTGTCTTTGTGCCTTTGTGTTATTTGGGGATAAGTAATATGGTCCTTGGTTGTTGGCCTTGGTGAGACTGACTGTTTGGGTTTTTCATAGAAGACATGTTTTACAAATAATAAGTTGTATGCAGTGTTTTAATTTGTGTTTCAGGAATTACGTACTGCAGTAGTTCTGAAGTGTAGTTATTATATAGAGGTTTCATTTTTATATTGATATTTGACTTGAATGTATTGCTCCTACTTAGTGCATGCAGTTTTTACACAATTCATTTTCTCCCTAGTTCTGCACTGGATCGCTGGGCAGGGACAAAGGTGGCCATTAAGAAGCTCCATCGTCCATTTCAGTCAGAACTTTTTGCCAAGAGGGCCTACCGAGAGTTCAGACTGCTTAGACACATGAAGCATGATAATGTAAATAACACAAAATACTTCCTTGTGTACTATCTGCTTAAGGGAATTCCACCACTTTTCCTAAATTGCTGTATTATAAAATGATTAAAATGTAAATAAAGTACTTCAGAGTGGGCTCTGAAACGTACCACTTTAGAGATATGTACAAAGTCAGAACTGTTGTGAGTGGTGATGATGGGGATCAAATGCCTGAAGTGTATGAAGCCTCGAAACACTCTATCTATAATCTATAATACAGAATGGTTATACATATGTTGTTTATGTCTGGTACATTGATGATCATGTTCTATGATGCTTTTATGATAATTTTGAGTTTTTAACATAAAACTTTTGTTGTTCCATTGTATTTGAGGAAAGGGGGTGAATGTAGGGCATTGTAAAGCAAAACAGTAGTTGTTATTTAATTAGTTAATAGTTTTTTTTTTCATTAGCTACCTAAATAAAGGTCTGGAATCACCATTCATGTTAGATTAAAATGGTTTGTTTGCTTTTTAGATATGATTCTCATCATTACCAGTGCAAAGAAGCTTGAGATAATAAGGTTCTCTAAAGTGCACCTACAACAATAATAATATAACTGTTAATATAATGATTAAACATTCAGTTAAACAGAGCTCATTATGCACTCTTTGTTTAAAAAAAGGTCCAGTGCTCATTATGTGCTGATATCATTAACAGTATACTCAAAAGAGCATATTACAAAATGGTTTACTGTGGTGATGATAAATATGGTCAACTTTATGAGGCTTGGGTCCCTATCAACTCATCTCTCTTTGCTCTACTGGCTATAGGTCATTGGACTCCTGAATGTTTTTACTGCAGACCTGTCATTGGATAGATTTCAAGACTTGTAAGCTGGTGCTTTCTTTATTAAATGTTTATCATTGATTTTGCTTGCAGAATCTCTTTTTGACATTTTTTTAAATAGTTTGATGGTTTCAGTGAATTTCCTTGTGAACTTTAAACAATATATAATTAATGTTCTGTCTCTGAAATATCTTTTATTAACTGATGCTCCATTGGTTTTAAAAGTAGATAAGCAAGTCAAAAAAAAAGAAGAAAAAAAAACTAACTTTAAAACTTACCAATCAAAGGCATTTAGTGACATATTGCTTTACTGCAGTACAGAGTTTTTAATAGTCAATTGTTCTGTTTGCTTTAATATTTATACCAGTCTCTCTGTTGGCAGTTACTTGGTGATGCCCTTTATGGGTACTGATCTTGGTAAACTGATGAAAATGGAGAGGCTTTCCGAGGACAGAGTTCAGTACCTGGTCTATCAAATCTTGAGAGGCCTTAAGGTGTGTGTCTCAGTTTTGTGTGTATATGCACTCATTCCCACAAACAGACTCATGTATCTTTTTTTCTTTTTCTTTACAGTATATCCATGCAGCTGGTGTCATTCACAGGGTAAGCTGCATGTATTTACCTAGTGAACTAAACATCACTGGATTGATTACGTGTTTTTGCTCATTGCTCATAGTTTTTACCCTCAGGATCTCAAGCCAGGCAATCTAGCCATCAACGAGGAGTGTGAGCTCAAGGTAACCCTTCCTTTGTTGTTTAGAGATTATGTGGTCCATGGATGGCCTGCAGTAAAGCAATAAGACTAATTCATAATTCAGTTGGAGACCACAGAAATAAGGTGCAACTGCAAATGTGACTTGCATAAAAATGCTAAGGTTTCTATTTTCAACCTATTGGAGCATTCAGGATTATGAAAATATAATATATAAATCACAACTTTTGTTTCAAATATGTGTCCCAATCTAATGTCTAACAATGAGCTAATATGTTAGCCCTGAGCAAACAAACATGCTTGTCAGCATACAGTAAATGTTATGATCTGGTACATTTTGCATATACAGTTAGATGTATTATGATATGTTGTTACATTCCTAGTAATTACATGCTGTCCACTAGATCTTGGATTTTGGTCTGGCCCGGCAAGCAGATAGTGAAATGACTGGGTATGTAGTCACCCGCTGGTACAGAGCTCCTGAGGTCATTCTCAGCTGGATGCACTACACACAGACTGGTAAGTGACATAGTTGCAAAGATAATGTTTCAAATTTGACCCCTTTGGCTTTCCCAGAAACTGAATTAATGTTTTTATTGTAATGTTATTTACTTTGGTTGTAAAGCTATGCTTAATACCTTTCTAGATGTGAATTGCATGGGTTGGTTTGATCTTGTCTAACTTTGTTTTAATGACCAAGGAATTATTATTTTTGTGCAGCATCATTAGATTTTGTTTATTTCCTCCATTAATGAGGTAGTTTAAGACACATTTGTCCATGTCCCAAGTGTTGTTGAGACATTACATTGTGTGTAAGAATCTTTCCTTGTTTTTCTTTTTCTTCTCAGTGGACATCTGGTCTGTTGGCTGTATCATGGCAGAAATGCTCATGGGAAAACCACTGTTCAAGGGGAATGATCGTATCTTACCAGTTAACAAATTTAAGTTTAGGTTTTTGTACTGTTGTGTGACATCATTGTGGCTATTGAAGTCTAATTCCTTGTTATGTGCTCGGCATTTTTTGTTTTACAGTAACACTGATTCTGTACCACATAATTATTTCTTGTATCTTTTGACCCTTGACCTGATTACCTCAGACCTAGATCAGCTAACAGAAATTATGAAGGTCACAGGAACACCTACACAGGAGTTTATCTCCAAACTGCAATCTCAAGATGTAAGACAATATGTACTCATTTTACCAGCCTTGCATAAGTACCAAAAAAACCTCATGAAAATAAGCACTCAAAAGGGTTCTTTCATAACATAAAAGAACCACTTTTGGTTTTCTTTAAGAACCTTTCACTTGGTCTGTCTTTTAGAGAACCATTTTGTTAATAAGATGTGAGAAAAAACTGCCTTTAAGTTTCAGAACCTCCACTAATGCAAAGCTTTTGCACCAGTAAAAGTTTTGTACATCTGAACCGTTTGGGATTTATTTTCCCTACAGCAAGGCCTCTTATTATTATCTTCACAGATTACAAAGAGCTCATTGAATCCAAATTTCTAAAATAGTTGCACTTTTATTTCAGGCTAAAAATTATATTCAGCGGCTGCCCAAACTTAAGAAGAAAGAACTTCAGGCTTTGATGCCTGATGCCAATCCCCAAGGTAAAAGCACAGATCAATATACTGTGCAGTTTAAAAGCATAGTGAGTGGTGCTCTCAAAAGTACTGTTACTAAAATGTTTTGAGCCTTTATTGCTATTTTGAGTCAACAAGAGTCGAGTGTTGTGTGTGTTGTTTTGCCTGCAGCAATCACTGTACTTGAATCCATGCTGCTGCTGGACCCGGACAGCAGGGTGACAGCGGCCGACGGCTTGGCTCTGCCCTACTTTGCAGAATTCCGTGAGCCAGAGGAGGAAACTGAAGCCCTGCCCTATGACCACTCACTGGATGATGCGCAGCAGTCTCTGGAACAATGGAAACGTATGAGAATTCACAGTAGAAAGATTAATTTGGTGAAAATGTACCCTCCCACACCCCAAAAAGATCAGCCAAGATATGTTTGTCTAAAGTTTATATTTTAAGTTTTGCACTTAAACAGTGAGACAAATCTAGCTACATAAGAATGCTTATAACCACCACTTAAATCTATGCAGACCTTTGTAACTTCTGACACTGTGAGATATGCTGCTTTCTGTGGAAATAGACCAAATTACCAGAAGTACATCTTACAAATAGCTACAAGTTTATCAGGGTGTAGCAGCCTTATCAAAGCCTGCATTTTGTCTGTGCTTTTGTTTGGAAAATTCTAAATATCATCTTATTAAATAGTGTTAGAAACCACAAGAGCAAAACTATAGAAGCAAACTTGAGACACCAGATGTGCTGGATTACTTTTGGAGCGAGTGAAAATTTAATTTTTTTAAGCTTTTTCTTTAATGCATGAAAAGCTTCTATTGGCTGTGTCATCACTGTTGAAATGAAACTCTCCAAAAAAAAACCTTACAGGAGAAGGGGACAAAACATTCCTAACATTTAATATTATTGTATTGAAAATTTTGTATTGGTAAAGTCATCATGAAATATTTACAAAACTTTGAAAGCAGCTGGCATTTTCAAATGATGAGGAAGGAGATTTTTGTACCAAGAAGAATGGTACATATAAGTTGTCAGTATAATATAATCATTTCAAACATATACAGTGATTAATTTATTACAAATTTCAAATATCTTTAACTGTGTTGACACTAAGAGAAAGAACACTGCAGCATTTACTCAGTCAGCATGTACTTAGTGATTATATTGTAATCCTCCTCTCTCCCTTCCCCCTGTCTCCCTTCCCCCTCTCTCTTCTACATCTCCCTCCTGTTCCATCTCCTTTCCAGGGCGCACGTTCAATGAGATTCTTACTTTCAAGCCACCTCCCCTGGGGCCAGAGCCAAAAGAGACATCACTCTGAGCAGAACTGTTGCACCTTAAATTCTCCTACAGCTGCAACAAAATGTGCCTTAGTGCTCCCTGTTTTTTTACAATTTGTCTGTGCAAGGGATGTACACTTGGTGCTGTGTTTCTTGTATATCTTTTCTTGTCCAGCATTCTCTGCTGTTGTGGTGGACAACTTTTGCTGTAAGTTTAGCAAGTAAATTTAGACAATGCACATGCTCTTATTCCCTAGGTAATTAATAAGAATGCAAGCACCTCAGTGTGATGTAGAATAGCTAGAATTAGAAAAAATGACATTATAAGACTGATAACACTGGAACACTGTGGCATAAATGCATGGATTTCTTTGACCATGTGTTTGTCTGTTGGTCTTCATGGTCAGCCTCTTAAAGTATGTATTTTTTTACACTTTTTAGTTCTAATGGGACTCAAAAGTACAGTTTATATATCAAGATGGGTACCTGTGATAAACCAAATGTTTTATTGAGTTTTTTTTAAACCAGGTTTTCCATGTCATGGCCAAGTATGCTTAAACCTGTTAACAATCTGTTGGGTTGTTAAGTGATTATGGCTCTTTTGACTGCTGCCCTGCTGATAGGACATTGTAATGATGTCTTTAGATGCCCAGCAGAGGGCAGCACTTGCTCAGATATGTTGTTCAGAGAATGACCCACTAGTGGTCAAACAATGTATGATGCATTCAAAATTTAAACCCCATTTACATTTTCACAAGTAGCAGTTAGTGTGATTTAATGATGTGACTGAACAACTACACCATAATACACATGATTGTATGGTAATAATTTTCAATTCCAGTACCTCAGGCCCTGAGCTTTTTGCTGTTTTCTTGCTACAACACATTTGATTAAAGTCAGGGGGTTAGTAAGAGTCCTTCATTTTATAACCTAACTTTTAACCCTTGTTATATATTTAACATATGATTATGGGCCAATCGATAGTTGTGCCACCTGAGTCAACAGGTTTTGTGTACTTTCACTGAATTTTGAAAATTGTAATTTTTTGTGTTAAATAACTATGCCATGTATGCTGAAGATGGTATGTTGGAAATTCTGTTGTATTCCTTCAAGGTACATATAAAGATTTCGGATTCTAGAGCAATACTTGGGTTCCCTAAGACTTTTAACCACATGTGCATGTTTTGCATCCTGTTGCAAATATATTCTTCTTTGTTTTACAAACTACTATAAACAGTTAGAGGATTGCATTGCATGGCTTTAGCAGTAGGTTTAGGGAGGCTGAGTACAACATACCCCCCCCCAGCCTCACTCCCTGGGTGTCCTTTTTTTAACCCCTGGTTGGGAGATATGGAAATTCATATGCATGTCAGAGCGTTCTGTCCAGAGCTCTACATGGTGGGGATAAACACATTTGTCAGTTTGACAGCAGGCAGGACTTGTAGTGTTATGCTCCTCATCTTCCCTCTCCAGCCTGCTGTTAGTTTTTTGGCTGTTGAGCTGTGAAATAGTTCTTTGTGTTCACTGGAAAAGTTTAGACTGGCTTCTGAAACTATCCACTCATACAATAACAGTAAGTATGATGGAGATGTTAATGTGCTTTCAGATACACAGACACAGTTGAATTGAATTACTCAAAAAAATATGCACACAGTTTAATTTCTGATTCACACATCAGAAACAGGTAAAAGATATGGATTTGGGATGGTTTGCCAAACAGTGATGCAATGACACCAGTTAGCAGAAAGATAGGCTGTTCTTAAAAGTAAAGCTGCAGGAAAGGGTTCTTCTGATCAGTTCCAATTTTTGTCCAGCCTTGCAATTCTGGAGAAATCGGAGACCTCTTTTCAAAGCCTCCAAAGCATATGAGAACACACGGTCTGATTGCTGTGAAGCTCTACCTCGTGGGTCATTGATATGTAGAAATTAGTGGACTATGCAGGTCAGTAAACCAATTCCCCCAAATTTTTCAGAACTAAAAAAAAAACATCTGTATGCTGTAGACTGACTTGTGCAATAGTCATGAAAATGATAATAAATAATCCATTATACAGCAGACATAGAGACACCATAGTGTCACTTTTCAACCTCTTTCATTTTCAGCACAAATTAAATCTCTGGACATGCTTATTACAGCCCTGTGGTGGCCACAGATTACATTTTTCATTTTGTTTTTGAAGTCTCATTAATTCATTTCCATTGGGATGTAAAGATTAATTTAACAATTTTATAAAATACATCTATAACAAATTGTCTACCTTAGGGTTCAGTGGGAGCTGGATGGCTAAAAGTTGTGATTAATTGGCACATATATTAAATTTAAGCAATATTTACTGTCTATGACTTTTAGATATGATGAAAGCAAAATGAACAAAAATAAATAAATGTATACAGCTTCTAAAATGTTTCCATGAACCACGTAACCTTCTTATGGCTCCCATTTTAAGAACCACTATCTTAATGAACCTTTCAATGGGTGCTTCTTTGAAAATGATTTGTAAATTCCGATTCAGAAAACGTTATTGATCCCAAAGGAAATTGTTTGTAACAGCAGCTCAGACAGACAGCTTTGACAAATTAAATGTATTAATAACAAAAAAAAAACAAACACTTTAAGCAACTTTAATACTGATTAAAACCATATGTCCAAGCCAAGAACCTTTATTTTTAGAAGCAGAGATGGGATGAAGGTGGTATGTTGTCCTAAAAGTAGAGCCAAGTTGATCTGCAATTTTACAGTTACAATTTCACAGCTCTATTACTGTTCTTCAACAAGGAATCCACCTTATATCTTTCAAAGTTTTAGTCGAAATCATAACAGTGCCCTTTCCAGGTTTTCAATTATCCTACAGAAAATATCTCTATATGAATGATCATGAGTAGTTTTGACTTTGTGTTGTACTCAAACAGTCTGGAATAATATTCAGGATCTATATAAATCTGAAAGATTATCAGAATATGCACTAAAGAGCACATGATTGCTGTATTACAAATAGAGTGGATTGTAAATGCTGAGTGAGCAGTATTTGAAGTACTAAATAAGTTCCTGCAGTGTTCCAGATGTGTGGCTTTATAGTGGCTCACTCTTCATAGAGAACACTCTGTTCTGCGGTCAGACTGTGGTAAGCTGCCCTTTTCTCAACATCTGTATGCTGTAGACTCCGACTTGTGCAATAGTCATGAAAAATGATAATAAATCATCCATTGTTTGCTTGTATGTTTACATATTTTGAATAGTTTTTGTGGTTCACTGTAATGAAAGAACTGTTTTCCTTTTTCTTCTTTTTTTTGTTTTTTGTTTTCTGTTTGGCTTTATTTTTTTGTTTTTGGCTTTCATGAACCCATCCACATTGTGAATGTATCTTATGATAATTGTTCACAAGCAGAGGTCCAGGGACTCCCAGGGGTCCATGATAAAATGTTCCAATAAGTAATAAAGAAAAACCTACCTATAATAGAAATTATACAATTGCAAGAATTTTTAAACTTTGTATCTAAATGAGCCAATGGGACCAAGTTTGACTTTTTGCATAGTTCAAGTAATGAAACATCTTTGCAGGATGTTTAATTATGTCCTTCAAACATTCCTTACCATGAAAATGTTTGTGAACATCCTGTTTCAACTCTTTTTGTCCCCCACAGCATTGTCACTGGCAATAAATACACAGTATTTATAGTTACTCCAGTGTTTTTATCCAGTCAAACACTGACCTGTACATTCTGTCTCTTTATGTTTTGCTTCATACCTCCATACTCCCTCTGCATGTCTCTCTCCCTCTGTTTACTTTCTCTCTTGCTCCCCTTCAGAAGCACAGGGAGCCACACGTGCCTGTAGACTGTTTAGTGGATCTGGAGGAGTCCCCAGACTTAGCAGACAGCTCTAGAGGAAATTCCACAGGCTCACATGTTCCTGGTAAAGGCCCCAGTGTGGATCAGGGAACTGGGATCCCTCCAATCCCTTGGTGGGGGCAGCTGAAGGGGGAAGACGATAGTTCCAGGACCACAGAAGGCTCCTCTCCGAGCTGCAGGCAGACCCTGGTTAGAGAGGCATTTTAAGTACCATGGTCGGAAAAATAAATGTGTTCCAGAAAGTTACACACATTTAAAAATAATGTGCAGTCGGCAAACACAAGATCATTTGGCTGTTTTCCCTCCTTCTCCATGGTGTGTCAACTCAGAAGTATGAATTTCTTTTTAAGCAATCAGAGTTAGAAGAGCCCTGTTTTTCATATCCTTAAGAGAATGTCATTTACATTTATCTTTAAATGTATCATCATCTATTTACACTTATTTACACATATTTACAGTAGCATTCGTTTTTTGTATTTTATGTGTTTATAATGTGTTCAAAACTTTCCGTATGCAAGGATCACAGTAGATTTGAAATAAAATAGATTTTTGCAAATTCATCTTTTCTGTGTTGACATTAAGGACACTTGGAGACTTAATATAGTGGGTACTGGGCAAATGTCACTCCCCAAGCAGCCCAGGCCTGACTGTGGGAATTTCCAGCCATGATCTAAAACAATAGTTTAAAATGTAAAGTATTTCTTCTACATCACAGAAAGTCTAGTAAACTGGTTTCATTGCTAACCTTATCATTTTAACAAAAGGTATTAGCAGTGTTTCTTGAACAGAGTGTTCTGGATGTAAGTGGTGTAATGTAAGCAAAACAACAACTTGCTCCTTATAAAGAATTTTTGGAGCTCTTAGATTTCTTTAGCAATTTTCCAGGACAAAATGTGGTCACATCATAGTCTACAGGGTGTTCATAATCAGAGGTAAATCAAACCAGCCTTGTTTATAGCCAGACCTTAGATTATTTTAATCACAAAGATATTTCTAATGGACAACAACAGAATGAGGAAGAGGAGGAGGATGCTGATGGTGGTAATGGGAATGAGAATTATGTCAATGATAATAGTGATGGTAATAATGCTGATAAGGTAATGGTGATGATTAAAGACATGGTAGTAATAGTGCTGGTGGTGGTGACGGTCACAGTGCGGATGATGGAGATGAAAATTCTAATGGTGATGATGGTGATGTTGGAGTGGATAACAGTGATGCTGTGATTCTATTAGTAATGATGAGAATGGTCATGGTGGCAGTACTGATACTTACCATACCTGCAATAGTGGAGACTGATAATGATGGTGAGATTATGGTGATTCAGATGATGTTAATGAAGATGATAGGGGTGATGATGGAGATGATGGTGATAAAGGCTGACTTTCTGAAATCTAATTGAGACATTACTTGTAGATTTCATATCAGCCAGGCAAAACGAATCCAAGGCAAAACCCACAAACAAACAATGCTGTTTTCGCTGAGTAAAAAAAAGTTCCCTTAGTGAAAGCAAAAGCATAAAAATTCTAAAAATAGTAATACTAATAATATTTTGGACTTCTGCCTCTTTAATGCTGCCTTTCACTTTGTCATTATCTCGAAATCTGCAAAGTAATGCCTGGAGCTAAACCACATAAAAAATCACCATCAAAATATGCACACAAACTATGCAATATGATCACTTAGTATTAAGGAACTTTAAAAAATGTGATGGAAAACAGCAGTTTAAAGTTGTTTATTTGATATGAAACTCTCCTTCTGTTTCTCCTCTTCATGATTATATAACTGGAACCCAGCTCCCTTACATAACATTCTTCTCTGAATTTGAGGACACAAGGTAAATCAGGACTTTATGGGAGCATAGTGCTGTGGGACCCCTAGCCCAGCATCTGTTTTACACCCCTGGGTTATCTGCAAAGTGTTAGTCTATGTTGGATATAAAGCTGGAGGGGCCATATGGCTGGAATGCAGAGCAGGTGAGGGGGCAATAATGAATCACAGTGAAAACTGCTCTTCTTCAGCCCTGGGGCATGGTGTCCAATGGACAGGTCAAGGTTTAGAACACCCTGCTCTGGAGTCTAATAATAAAACTTTCCACTTGGTTAAGTCAGAAATGTTTGCATTTTTAGGGAATTTAAGACTTGCACTAAAATACACCAAGATTAGGAAAAAAATAATATTCCAGTCTTTATTACACTGGAATCCTGAAATCAAATGACATATAGCTGTTTTTCCCTCCTGATTTAAGTAGAGTGATTAAACAAACAAATTGCCTGGGGGGGGGGTGATGTCATAAAACATGCAGGTGTAAATTGACAGATTCTTACATTAAAATTATCTTTTTAGTAATTAAATTGTAATTGCATTTACATGTGTTTCACTCAGATTTAGTATATACTATATAATAAATACCTTAAACCATTTTTGAATGATTTAGACTAATTAAACATCCAGAATGTATATTGTGAACACCGACCGACATACAGACAGACAGATGGATGGATAGATAGACAGCAGGCAGGCAAACATCATATGTGTACCCCATGTGTTTATCTATGGTGTTTGATAAAAATCTCTATAACTTAGTTATTTTTCCAGGCATCTCTTTTAATCAAACAAAGAGTTTCTTTGGGAGGAAAAACACGCAGTAGATCCACCAACACATTTGATGCCAGCTGTGCTATTGACCTCGTCCCTATAGCCCAAACAAAGGCACTTTCTGGCGAGAATACTTGGGGACAGAAGCCCACCGCTCAATTGTCCTCATCCAAACCGAGCTCCATATGTCCATATGTCTCTCTAAGCGCCGCCCACCGCCCCGCCCCCAGCTCCCCGGTGTCGAATTACAGTTCTCGAGCTGCATCGCTGCGATCTGTTTCACTCCAGCCCTGCGATTATCGGCCCAGTGCAGAGAGAGCCCTCTCCCTCCAGTGGGTTTTACTGCACACTCCACTAATATGACAGAGCCGCGGTGTGCTGGATCGCTTCGTCGAGCGTGAACTTGGGGGGTTGGGAGGGAGAGGCAAATCTTTTGACCCCAGCCATCATCTCCTGACGAACGGGCAGAGAGCAACACCCCACACGCTCAATTGTTCACCTCCTTTTGTCGACGTCCACATCGCGTTTTTCCCATCCACAGCAAGTTTTTCTTTTTCCCTGAGCGGGATGTAAGGGACCGGTCTATTTTCTCCGTGCCTGGCCTTAAAATCGATTTGTTGTGAGCGCAACATCGTAAGGTGTTTTTTAGTTCGTTCATTCATTCAGCGTGCAGCGAGCGAGGATCTGGAAACATGGAGAGCGTGGAGAAGGAGTGTGGCGCTCTGGGTGGATTATTCCAGGCGATTGTCAATGATATGAAGGTACTCGAAGCTTTAAACGGTGTATAATGTGCAGTGTGTTGAGCTGCGATGCCTGTATGATTTTACTGCCTTTGTTCTATTGGGCTCCAACTGCCTGGACCATTGATGCTCGGCTTGATGATGAGGGGGCGCAGTATGGAGGAAGGCGCTTTGTTATGAACCCCAAATTCAATGCTCGCATATGGCAAGATCTGTAATCTGCCTTGGAAAATCAGTTTCTCGAATGAATGTTTTTCTTTGAGAGCATGTCCAGCTAGCCACCACCCACCCTGACAGTGTAAACTAGAGCTGCCTATATTGTGTTATGATAGCCATGTGTTTGCCATAATTGCTGAGATCTTGAATCATATGTTGTGCGTGATGCTGAGGTGACAGCTTCTTGGTTCTTTGACCAAAAGAGCAATCACTGCAATTTGAACTACTAATCAATAAGCTAACACTCATTGCTTTAATGAAGGCAGAGCCCAACCAGCACCAGGCATGGTATTGTCCAGTTTTGTGCATTTCAACTAAGCACTAATGCTGTTGACCTTGTTAGTTTTAGATATAGATTGTGTAATGAATGTCACTTTGCCATTTTCTGTATTTGGAATCATGATACAGACAATAATGATACAGTAGTATATGCTGTATGTCACATATTGGTATATGATCACAATACAGACTCAAGAAGTCCAGACAGTGAGAGTAAAAGAAATGAATATATAGATGACTGGACATTGGTGCACAGCTTTGTTCAGTCATCTATAGAGCAGACTTGATTGACTAGATAATTATAAAGTCACTTGTTTAACCTGCAGTTTAGGGGTCAGGGGGTTATCAGACACCAATTTAATTTGTGCTTCACTTGTGCCATTAAGAAGATGCTCTGTAGCATCTACTTGCTTAAGCTAGAGATCTTTTTTTATCATTAATACAAGACTATCACTGTCCAAAAAACATGGGTCTCCATATTTTATTCATTATTTGAAAACAGCAGTTACCCTTTACATTATGTGGATATTTGACGACAAATGGACAAATAGAAATGCTCCCGAATTACTTGGAATAACATCTTTTTGCATTCTCCTGCAGTGTTGCCAATTTGCTTTTTGGACAGTGACAATGTACAGTATTATTCTATACAAACAGTGTGTGAACAATGTAAATAATGTTAATTTTACAGGTTGCACAACGATGTGAAGAAAGAAATGTGTTGTGAATGTGTGAAATAATCTGTGCACTGTTGTAGCTGACACCATAAGGTGTGAAGGTTTCATTGTTAAACTATGATATAGGAAATGTTACTATGAGCTTATAGAGACCCAGAACAGTAGACAGCGCTCTTCCTGTTCTCTTGCTCTCCTGCTGTCATATTATACACTTGATATGCTATTTATAGCCAGCCCTCCCACATATCTGACTTTTTTTAAACACTTTTTAACTCAAATGACTGTCCTCCAGTGCTCAGATCTCTTACTCTACAGTAGTTTGCAACTTTCTGGGGTGGCTGCCAAGCCATTGCTTTGTTGTAGTGAGTGTGTGTAGCATTTGATGGATGGTTACTATTTTCCCATGCTGCTTCCATCTCTCAGCAGTGATTGATACTGTCTCTCACACAATGCCATCATAGGAGTGAAGTTCTCTGGCTTAAATCCAGCAACGATGACCACACAGTGTTGAAGGGCCCAGTGCTGGAGCAGGTCCAGGGTTGGCACTCTTCTGCTTGTTGGACTTGTAGCACATTAACTCCCTGGGAAAAATGCAAGGGAGAGAGTGGTGATGTCAGTGTTTGGTTAGGGAAAGTTCCTTCAAACCTATGGCAATAAAAGACTATTTCTTACTTACTAGGTATGGCCAATGTGCCACCATAGACTATAGCTATAATATTAGAATAATTTGTTGTTAAAAAGGTTGTATTTTCAATAGCAATTTAGCTGTGAGACTGAATTGACTTAATTGTTCATCATGTTGGATGCCTGAATGGCAGCTGAAAGAGATTGGAGGCTAGTGTGAGACAGATCTACATACAGGTCGACCTTTTGGCTAAGCAGACTTTTAAAGGATTTGAGGATATTACATGAAGGCTAAGTAGGCCTTGATATACAGAGCCACACCGATTAGATACAACAATAAAACCTCCGACAGGTGAAGTGAATAACATTGATTATCTTGTTATCTTGTTACAGTGTCACCTGTCAAGGAGTGGGCTATATTAGGCAGCAAATGAATGCTCCATTTTTGAACATTGATGTGTTGAAAGCAGAAAAAATGCAATACAAACATAAGAAAGTGATTTTGACAAGGGTCAGATTGTGGTGGGAAGGTCTTAGCTGTCCAAGGCTCACTGATGCATGTGTGGAGTGTGGGGTAGCCCATCTGGTCCAATCCGGTTTAAAAAGTGAATGCTGACTCTGAAAGAAAAGTGTCAGAACATAGTCACCACAGTCAGAGCTGTTTCAGCAGCATGAGGGGACCCTACTCAATATTGGTGGTTTGGATGTTATGGCTGATTGGGTTTTAACAAAGAACATTAATTAATATGTTTTTATATAATTCACAAACTCCTAGAACTCTAGTTATAGAAAAAAAAATTATATAAAAAGTATTGAAAGTATATCTGACAAAAAGGTAGAAAAACCATGCATTGTAAATTTGTAGAAGACTCTTTGAAAGTTTAAGGAACTCTCCACATATACTGTA
Source organism: Arnoldichthys spilopterus (assembly GCA_037974385.1). Taxonomy (NCBI): domain Eukaryota; kingdom Metazoa; phylum Chordata; class Actinopteri; order Characiformes; family Lepidarchidae; genus Arnoldichthys; species Arnoldichthys spilopterus. The sequence continues at coordinate 12,599,744 of JBBPDA010000021.1, read as the reverse complement.
AATATTTAAACACAATTAAATAATTTAGTCATTTAACTAAAAGAAGTAAATAACCCTGGCTGATTTTAAATTTTGTCAAAAAAGTAAAACAGATTCTTATTCTGCTAACCTGTTGTTAGGAGTTCAGTGAGCTCAGAATTTGAAATAAACCAGACCATTTAGGAAGTTTTAGTGAAAATTGGGTCTCAGACACTTCTCTTCTGAGATCACTAAGCTTTTATTTCTGCAAAGTAAACAAAGGGCAAGAAACTGATACACACATGAAAAACCTGTTGTATATAAGTGCTGCTCAAGAGTTAAGATTCCACCTGGATTTAGAGGACTGTGGGCCTTTCTTGACCTGCAGCAACCTCTTTGGTTCATCTGTCTCAGAGACTCAATCTCTCCATAGCCTTCAGCTCTCCACACGACAGGAAAGCTAATTAGCCACCTGTGGCTGTGAGAGGAGACACAGAGATAGTTGTGGAGGGAAATGTGTTCAACATGGCAGTAATGCCTCAAGAGTGGCAATTCAAAACCTCTGCAGTGCCAAACACATTGAAATGCTTTAGAAGATGTAGCAGCACTATGCCACTATCTTACCTGTTATGTAGATATATAAATAACAAGTTTCATCATGATTTGAGCCTACATGGATTATTTTAACAAATGATTAGATTATTTTCAAACCTTTAAATTTGCAGCGATGTGACTGGGTTCAATACTGGGGTCTGCAGTCACTATGAAATATGAAATTCCACACAATCTGCTACATTTCTATGAACTCACACATAAAAACACACGTGTCACATCGGAATAGCTCTATTTTGGCCGATGCACCGATACAGATTGATTCATTGTTACACCCCTACTATTAAAAATGTACAATACAGAAAGACTACATAAGAAAGTGACTAAAGACAGAAGTTGAAAAATTCACGTCTTGATTTGGTTTTCTAATAGGTTTGGTTAATGTTACAGAAAACAGATTGTGTGCGCCAGGTGGCTAAGCCATTACAACTGAAATGAGCTTTGTCTCAAAGAAATATTCATTTAATTGTTCTCTTTCACACACTCTTTTTTAACTGGACTTTTATGAATTTGTTTTATTTGTCAGTCCTTCTAATACATTGCATATGTCTTTGTCTGTTTACTAATGCATTATATAGTCACATGCAAAAGTTTTAACATTCTTGGTTAAATACCATGTTTAAATATCATGTCCTCTACAGGGAACTTAAATATGACATTTATATCCAAATATGAAGTTTAACATATTGAAAAAAACAAATATAAAACTTTTGCACAGACCAGCCCAAATTTGACAAATTAACAATAATTGTTAAGGTGTGTTCTCTGAAAAGCATGTACTTAATTTCACATAGAAAATCAGTTTCTAACATGGGTGCCAAAATATTCGTCAGATAACCTTTAAAAAGGAACTGAGCGTATTGATCTAGTTTTCTTTCAGTTACGTCCCAGGACACAGATGATATAAAATCTTGTGTCAGTATGTCTCATTGTCTATGACCATTAAAAAACTGACTTCACTGTTCCTGTGAAACGTCTTTCTTGTTTTTGAAGTACCCTTGAATCCTTTTACAAAACAATCATCTCTGGTCTATTATTAATACACAGTTATTCTTGGAAATGCTTTTGGTGTCTCTTTTACAAGTAAAGATCTTCAACTCAGAGACTGTGCTCTGAGGGTTTAAGAGGTAACTGGCAGTTCTCATGTTCTTCTGCTCTGTCTGAGAAGCATCTGCTGAACAAGGCAAATCTGTTTTTCATTGGAGCCATAATGCTGTTGTTAAAAGGCTTGAAGGACATAGTTGAGTAGAACAGTTGTAAATAGAGGAAACATGTGAAAAGCTTTTAATACCCAATATCATTTGACTTTTATTTATTTATTTTTTGATAGTCACAGACTCAAAGACACAAGGTCTCTGTTGCCTAGTCTTACTCCAATGGACTGCTAGTAATGCAGAGAATGATGTGTGTGGAGGAGGTGGGCTTGTGTCTGTTTATGCTTGACTAAGCATCTGTTCCTCATCTGAAGTGCTTTTTCATCTTGGTGGAATGTGAAGATTGCTGTACATGTGTTGAAATAGTTATATACCTGTGTGTGAGTGTGAAAGGGTGTATAGAGTACTCGACTCAAGATATATTGTCATTGTTAACTTTATAACTTGACTCTCATGCTGCTCTTTTTCTAGAACTCATACCCTGTGTGGGAAGACTTCAGTGCCAAGGCCACAAAGCTACACTCCCAACTCAGGTGATAAACCTCACAGCCTTTTCAGCTCTTTATTTATGAAGAGAATGTTTTTCAAAGATTGTGATTTAAATATATGAGTCTTGAATATCGTAACTGGCTTGACAGTCTCCAAAGGGGTAATGGCCACTGACCAGTTTTGATGTCCCAGTCATCATGAAATGTTCACACAGTGTAAGGCCTTGATGCATTTGATTTAGTTCAATCACAGCTCTGATTTTACTCAAGGTAATCGTGAAGGTTTTATACAACAGTTCTGCAAAATAAAATTAAACAATAAAGCAAAGGAGCTCTGTACAATGTATAAAATGCGCTTTAATATTGGCAATACCTTCTGCCAGAAAAAAAATCTTTTGAATAATAGAAAGAGCCATAAAATTGTCACATTTTCCAGGGCATGTGAATGATTGTTTCTGTTTTGGCAAATGTGTCAGTTGAAAGTCTGCAATTTGCACATTTGACAGAATTCCTTTGCTTGATTGAAAAAGTGTAAAATAGAGAGAAAAAGTAAAACATACTTAATATTAATTTATGTAATTCTTAGTACTGACGATGATTGTTTCACAATTGCAAATATTAAATATAAATATAAATATATTTATAAAAATTAGTCATTAATGTGTGAATATGTATTTTTTCCATTGAATTACAATTATATGTTACGTTCAACATTACAGATGTAGGTGAATATAATGTTTAGAATCCTACCCAAAGACTCAAATCACCCCCAGTCTGTTGCATGAAGGACAGTATCAAGTTATGCCCTATGCTACACCAACAGCTTCCATGCCTTTAAATGTAACCTCTTACAGCAATGATGGTGCTTCATGTATGTTCTTCATGGACTCCTCAGGACCACAGTACTGGCTGCAGCAGCTTTCCTGGATGCCTTTCAGAAGGTGGCTGACATGGCAACAAACACAAGAGGTAAGATTCTGAGATAACTTGTAGAAAAAAGTATAACTAATGTGAGAAAAGCCATTTTGGTGGAGTGACTGTTGTTCTAAGGGGCATGACAGCGTTCTCCAAATGTAATTAGCCATCATATTTGTACCAAGTGCACAATGTAAAATGCACATGAAACTCAGTGACAGTGCCTTTTCCACAGTGTCCGTACCTTTCCTACTAGGCTGATGTAGTGATTTTGGGCTCAAAGTGCTCAAATGAATTTAGTCTTTACTGGCACAGTTTTAAGATGTGGGTCAGACACAGCTGTAGGCATGGAACAGGATTAACCATGTTAGCATCTGCCTTTTTATCTCCATGCTGTATCCTACCAGCTTCACAAATGACTCTGTGCACAGGAACATCATTGTAGTGCTTCATGAAGTGTATACAGCATCCGCTGCAGCCGTACTCTTCATCCGCTGATGGCGGTTGCTATGGGCTACAACAGTTTCCAAGGTTATCACCTAAATAGAGTGACTAGACCGAACTCAGGTATCCAGTGGAGATCAGACATGGTTATTTGCTTTCAGTTCAGAGAGAGCAAGCTTAGGTTTAAATGGGATAGATATTATAATACATTATGATGATTTGGCAGTTTAAATCAGTTATGTGTTATAAATAGCTTAACAGTAAGAAGATTTGTTGCTTCCAGTATGATTCTGATGTAACTGTAATAATACAGAGTTTGAGCAAGTTTGTTGGAAGTGCTACTGTTGACTGGGTACAGCATTTTGGTGCTATGTCCTAGTTTCAGCCATAAGTCCTCTGGGACAAACATACACAATCTCGCTCAGACCTGCTCACTTTCACACTCACACACTCTCTACAAAGCCTGTCAACAGTTTTAAAACTGATGCACAGCTTGAAGAGAATAGAAACAACTGTGCATCTAATATCATGTCATAACTGTAGGCCTATTAATTCTGTTAAAAATCCTGTTAAAAACCCTCAATATATCATCACTGTCATATCTCTGAAAATAGGACCTTTATAAGAGAAGTGAATACTTCCAATTTCAAAGTTGAAGTAACAAGATTTTATTCTGGGTTGTTTGAGACCATTTCCACTAGTCAATTTGCCATGAAATGTTCACAACGCTGTTTTTTTTTCAAAATATGTTATAATATGTTGGTAAAAAAACTAGATTATGAGGTTTTTGATATAACAACAATGGTATTGTGAGATTTAAAAAAAATGAAACAAAGCCAGAATCTTTCCCCATGCCCCTTTGCTGCTCTCTACTGAATCATTACCAGACGTCAATGAACTGGATTATTCCATGTTTCCTCAGGCAATGCTTTGGTCCATGCTGCACTCTAAACTTAAAGCAGGGCAATAATTTAGGCCTAAACGTGGTCATTGTTTTGGTAGACAACTGTCATTGCAGAATTTTTTGCTTGCACCTTCTGGCTGAAAGCAGTTTATTTCATTAGTTTGTTTCTTATATGCTACCAGTAAAACAGTAAGTGTAAACTGGCTTTAGAAAATGCCATTTTATACAGTGTTTAGTCTGATTTAATCAGATGTCCTTCCAACAAGGATCACATACATTTGTTTGTGGTGGCCTGATTTTCAGTCTGTAATGTAGCAACATAGAAGATGTTGTCCGCTCTAGTGCCCGCCAATAGAAATGGAGTTGCTAATCCCTGGTATTAAGTGTTAGCAATCAGTGCTTTCTGAATCAGGGGCAGGCTGGAAGTGCTGGCACAGCTGGAGATTTCACTAAAACACTACCATCAGGCCACAGCCTGGATCCCCAGCTCTCCCTACTGACACACATTCAGCAACCCAATTAAGAGCATAGTCACTTTCTAACTGTTTGCATACAATACAGTACAATAGATGGAATTCATACAGTACATACAACCCTTGCAGAACATTTGCTTACTCTAAAGGGTTAGAGCCTGATTAGTGATATGAGACTTTGCTCAATATGTGAAACACATTGAACGATTTTCAGTTATGTATATTAAAATATATTCCACAAGGTTTTTAAAAGTATGTGAATACTACATACTAATATATGTTATTCATTTTTAAATTATGTGTACATTTGAATGAAGTAAATGAACCTGTTTTTTCAGTGCATGAAATATAAATAGCATGTTCAGATATATATATATATTGATCTATGTTTCTAAGGGATTTTTGTTCTTTTTTTTAAAGTGTCTTTTCATCACTATCTTAACAAACCATCTCCAAAATGTAACATAATAGGAGAGGGAAAACTGTTCTTAACTGTAATGCAAATTCAATAAATTCATTTCAATAAGATTTTATTTCAGGCAAATTTGTACCATTTCTGTCGATCTATTTGAAATGTTCATGCTATGTAAACAGCAGCTTCTGTTTTCAAAATAACAAAAATGACTGTGGTATCTGCAATTTGACAGAGATGTTTTACATTAAAGCATCCAGAAAACTGGACAGGAAACTTTCATCTTCACTTTTAGTTTAATCAGATGGGTGCAGTAATTGGTTTGTTTTGAAATGTGCTGGTTTATGAGGCAGAACTGAAGACATATGTTTCCATTGAGATCTGCCAGTGTTGACTACTTTGTTCTACTTCTATCTGAGCAGGTTGCAGGGAGCAGGCACTTAGGAACGTGGAAGTTTATCTGTCTATACTGGAAGTGTTAGAAAAGTTTGACTCTATGTACACAAGTGAATAAACTGCACTTAATACCTTGGCTTTACCCTCCCATTCACACTTGCCTCTCTTTTAGAGGTGCTCGGCCACATGGTACATCTCTCTCGGCTTTATGGGTATGGCTTCATGGTCAGTATTTATAGAGCAGATGTGGGAGTTTGAAGGCAGTCTGTTAGAACATGTGTCAGACAGGCGAGGAGGGTTTTGATGTCTCTGTCTGCTTCATATTTGTGAGCCTGACCTCTAAGAATAGCTGCGTTTGTTTATGTTCTCACGATGGGACAAAATTGTTTCAGAGGGACATTTACTCAAAAACTCTTTTGTACTGAAATGCGCTTTGTACTTTTGGGCCTTTGTTGACACGCTTGCAAGACATTTTGTTTTTGTGTGCCATGGGTTGGGATTAGGCCTTCATCTTTGAAGGAAGCTTTGTTTTGTGTTTTTGTGATCTGGAATACTGTCTTCTAATTGGTTGCCGTTTACACTATATATCTAAAAGTTTGCAGACACCTGCTCATCTATGATTCCTTTTAAATCGACTGCATTAATAAACATTGCTGCATTAACAGCTTCTACTCTTCTGGAAAGACTTTACACTAGATGTTGGAACACTGCTTTGATAATTTGATTGCATTCAGCCATAAGAGGATAAGTGAGGTCAGACACTGACGTTGGATGATTAGTTCTAGATTACAGACAGCCGTCTAGCTCATTCCCAAGGTACTGAATGGTGTTCCATCATTCCAGAGAATGCAATTCTGCTATGCCAAGCCCAGTGGTGTGTGGCTTTAGATCCTTTTAGCTGACACTTGACATTGGGCAATATGATTTTAGGCACATGTGCATCTTCTCCAGAGCATCCTGTTATATTGATAATGCTTTTCTATAGAGATTATAGACAAACAATGGGCAACTACAGTCCCGGAGGGCCAGTGTCCAGCACAGTTTGGTGATTTCCCTACTCAGACGCACCTGGTTCTACTTACCTGTAAATTTTCAGGTTCAGTGTGGGTGTTTTAGGAGAACTACCAAAATGTGCTGGACACCGGCCTCACATGAAACTTATTATCAGCCGTGTTAAAGTAAGGGTCAGTTTTAGAATTAGGAGTAAAGTTTTGGTTAGAGTGGGGGAATAATTAACCCTAAGGGTCTGTATGTAGTCCTACAATTCCTCATGGTCATAACTACATAGCTTGAATAAAAGTTATAGTACTTATTCTAATTCATACTAATTACAGAATCAACCTAAATCCCATCTACAGTTTACCATCTAGATAAAGCTTTTACTTTGTATTTTGAGAATGATGAAAGTCTACCTTGGGCTTTGTATTCTCTGTGGTGAAGGGATTTGGGGAGAGAGTCTCCGACCTCCATGGGCGATTGGAGTGATAGTAATTGGGTATTGTTTTAATGATGGCCCAGGGGCCTGTTTGTGTGCTCTGTGTTTGTGCTTAGACCTTCCTTGATATCTTTGTGTGTATTTGTGTTTGTATAAGACTCTTCAGTGTGATCTCTGCAGCTTGTGGCAGAGAGGCAGAGGCATGTAATCCTCTTTACCTTGCTCTGACACATAGACCGAGTTTCTGTGCAGCCGTGTATGTGTGTTAGTGGCGCGTAGTGTGCTGTTAATCTGCCTGGGTGCTCTGGACTGGCAGATGGCATGTATCCGTGCCAGCCATCTGGAGTGGAGGGCACGGGTGAGAATTGGTGCAGGAGATTAGCGTGAGCTTCACACTTACTACAGTTCACTCACTTCTAACACATTGTCACAGGAAATGACAAATAAATCAGATTGAAGTGACACACAAAGATATATCGCTTTGCATATCCACTACTGTTCAAAAGTTTGGAGTTGTTCTTAAATGGGTAATGCAGCCTAAAACAAGAGCTGAGTTTGTTATTGCTCATGTTCTGCCGCAGTATTCTGTAGCACAGCCTCATTTCAGTCAGCCGCATTGGTTTGACAGAATTCACAATGTTTTATTTTTTTATGCTTTCTTTTAGCACTCTTCTTTCACTTCAATACCCAGCATGCATTGCACAGATACATCACACAGCTATTAGGAATTCCTGTGATGTCAATCAGTCCTGACTACTAGCCTGTTCTCAATTCTGTGGCCTCATAAATCCAACCAAGCTAACATTAGTGTAACTCTAACTTTGGTTGTCTAACAAAATCAACAAACAAGAAAACCATGATTCTGTCATTACTAAGCACAAAAGGGATGGCAGAAATAAGTTTTACCCTTTTAGCTAGAGAGGAGAAGCCAAACTGAGGTAAGGAAGCAAAGTAACAGGTAGCTACCTTGCTAACTTTAGCTTTAAGATTGTTTTCCTCAGCATCTTAAGACTTTTTTTCTGTTGCTTGAGTATTTCCAAATTCTCAGTTGTAATGTTGATTTAAAGACTATAGATATATGGCTGCAATAAAATATTCGTCTTCATAGAAAGAGCATATGATTTCTGCCTTTCTTCTTTATTCACAGACAAATAGGCAAACTAACAAAAATTACATAAAAGCCTGCACCAATGTCACTTGTAGTTATTCAAAATCTTCTCCCACCTTCAAAATGCATCATCAGAAGGAAATTTTCTTAATGTCAAGGGACATCTTAGCACCCTGGTAGGATGTAAGTAAGCATGTTTATAACAGATAATTACATTTTTAGCAGTGGTTACATAACAGTGCCCTTTTAAGTTTTTAGTAATATAAAAAAATAATATAAAATCATTTTTTGTTGCAGATAAATATATGCAATATATTTAATATACTTGGTCTTATTTACTTGGCGAACACTAGGAAAGTGTAAAAGATGTTTTAAATGTGGAATAATGCTATAGATAATGCTATAAATAATGATGTAGAGAATTCTGACATTTGGAGCAAACAAACATTAAAAAATGAATCTAGGGGCAGATCGTTTATTGTGGTATATTATTTAATATTTACATTTGCATTGTTAGTTAAAAGTTATGTTGTTTGTTGTAAGCTGTTACTGAAAATATAATTGTAAAATATTTATATGACATGTGCTGACTGAAGTCTAAAGATTGAAAGAATAGTTGAAGGAGAGTTTAGAATAGAATGAAATTGTTTAAAAAGTTTTAAATCAAGAGTGTGACTGTTTCAGGCTTGTTACTCATATACATTCTAAAATATGCCTTTTTAAAACCAGAGTAAACAGCTATATGAGCTTTCAGCTCTGTCTTATGTGAGACCAGCATTTCTACCATTTTTAAAACCACAAATAAATTTTACAGTCTTCTTTACCGCAAGTGTTAGCCAGAGAGGAGCACCAGCACAGAGAGGCGAAAGAGAGAGGGCCAGAGTCAAAATGTTTATCTCTGCCAGCACTGTACGTTGTGCTATTTAAACCCAAACAAAGACAAACCTGCAACTATGTGTGAGAACAGTACATGACATTCAGCTTCGTCCTGCAGAAAGAGAGGACAGGAGGGTGAAAAAGAAACAATCATTGAGATGAAAGGTAGAAACAGAAGAAGCAAGGGTTGGAGGAGCATGCAGTTGAAAGAACTATGGTAGAGCTAGGTAAAGACATTGTGATTGAAAGGGCAGATTGTCAAACATTTAATGAGGTAATAGCTTCCAAAAATCACTTACACATAAGAATATTCCTTTTCATAGTTTTCAGTAATCAGTGATTATGACTAGAGATGGGAGTTGGGAGAATTTGTTCTTCTCTGTTTATAATACATTATACATTTATTACATTTGAGTATTGTTAAATGGGCATGCTTTTACCTCTCAGTTGTATCAGATCCACTATACCCATTCTTACTGTGTTTCATTGCATTCAGTTTTGTAGGTGACCACTCCTGGACTATACCACAGTAGCTCTTGCCTCTCACTTTCCATCTTAAGTGTTTGCTTTAGACCAAAAGGATCCAAAAATAGGGAATAATAGTTCCTAACAGACTTGATGCTGGATGTATTGAAAAGTTCCACTGCAGTTTTATAGGAAACTTGGAATGCAAGTAGTTTTTGACCTGTTACTTTTTAAGTCCTACCAAGCTGCTTTGCTAGGCTACTTTTACCTCTTTATGAGATATTATTTCAAATAAGTAAAAATACTTTTACCAGGGTGTAGGTTTAGATAATTCTGCCCACCTCTGTATTTGACAAGAGTCTAAAGGTGATTCAGTAAGTTAGAATCTAGTGTAATGACTGTATGGCTGCCTCCTTTGTGTGTGTGTGTGTTTGTGTGTGTGTATGTGTGTGTGTGTGTGTGTGTGTGTGTGTGTGTGTCTGTATGCATGTGCATGTGCATGTGTCTTTAGTGGCAAGGTAATGGAGAGCACATCTGGAGACGGACAAGAGGAGTATGGATTATTTTTAGCAGCAGTGCTTGATCCCCTTGGCAGGAAGTCTCAGAGTAAACATTCTTTCTCACACACACAGACACACACACACACCACACACACACACACACCTTAAATTTCCTAATGCTAGAGGGTCCTAAGTAATTTAGAGCAGGCTGTCTATAAGATTCCAGCCAGCTCTCATCTTTCCACATGAATTCTGACTGACTGTCCCACTCTTTATTATAATGCTTGTAACCTTTAAAGCACTCTACACATTAATCGCCACTTGAAAAAGTGACAGGACTGTGTGTGTGTGTGTGTTTGTGGTGAATGTGTGAGATCTCCTGTAAGGTATTATAGCTGGACTAATAAGACTATGAGCGTTACATTTACAGCATTTGGCAGACACTCTTGGGCAGAGCGACGTACATAGGTGCGGGACTTGTGATTGCATATAAGAGAAGTTATAGAATATATGTTTTTTCATCTGCTATATCAGTTCATTGAATATGTAATAAGCTGACACTGTCAAAAACATTGCAAAACATTACTAACTGCATCCTAATGAATACCTCAGCAAAACAGATGATAAATAGCTTTAGATAAATATTACAACATGTATCAACTCACATTTATGTGAAATACTTCTATTCAAGTAAAACTTAAATCAGTTTTTGTGATTATTTTTTGTTGTCAGATCAAAGGGACTTGTTTTGCTTTAGGTTCAGAGGAATTATATGACACTATGCCCCACCCCCAATGCCCAGTAGTGCCTCTTCCAGCTGAGACCTTGTTTCTACAGAGAAGAGCACTCCCACTGGTAAATTATTTTGAGTCCCATGTGGTTTCACATACTCTATGCTGCCAGTTCATAAGAGTGTAAAAGAAAGTGCTCTCCTTTAGTGAGACAAATATTACACTGAAAAATACTACTGAATACTAAATAATACTTGAACTTGATAATGCGTTATTATTGATGCAGATCAAAGAAATATATTACACAGCATAATTTGACAAGCACTCTTGCCGGTTCACCTACTTTTGCAACAGTAGTGCAAGGGATGATGAGTTTTCAATCAAGTAAATTTAGTGCATTGTTTTTCTTTTGTCGGTGTTCTCCAACCCTTCTCTTGGAGTTACCCTCTTCTGTACATGGGAACAAAAAGTTACAAACCTGCCTAAGTCAGTCAAAATGTTAGAAACACTTCTGTTACAGTGCAGTCAGTAGTCATCTTTGTAAAAGTTGTTTTTAACAATAATTTTATATAGTTTTTTAATTTAAAATCATTTAAATTATTAAAATATTTTTTTAAACCATTAAACTGTAACTCAAATTTTTGTGGCCAAAATTAAATTCTTAAAAAAAAAAAAAGTCAAAATACCTTCCCTGCATTTCTGCCTTCTGCATGGATTTCAAAAAATCTTAATCAAACTAAAATAATCAAATGTTTCTGTGATAAACTTTAAGAAATGAGGCACAGTTTTTGTTTTCTTAAGATTCCTGATCAAAATGTGTGTAATTTCAGAGTTGAACACATCTAACCATCACACTTCACCTTCACATGTGTGAAGTATAGTGATGTAGATGCTCTGTAGGTAAAAGTGCATTGTTAGCTAAAGTTGGTTATGGCAGAATCAGGTTCTAGTGCTGCTGAAATTTGTGTGTGTGTATGTGAGAACTAAAGAAAGAGAGAAAGACATGCTGAGCTGCAGGCAGACTGAATCGAGACATCCATGAATTATTCTGTTTGACTCGCTCACACTGATGCGCTGTTGCAGTGCCAGGCATTGAGCGGATCCTCAGCAAGCCCTAGAGAGAAACCATGGAGACTGCAGGCCTCTGCACGCGCACACACACAGCCCCAGTGCGTCTGGCAGCCTTGGCTGCACCTGCACGCGTACACACATGTTGGGCAGTAAGAGCATGAGCCAGGGTAGCAGACAGCAAATTAGGGCATTTAGAGAGAGAAAGCAAAAAAAAACATGCTGAAAAGGAGAATAGCTCCACCTAGGGGTGGGCAATATAACGATGTTGTATATTATTGTAATAAATTCCATCAAGCTTTAGTTTGAAGGTGACAGCGAAGCCTGCTTCAAGTTGAGGGTTGAGAAACAGTAAGGAGTAAAATGGGAGGAGCTAACTACTATAACAGCTTGAAATTAAAGTTAAAGTGGGATGCCAGGTTTGTTCTTTGGGAAGGGTATGAAAACGGCAGATATCCCCTGCCCAGGTCGGAACAATACAGTTGTGTCTGTGGTCTGCCATTTTCTGTGCTAGCAGCACTGCCGGAATGTGAGCTGGAATATGTAAATTTTAAGGTGTGAATATGTTAATGTAATACTGGCCATTTGTTGGGATATGTCCATTTCAGAGCTGTTTTTTGCATTTGTGACATTTTCATTGTAAGAATCAAATGCAAGGCTCACTACATCTCAGTCCTGTGTACTGAACCTTCCTTTTCACACTATGCCTAGGTAAACACAGTTTTTGATTCGATTGCATATTTAACAATATTGTGTCTTCAGTATTTCCATAACACTGAACAACTCCAAGTTTTGTTAAAAAGCTTTAATTGGCTTCCAGGTAGTGTAGCTAGTTTGCTGTATTGTCAGGAGGTCGGGAATCTTGATAGCACCAGATGAAGAGTAATTAGCCTTGCTGTGATGTAGTGCTGCAAATTATTTTAATTTAAATTTAAATATGTTACATATTAATAATAAAAAAAAATTTACATGTACAGATGTTGATATTTTTTGTGCATACATCTGCATACATAAACACTCATAAAATGTAGAAATTGGGACCATATCTGCCTGATTTAGTAGATAACTTGTTGTGGCACTATTGTGATGCATTGTTTCTGTCACAAAAACATCAGAAAGACTATTTAGTTGTAATAAATGCACTTGAATATTGTTATACTTCACTCTGCACTTTTTCACTCTGCACTTGAATATTGTTGTACTGCAGCAGTTCATACAAGCACTTGGTACATGTATCTACTACTGTAGTTCTCTCCTTAGTAGTATACGAACTTGGCATATGGAATTTCCTCTCTTTGGTAGTTTAGGATCTTGGCG
>JBBPDA010000021.1:12564988-12583860 GCA_037974385.1 Arnoldichthys spilopterus | reverse complement strand
TTGTTGCCTCTGTCCTGGAAGTCGCTTTGGATAAAAGCGTCAGCCAAATGATTAAATGTAAATGTAAATGTAAAATAAATATTATGTATTGTGATGACTGAATGTCTTTAGGAATCATAATGTATTTTGGCCACATAATTGCTCAACTCAGTCTCTCACAGCTCTACATACATATCTAAGAGACCTCATCATAATTTGTCAGATTTGTGAGGTTTTGTGCGGAGTCGGCCTGTAGTTTGCTTTAATACATGGCTTGTGTGCCCCCTATGTTTGTTGGGATTGACAGAACATAATGTCTGTCTCCTTTGTTATCTGAATTCACACTATTTATCATCGCATAAATGGGGTTAAATTTGGGTTACACTCGGATTTGAAAATATCTTTTGCAGGTCAGTTATGGGAGGCGTCCTGTTCAACCACAAGGCTTCAGTTCAGAATACTTTCCTGTTATGGACAGACTTTTAAAACAGATGTCACAAAGTGTCCTCTCCAAAATGTGAACAAGAGCTTCATAATGTTAACTCCTTAATATCTAGACTTATCCTGTTTTTTTCTTTATTTTCCATTGTTGACATTCTTGTGGGTTTATGTACAAAACACAATCCTAATTAATTGTTACATGATTGTTTCAACCACTCTATATTTTTGTGAATAGAACTGGCTGTTTTTGTTACCTTTAAAACTGATGTATATAAATGGTCTGGTTTCATTAGCTGCTTTGTATTAGACCACATTCAAAAATCAATCCATGCTGAAGCATTATTGATAACTGTGACATAAATGGCCAGACTTCTGTTGACAAAATGGGCGGACATATTGTGGCTATCACACCAAAACCTATTTAACAGAAATTTTAATAGTGTTTATATGATACATCTTGGTGTTTTCTGATTTGGGCCCTTTAAGGCTTATTATTCCTTTACTACTATAAATTATTCAGTATCCTGCTGTGTAGGTTATGTAATTATGTGAGTGAAGAATCGAAGTCTTGAACAACCTGCTGACAAGTCCTTGGGGTTTAAGGGATTAATGAAGCCTTTCATATCACCATGTGCTTTCATATGTTCACGCAGAAGTAAATGCCCAGGGCTCTAAGTGGCAGACTCAGAGCTATCATACCTCCAGAATGCCCCTACCTTTGCTGCTCCAGCTGGACTAAATGGTTTCCCCAGGCATTGGCAGGTGCTGGATGTAGAAGCAGCAGCTGAATGGACCATCTTAGGCCTGACCATGTGATTTGGGGAAGGCTGTGGGAGCTGTGCATCCGGTCAGGGCAGGAGGCCAGGGGACTCCTGGATTCAGGAAGTCTCTGAGCACTTTCAGGATGGAGCTGTCAGCTGATCCCTCAAGGGAGGGGAAGGGAAAGGGAAGCTGGCAGGTGTGTTTGTGTGTGTGTGGGTGGGTGGAGGGTATCAGCGTTAAGTTAACAGTGACATTGGGATGTTCTGTTTTTGCGATAAAAGACTACCCTTTCCCCCCTTTCCTTGGCCTGATGTTCTTATTCTTTGAGCTGAACTGCAGCTGTGAATTTTGGAAAGACATTGAAGAGAAACGAGAGAAGAAAGTGTATACAATCTCAGTAATGGGTCTATTGTAGACAGTGAAGTGAACCTAATTAAACGTGAACTGTCTTAAGACTTAGGTCGGCAGAGGGATGCTGGACATGTTTAAAAGTGGTTACATCTGTGATTATCTGTATAGGTTTGTGTATTTCTAGATGCAAATGCTTGTATCTCCGTACTTGTCAGGGACAAATGATCTATATGGGTAAATTTAAATATAAATACATTGGTTTTGTTACATCACAAGAACTATGATTAGAAAGTGGGTTGTTTTGCAGCTTAGTGTCCATGTATGGACTGCATGAATAGGGTTGTGAGAACAAATGTTACATACTTGCATTCTATTTCATTCCAGAAAAGTGATGATATAGGCCATGTAATACACTGAAAGACATTGCAATCACAACATGTAGCAATACAGTTGCAATATTGATATGTGGTCTGTGTTTTGCAGCCCTAATCTACATGGATAATAATCTACAGTGTTTTTTGAAGTGTAAAGGTCAATTTTTACAATACCATGTTAATGGCATTAAATGTAATTAGTTAAATTACATTATCTGGTGGTAAAGGTCATACATTTTAAACCCCTGTTTCAGTGCATTAAATGCCTGAGTATTAATATCATTAGCCTTGTTTTGAGGTGGCCTTGTGTGTTATATTCATGTTTCAATGTAAATTTGCATTGACAAATAAGTTATTTGCAGTTGACATACACTTAGACCTTGGACATAAATATTTAATGGTTTTTGGAAAAACATTTAAAAATGAGTGAAATATGTGTGAAGGCTATTGTCTCTGATTGCTGTTACCTAAGCTAAACAAACACAACATATGGGTTCCATAGCTATACATCCTGCCAGAAATGTCCTGCAAGCCCTTTTGTTTAATAACCGGTGGAAATGGCAGGAAAAGTGGTGACTTGATTATCTGAAAAAACTAATTATATTAACTGTAAAAATATGAATTAATAAATAAGTAATAATTAATGAACAAGCCTCTTTCTCACACCATTCATGATTTAATATATAATCAAATAATCGTAAGCAACATGCATTGTTTTTTGTCTTATTTCAGGTAAAACTAAAACTGAATTGTTTGTTATATTTAATTTTTCCTCTTTTTCCTTACTAAATAATTTCACTGCCATTACTGATCTGCATGCTTTGTGTTCAGAAAATGTCTCACTATGTGCAGCATAAAGAATCTTGCTGCAGGTACATACAGTGTGGTGAGCGGGTCTTTAGCTGGGTGTGTTTTGTAGTGCGTGCTGCTGCAGCAGACCAGGTTAGCACAGGCCTCTCCCATTCTCTCCTGCAATAATGGTGTTTAGGAAACAGATCGGACCGGAAAGGCAGACACAGTGAGGAAGAATAGAGGGATATCCCTTCACTGCACTCCCTCCTTTTCCCTTTGGGCCAGCTAGAACAAGGGGGAAAGGGTGAACAGGAGTGGCAGGCTAAACTTTTGTCCTACCACACGCATACACACACACACATTTACACAAACTGTAATGCATATTATGTGAAAATTACATAGCTACATGTGACATGGACAAGCCTTTTTCTACTGTCACATAGACAAGGGTGTGCATATTATCACTAATGGAACAAAACCTCATATCTCCAAGATATTAATTATGAAAACTTTACACAGTGTAAATGGCAATATAACATTAACACACTCACACTTTTCTTGGGATCAAAGAACTGCAATCATAATATGGCATGAGGCTCTCTTTTGTGCTTCCAGTCTTGGACTTTTACATATTGGTGAATTTAATTGCTAAGTATTATTTAAAATAGTGAAGGACCTTTTCTTAATTAACATATAGATTGCATAGATCACACAGATAAAATATTAAAAGAACACTGCTTGGATTTGCTCTTAAAGCTGTTTGTGCAGACATGTGGTCCAGCTTCACAGCCCTGCCCTGATAGCTGGTGTGGCCTACTGGTCTCGTTAAGTACAGTGCTACTGTAGGTCTTATCAAATGGAGAAATCTTGGCTGAGCCTTACAACATGAGGGCCCAGACTGATCTTTACAGCTTAAGACCCCATTTTAATTACTCTTGGCTGGAGAGGAAAGTAATGCTACCAAGTCATTATTTCCAGGGTCACTAGAATAGCAATTGTTTCTTGACACATCAAAGCCACAGTGGGGAGGAAGTGGGTTGACTGGAGCCAGGAGGGTCTTTATTTAAACATTACAAACCCATGCATTGATTTGGCACTTGGACTTTTTTTCTTTCCTTTTTACAAACCCATTTCCAGAAAAGTTGGGATATTACTGTGATATATTAATTCACATAAACATTTTTTTAACTGACAAAAGTACAAAGAAAATATTTTCAGTAGTTTTACTGACCAACTTAATTGTATTTTATAAATATACACAAATTTAGAATTTGATGACTGCAATGCAATTTTCCAAAAAGATTGGAAGAGAGGCAGGTTTACCATTGTGTTACATCACTTTTTCTTTTATTACACTTTTTATCATTTTGGAACTGAGGATACTAATTGTAGAACTTTTGCAACTGGATATTATGTCCATTCTTGCTTGATATAAGACCTCAGCTGCTCGACAGTCTGTGGTCGCTGTTGTCTAATTCTTCTTTTCAAGATGAACCATAGGTTTTCAATAGGAGACAGATCTGGACTGGCATCAACCAGTCAAGCACACACTCTGTTTCTAGGAAGCCACGCTGTTGTAGTCCATACACAGTGTGGTCTGGCATTGTCTTGCTGAAATAAACATTAATGTCAGGGTAAAAAAAGTTGCCTTGATGACAACATATGTCTCTCTAAAATTCTAATATAAACCTCAAAGTCAATGGTACCTTCACGAACATGAAACTCATTTATGGGCACTGATGCATATTTATATTGTCACATTTGCTGGGTTTTGCACATTATTAACTACATGGTTTTACAAAAGTAAAAGACTTAGATAAGTAGTATAAAAATGATAAATATAGAATATAAAAATTGGGTTAGTGTAAGGATCTGAGCACCTTTGATGAGGGCCTTATTGTGATGGCCAGATGACAGAGTCAGAGCATCTCCAAAACTGTAGATTTGTGCTCTAACGATAGACAACTGGTGAATCAGTGACAGGGTCATGGGCATCCAAGGCTCATTGGTGTATGTGGTGAGTGAAGGCTAGCTTGGTCCGATCCCAAAGAAGAAGAACAAAGTGTTAATGCTCACTATGATAGAAAGGTGCCAGAACACACAGTAGACCACAGTCAGAGCTGTTTTGATCACATGAGTGGGACCTACTCAATATTAGGCAGGTGGTGTTAATGTTATAGTTAATATATACATATATATATATACACCATAAGTGTAATAGTGTGTAACAATAGTTCAGTATAGTTCTTTGCTCCTGCATTCTCTCTTTAAGCAGTGTTTTTCATTTTTTTGCATTGTTTTTTTTTCTTCTTAGTTTGATCTTGACCTGCATATCATGTTCATCTGTGCCTGTTCTTCCAGGTGCTACCAGGGACATTGGCTCCGCTCTGACCCGAATGTGCATGCGGCACCGCAGCATTGAGGCCAAACTGCGACACTTCACCAAGTGAGTGATCGATTCAATCATGTTCTTAGTACTTTCATTCCTGCCTCCCCTCCAATTAAGCGTGAGAGAAAAGTCACTGTCTATGCCAGGCATTGATTTTCCACTGTCCAGATGACCTTACATTTCCATCGACCCGTCTACTGCTTTAAGGCTTTGATGGTTTATTTTTGCAGTGAGTGAATTTACACTCATATAACAAAGTGAGTCTCAGATCACGGACATTGACTGTGCTTTCATTTTTACATCCTTTATGCATTGTTTTCTGTTTCTGTGCTGTAATGTCATTGTTCACTGTCCTTATGCACTGTTATACTGATTCTATTATGTCTTTGCTGTTCAACCACTCAGTGCACTTATGGAGAAACTGATCACACCGCTCCAGGACAAGATAGAGGAGTGGAAAAAAACCACTGCCCTTCTAGATAAAGACCATGCCAAAGGTCTGAATAATTTTAATAAAGTGCAACCTATAATGACTGTTCTAATAAAACCTTGTATGTACAAAATGGTGACTGTTAAGAAGAAAGAAAAAAATCTTCATAATTTTAATGAACATTAATGCAACAAGATTTATTCCAAGTATTTTGTCTATTTTCTCTGTTAACTATTTCTATTGATCAGTTGTCAATACATTTTGATATTACAGCAAGAGTACCGAGCAATTTGAATGAGGACTTTTTCAATTACATCAAACAATAATTCTCTCATTTCTTTGTCTCCATCTACAGAGTACAAGCGATCTCGGCAGGAGATCAAGAAGAAGTCCTCAGACACTCTCAAGCTGCAGAAGAAAGCCAGAAAAGGTCTGTTTAACTCCTCCACACCCTTCTGTCATCACTAGTCCTTCATTCTCTGCAATCTAAACTGCAATCTCAATTCATGCAATCACTGTTCTGTGAGGATTGATGTCACTACACTGAGCATTACAGTGCAATATGAGTCAGAGCTCAGGGCTCATATTCTTTATGTTGGTTGGATGAATCAGGTTAGAGTCAGATTAAGGGTTACAGATGAAGGTCAGAGGGCTGCGGTGGAATGACAGGCAGTATCCTGACCATTCTACACACTAGCACCATCTGGTGGAAACACCATTTATTTTTAATCTAGTAAAAATAAAGCTATTCATTACACAAGTCATGTCTAGATTATTTTAACAATTTATTTAGTAAAATATCAGAATTTTTGTCATTTTTATTATTATTTCTCTGTTACATAAATTGACAACACCAGCTGCCATTAACAGTTTAAATATAATGGTCAGTATTAATTGGTACATCTACTTTTGTAGTTTTTTCCTGGAAATTTGCCTTTTAAAGTGGATATATATTATGTCATATATGAAGTTGTATGTTAAAGTTAGTATAAACATATTTTCATTCAATTTAGTGTCTTTAAGTAGACATTTAAACTACGGTTGCCTTTGTTAAGGTTAAGGTTTTAGCAGTAAAATGTTTCCTAATACAAAAAATATCAGGTAATTTTGAGCAAATTTTGTTATTCAGTGTTGACAGTAAAATATTTGTGTGTTTTAGGCTTATATGTATGGTTAAATGACCTGCTTGCAATTGTGTTTGCTTGCATCCCGCTTCACTATTGCAGTCTTTTCTCTCTGACCCTCTCTTTCTCTCTCTTATGCTCTTGCTTGCTTGACCTGTGTACCCTATAAACTTTAGAACTCCCAGGTATGTATTTAAACAGTAGTTTCCTACCTTACTGCATAATGCCTAAGCCAGTAGACTAGACTCCATTTCTTTTCACTTGACTGACTTTATCTCTCCCTCAAGCTTCATTTTTTGTCTGATGTTACTTTAATACATTTGTAGAGCATGTCTCCAGTTTGTACACATTACCATTCTCCATTCATCTAAACAGACACAACATGCTCCATTTTCATGAAGATTTCTCACAATAGGGAATTGTGGGATCTTCTAAACAGCATTTTTATGTGGGTCCAACAGATTTTATCTCATTGTCTATGTCCACTGTCCTAATTCATGTGTGCCATCATGTATTCGTGAAGGTGTTTCCTGCATGGAAGTCGACAACGTTCTGTCACTGTGTTGACATTCTGCTCCGTAATCTGCTTTCATCAGTGTAATGACCTCATGTGGAATATCGGCACCGATGTCCTCTTCAAACATCTCATGTGTTCTCATCTGTCACAGCTATTGCCTGATTGGCTGGCTCATATTGCAGTTTTGTGGTATCTGTCTGGGCATGATGGTTGAATTAGTGCTCCATAATGCAATGATTTTGATGTACTTCCTCTTTGACTTCTTATCTGCTTTTGTATCTCTCTCACTCTCCTTTGCGCTCCGTCTCTTCTTCTTTCTCAGGTCGAGGAGGGTTACAGCCTCAGCTGGACAGCGCAATGCAGGATGTGAGTGATATGTACTTGTTGATGGAGGAGACCGAGAAGCAGGCAGTGCGCCGAGCCCTCCTTGAAGAGAGGGGCCGCTACTGCACTTTCATCAGCTTTCTGCAGCCTGTTGTGGTGAGTGCAGGGAGAATAAAGCAACATTATGTGACTTAAAGAAATACATCAGTTCTAAGCAGTAAAACTTAATCTTGTTGTACTTGTGCAATGACAATAAAGATATTTTATTATATTTTATTCTAATATTGCTAACAATTTGGAATGTCCAACCACAGGCCTACAAACTTGTCAGTGGCATCCTACTAATTGGTGGCTACTAATATTATTTTAAGCCACATTAGGAAGTTTAATCTACTCTTTTAATGCTGCAGGTCTTGATGAAGTGTCTGAGCTGATTTAATGTGCTGTGGATTTTTAGAATGGGGAGATTGCAATGCTGGGAGAGGTCACTCATCTCCAGGCAATTATTGATGACCTCAATGTGCTGACCACTGATCCACATAAACTACCAGAAGCCAGCGAACAGGTACGTTCTTAAAACACACAAATTATTTGCACTTGGTGGTATTAATTCCAATGGAAATTTAACTACATATTGTCAAACATTCACCCACTCCCCACCCCTCCAGCTTCGGTTCCTCCCTTAGTCTACCTCATTTCACCTGTCACCCAGATGAGACTAATCAGACGGAACTGTTTAAAGAGGGTCAACGTGACTTTAGCCTGTAAAGTCTTTTGTTAGTGTACTTTAGTGACTAAGACATTGTATTGTATTGTATTTTTTGTTGTATTCTTGTTTGGTTATTCTGAGTTTGCTTCATAGCCCTGCTTTTTAAAGGTTTGGCTTTGTTTTGATTGATGCAGTTTGTATTGCTGTACAGAAAGAAAGGGAAAATGTTTGCACTTACATCCTGTTTAAAGAAAATGTTACACCTACAATCATGATGATGTTCAATAAAATATCTGTCCAAAAACAATTATTTTGGTATATTTAAACATAAGAAACCTTGGTGTATTGTTTTTATACCTAAATTGCATGACTAGGTACACTGATTAGCCATATCGGTACCACCACATGCCTAATACTGCTAATACTGAGTTCTGCCTCATGCTGCTGAAACAGCTCTGACTGTGGTGCACTATGTGCTCTGACACCTTTCTGACGGAGTCAGCATTTACTTTTTAAACAACAGTAGCTCTTCTGTGGGATCAGATCAGGTGATCTGTCGTCTAGTCATCACGATAAGGCTCTTTTCAAAGTGACTCAGATCCTTACGCTCACCCATTTTTCCTGCTTCCAGCACATCAACTTCAACTGTTTATATACTTCCAAACATATTCCACCCCCCTGAAATATGCCATTGCAATGAAATAACTAGATAGCCAGTGTTATTACCTGTCAGTTGTGTTAATCTAATTAATTTGTGTATTTTCTATATTTAAAATGGAATCCAAATTATTCAGGAGTGTTTTACTTATAACAAATCAAACTTTAATTAAATTTGAGACTTGATGCATTGTATAATTTCTTTTGTCAGGTCACATATTGTTTAGTGTGAGTAGACACTTGTATTAATAAATAAAAGCCATTACCTTTGTAATTAATATATACCATAAACCTGACCAATAGTCTACTCTCTGGTAAAGCTTCCCACATAACCTGTGCTTTGATCCAACAGGTAATTTTGGATCTGAAGGGTTCTGACTACAGCTGGTCCTACCAGACTCCCCCCTCCTCTCCTAGCAGCACTGGCTCCAGAAAGAGCAGCTTGTGCAGGTGCTCATTTTATCACATCACAGTTGTTTCACAGTGTCCTGATGTTACTGTGACTAAGCAGAATTCATTCGCTGATTTCATTAATGTTGTGCAAATGTGCAGGTTTATGTGTAGCAGAGTTGTGGCCTGAGATAATTGTGTCCTACTGTCATATGACTGGGAAAATTCAGTGATCTAGAATTAGCCATGGCTGGCATTGAGTAAGATAACTAAACAAAAGTCCAACAAAATACAATTTCCAAAGAACACATATTTTTCATAAATTTGACATGATGTCCTTGTTCTATTTTGAGTTGATGATTGCAAATCATCACATTATGTTTTACTTTACAACTTACAAAGCAACTTTTTGGGACATGAGGTTGTAAAAAAATAATAAATATAATAGCAAATTTACAGCATTAATAAATAATACTTAAATAAGTGAGGTTTGAAACAAGTAGTACACAACAAGTATTGACCAATGAATTAAAATGAACAATGAGATTATATGATTATGTAATGTCTAGGATTCAAGAGGTTCACTGTAATTTCTCTCTCTCTTAGCTTGGTGCACCTGCCACCAGGTGGCGCTCATCGCCTGAGCAGCGTCTCTTCTCATGATTCTGGGTTCATCTCTCAAGATGCCAATGTGCACTCCAAACCTCCATCTCCCATGCCCTCAGACATTACCAGTCAGGTGATTTGCTATTGTGTTTAGTAATAACAGCACGCCATCTGTTTTGACTGACACTGACAGCATTCGGTTGATCTAAATGTATTTGGACATATTATTGGATGTTGCTTTTTCTTTGATTGCCATTTTAACTTGCCGCTGAGCTCTGTAACACCTTTTTTCACAGAAGTCATCCAGTTCTGCATCCTCTGAAGCCTCAGAGACCTGTCAGTCTGTCAGCGAGTGTGGCTCTCCCACAGCAGTGAGTATCATACCCAGCAACACAGGCTGCAAGCTCAGTTTTAGGGGCATGCTTAACTCTTGGCAATATATCAAGCTAAAGTAAATACGTTTTTTCAGTGCATTCATCCTGTTATAATAGTTTTGCTTTTCTTATAACTTTCGATAATTTGAACTTAATGTAGTTTGCATAGGTTTTGCTTATCTTGCATTTATTATTTTGCTCCTGATTGCTGCCTCATTAAGCTCAGTGGAGTCTGTCCTCCATAAACATTCTAACCATCTGACCAAATTTCATTCCTTCTCCACAGTTTGGCTCATCCTTCGCTACTTTTCGCCCTGCTCACACTTATAATGGCTCCATCAGGCCTTTTTCTTTCATAGCTCCTGCGTCTCCATCCTTTAATCATTCCCCTGGATCAAATTCCCCCTCACCCACATCAAAAGTTCCTCACTGGAAGGTTTGATTTATTATTTTTTTATTTTGACCATTTAATCATGTTTCATTTAGGTTCTCGCTTTCTGTTCTACTTTTTACATTATTTAATTAATCTGGTTTCATACTTATGTTTTCATTTGAGAGCTTATTGTCATCTTTTTGGCACAGTTCATATTTTTTGGATGTTTCTTTTTAACTGTGTTCAACTCTTGTCCACTTATTATTTGAATATACTCGCAGATTATGAAGTACAAACAACCCCACTTGTAACGTCTTTGTGCTGCATTGTTCCTAATTTCTCTTGTTTGTTCCCACAGCAGGAATGGGCTAAAGCAGCACACTATGAGCAACCTGGTGCTCTCCTACAACGCAGGGTTGAGGCTACAGAGCCCCCTAGTGGACCAAGAGGGAATGGTGCAGTACATCCTGAGGACCCTTTCAGGTCCAGAGTGATCCCTGCAAACATCAGTGGAAAGGTGCATAAGTGCTGCAAGACAAATCACAATCATACAGATGACTGAGCCACACACTGCTATGTAAAATAACAACCTGGCAACAAAGCAGAAATAATAAAATAAAATAAATATCAACATTGCCATAGACTCTGATTCTGATTCTGTGCGGTGTTATTTTTTCTGTTCTCTCTCTCTCTCTCTCTCTCTCTTTCTCTATCAGCATGGTAAGCCAATGACATCTGCAGCCAGTGAGCTGGCTATGGTTCTGACTCGTGGTTTGAGTCTGGAGCAGCAGAAGAGCAGCTGTGACTCTCTGCAGTACTCCAGCGGATACAGCACACAAAACACCACTCCATCCTGCTCCGAGGATACCATCCCTTCACATGGTAAACCCACCCTCCATAACACATTCACTTGCACTTAACACACATGCAGTGCCACAAAAAACATCCAGCCATTTATCAGTGTGTGAGTGGTAGCCATTTTCTACTGTTTATGTGTACATAATGTCAGCAGTAATGTTTGGACATACATGTTTTATTTTGTGTGAAAATGTTTTATGTTTAGACTCATATAACTGACTAAACAAAAAACAGAGTTAAGAATGTATGGGAAAAGGGGTGGAAAGATCAAGCACAAAATAACAACTCAAAGGCTTTGTGTGTACATTGTGCAGGTGTGTTCTCTGCAGAGTTTACTTATTTTAACCTATGTAATCTACAAAACATGTGACTGATGTGCACAAACTTTTACATATTTACAAACATTTTACATTTTAACTAAACCTGAATAAGAAATTTAAATGCTGTAATTCTAAAATGATGAAACACATGCCCAAATGTACCAAACTTTAAGGTGATGTTTTATATATTGTCTCATGTTTTGCAAGTGTATTTAAAATCTAGATGTTACTGAATATACATTCAGAAACAACATTCTAACATCCCTTTTTCAGCAGATAAACCTTTAATGAAATGACAACACAAATACAAGGTTACTGATCCAGTACACATCAATGAGACGAGTAGAGATTGTCATCATTATTTATTTCCTCAATATCTCTCTCTGCAGGTTCAGATTATGACTGCTACTCTATGAACGGAGACGCTGATAGCGACGCTCAGACGGACTTTGACAAATCCTCCACCGTCCCGCGCCATAGCAACCTGGCCCAGAACTACCGTCGCATGATTCAGACCAAGCGACCAGCAAGCACTGCGGGGCTTCCTGGAGGAGTGGGTGCACAGGGCTCTCCTGCAGCCAATGGCAAGGGAGCATCAGGTGGAAACGTGATTTCATCTGGAACAGCCACCATCCGGAGAACCCCTTCCTCCAAAACTGGAGTGAGGCGTGTTCCATCTAATGTGGGTCCGATTCCGATCCGGCCTCCCATTGTTCCAGTAAAAACCCCGACTGTCCCAGACTCCCCTGGCTTTCCCAGCCCTCCACCAGAGCATAACGGCAGTGAGGAGAGCCTATACAGTGAAGATTCCCTCGAGATCCTGGAGTATAAAGCTTCTCCCAAGCGGATGAGCCTGCCTAACTCTGCCTGGGGCTCAAGCATGAGTGTGTACAGCCAGCAGCCTGGCGCTATGGCCCTCAGTATGGAGGAGGACCAGCTCCTGGCTGCTAACCGCCACAGCCTGGTGGAGAAGATCGGAGAACTTGTGGCCAATGCCCATGCTCTAGGAGAAGGTCAGTACCCATTCCCCACAGACCCCCAGCCCAGCCAAGACCACGAGGGGGAACCCCCAGCTGTGACTGAGGGAGAGGACATTCTTAAGTCCATTCGCAGAGGGGTGCGACTCAGGAAAACCGTCTCCAATGACAGGTCAGCACCCAGGATCATGCGATAGCTTTATTCCTCACTGCCAACTTAATTCATGCTGACTCTGCAGAAAGAGGAACACTTGTATGTATGTTTAAAATGAATTGTTAAAAAATTTTCTCAGTGTTCATCACTGGTGACTAACAAATGTCAGGCCAGTGTCAGTGTAACGTGATGAGTGTATATGGACACAATTCCCATATGAACTATTATTGTAGGAATACTGACAATGTCTGTTGGAAAGGCACATTATTACAGACTTCTTACAGCTCAGTGGATGAGAGTATGTTTAAAGTGTGTATAAACATTCTAGTTGTCACTTGTTCCTTTTGGAGTTTTGATTTGTAATTACTATGTTAATCATGTGTTACTCATTTGTAACGGATGTAAAGTGAGATTTGACTAATTTCTCATTTCCCTAGGTAATCACTTTGTAAACAAAAAAAAGCCAAAGTGTTTTGTTGGTGATTAAAACGCTAATGTGTTGAATGCAAATGGCACCACAGTAGCCTACTCACACTCAGAGGGACCACACAAACAAAGTACTGTAAATACTGTAAACTGCCAAATAAAACACATCAAGTGTACCACACTTCACAGAAGAAAGAGTCATCTTTGTTTAAAGATAGCTGATGTTAATGTTGCATGCCGTGACCCCTCGTACTGTAATTATCTGTGTCTTCATGTTGCAGTTCAGGTTGGTCCAGGTATAGAAGTTAGCCAGCAGAGAGCGCTAGAGAATGCTTTATATGAAGGCATGAGAGTGTGTTCAGACAGACTGCCGATAAAGGGCCGTTCTTTGGATAATGAATCTTCCATTGATTTTTCTGCTAAATAAGTATTTTTGTTCTTTTAATCTTAAGGGGTATTTTACAGCAGAATTGCACTTTAAATAACCAGCAATCCTGCCCTATTTACTGAGTAATGTGCATTCCAATGAACATAATTATAGATATTCTTTTTCCTCTCTGCTTATACCTTTATTTTAAATTGGATTGTTGAATTTGCTCACATTTGCAGAAAACAAATTTTTTAGTTTTGCAGACAGATGTTTATTCAATGTTTCTTATGAGATCAATGGCATTAATAGGGAGTTTGGTTCCCTCAATATTGCAGTAACAGACTCTAGACGTTACACTTACACTAGATATTGAAACATTGCTATGAGGACTTGATTGCATTCAGCTAGAACATTAGAAAGCTCAGGTAATGAAGTTAGATGATGAATTGTGGGTCACAAATACAGTCTCATCTCAGCCCAAAGGTTGGATGGAGGTCCATCACTCCAGAGCAATGCTGGGGGGCTTTCTACCCTTCTAGTGGATCCTTGACCTTAGTCTTCTGGCCAACTGCAGCAGAGTGTCCCTTCTCTATGGAGATTATACAAGCTGTGTGCGGTCAAGTGACCACCAGTGTTGATGGGCATGACTTAAAGTAGCTAAATTCATTATTTAGAAGGAACGCCTTGACTGTAAGGCCACGGCCATGGGGTCACCATTGGGTGGGGTGGGGGTTCATTGGCATTGTTAAGTGTTATGAAAACAAAAACATTTTGTTGACGTTTGGAGATTTGGGGTTGATAGAGACAAAAATTGCTGACCACAGAAGGGGGAGGTAGAAGCAAAAAAAATATGTTTGGAGAGGTGAAGTTATTTCTGACCTAGTGGGCGGTGGACATGAACGTTTTTGGTAGATATAAAGAGACAAAAGAGTTTTGTTTGGGAGTGGAGACAAAAAAACATTCATCAGCAGTGCATGGTTTCTAGCTGGACAGTGGTGGGTAGTTGCATGTCATAGCATACCAGTACCTTTTTTGATAAACTGGAGGGCTTTTTGAGCATATTGTCGCTGTTCAAGAAAAAACAACCTTCAAAATAGTGACTGTACTAGAGAGAAAGCAAAAACCCTTCATACTGATGTAAGTTAATGCAAAAACACTTAGAACAAGGGATTTTGAAGCATTGCTATTGTTTAGTTTATCATTAGAGCCTCACACAGTGTAAAGACCAACTGCTGCGCTGATGTAGAAAAATAAAAATCAAGAAAACAAAATGGAGATAAGTGGTTTCTCTGGACAGCAACGATATTTGAATATAGAGGGGGACGTGTCCACCAATATTTTTATATTGTGGCTTTGCTTGCAAGTTTTAGGCACAGTGGAGGTTATTTAAGTGAGGTAAGGCTACTGAAATAAGGCCAGGAGCTTTCTTGAGTTTTTGAGACACTTTGGTTAAATCGATGCTGTAGTAGTAACACGGTGTTCAAGAAACACTACAACCTCAGAGCTGCCAGCGAGCGGGTGGGGGAGGGTGGGGGTCTTGCAGTATTCACAGACGGAGGCCATGATGTGCGCTGCTCATGTTAAATGTTACACCACGCAGTGAGGGGTTGCTGACGTTTTGAACGACTT
Source organism: Arnoldichthys spilopterus (assembly GCA_037974385.1). Classification (NCBI taxonomy): domain Eukaryota; kingdom Metazoa; phylum Chordata; class Actinopteri; order Characiformes; family Lepidarchidae; genus Arnoldichthys; species Arnoldichthys spilopterus. Next base: position 12,568,534 of record JBBPDA010000021.1, on the reverse strand, counting down.
ATTGCTTTGTGCTGTGGTGTGGCCCATGTGTGGGCACGCACACTGACCACTGTGTGTTTACTAAGCGCAGTGAGTTTATTCTGGCCCATCAGGGCGATTAAATGCAACTGCTGTGATAAAGAGTGGGAGACGGGCAGAGGAGGCGTTTGATGTGGCAGCTGCAGATCGTGAGAATGAGGAGCGACAAAAAAGCCTCGGCCTCCGTCACTCAGCCGCGCGCGCTCATCACTCCCACGTCTCCGGCGTCCTGCTTTCGCCGATGATTGTGTCACCGTCCCGGAGGGACAGGGCGCGCGCCGCCCGCGGGCCATCCACGCAGAGGAAGTGACACGGGTGCGCATCGCGCCGTCGCCGCCAGTCGCGCTGCGAAGTGGCACGCGTGTCATTTTAAGTGACACACGCGCTCGTCTGCCCATCCGCGCGCTCCTCCGGTGCAAATGCGGGACATGACCGTCTACTGATGGCGCCGCGCCGTGAACAAGACAGCGCAGCGGAAAATAAACTCATCCGATCTGATCCCGGCGTGGGGGGTCAGAGCCAAGGCGGAAAGCAAAGCCCGTCACGAGGAGGAGGAGAGCACGAGCCAGAGCGCTGCTGCTGTACTCGCGCACCTGAGCAACGGCGCTGCGGTCCCGATTCTACAATCTACTTTATGTTTTATTTGATTTTGTAAAATGTCCACATTTACAGTTCAGGAGTCAAATACACGCCGATACAACCATAATTATCTCATAACATCTCTAAAAATGAGTATTACGAAGAGACACTTTCTTTAACATCACCTCTATTACTGATACACTGTGTTATTCGCGTGTTTCACTTTCAGCTGCAAATATCTAATCTAATCACTACACTAACACTATCACAGCTGTATTCAGGTATGCAGCTCTCGAGCAGGGAAAACAGATGTGGGTGCCTGGAAGCAATTTTTGATATTTCTTGAAATCCTCTTTACATGCTGATCAGTAAATTAATGCTTTGTTTTTTGGAGGAGTGGCTTTGGATCCAGGTCTAAAGTGGTGGGTGAGATTTTGCTGTTGTATTTTATTAAATCTGTTGATTGTTGCTTAGCTTTAACATGGAAATTAAGCAGTCTAGTACACTCTAATGATAAAAAAAAGCTTTATAAAGTACAAGAAGATTGTAAATCTACTGTAAAATACAACCCCAAATGTCAAAAAAGTTGGGACGCTGTGTAAAATGTAAATAAAAAAGAATGCAATGATTTGCAAATCTCCTAATCCTTTATTTTATTCACAATAAAATATAGAAAACATATCAATTGTTTAAACTGAGTACATATATCATTTTAAGAAAAAAAGGTCCTTTTGAATTTTAACAAGGAACAAACATAAAAAAACTGTGACAGGGCCATGTTTACCACTGTGTAGCATCCGCTTTTTTTTACAACAGTCCATAAGTCTGATGGGAACTGTCTTCATTGGTGAAAGGTCAGCTCTGCTGACAGGCCAGTTCATCACCTGAACTCTTCTATTGTGAAACCATGCTGTTGTAATAGTTGCAGTATATGGTTTTGCATTGTCTTCTGGATGGAACATTGAACATTGTTACTCTAAAACCTGTATATACCTTTCAGCATTGATCGTGACTGTTCAGATAGAAATCTGCATGTAAGGTGCATTAGTACCAGAGATGCAGGCTTTTAAACTGAGCACTGATAACAGGATGGATGGTCCCTCTCCTCTTTAGTTTAGAGGATGTGGCATCCATGGTTTCCAAAAAGAGTTAAAATTTTGATTTGTCTGACCACAGAACAATTTTCCACTTTGCCTCAATCCATTTAAAATTATCTTTGGCTCAGAGAAGACGGCAGCATTTCTGGATCATATTCACATATGGCTCCTATTTTGCATGACAGAGCTTTAACCTGAATTTGTGACTGACATAGCAAACTGTGTTCACAATGATGTCTGGAAATGTTCATGAGCCCATGCAGTGATTTCTATAACAGAATCATACCTGTTCTTAATGCAGTGCTGTCTGAGGGTCCAAAGATCATGGGCATATAGATTTTACTGATTTTGAGCTTTTTACTTTTTTCCATATTTTTGGAATCTTTTAAGGATATTATGTACTGTAGATGATAAAATATTTAAAGTCTTTACAATTGTATGTTAAGGAACAATATTCTAAAATTGTTCCACAATTTGTAGACACAGTTTTTGCAGATTGGTGAACCTCTGCCCATCTTTACTTCTGAGATGCTTTTTTATGCCCAAACATGCTAGAGTCCTGTTACCAACTAACCTAATTAGTTGCAAAATGTTTCTCCAGCTGTTTCTTTTTACTACCACTTGCTTTTCCAATGTTTTTGATGTGTTGCTGCCATCAAATTCAAAATGAGCTATTACTTTTAATTAAATAGCAATATGTCTCACTTTCAACATTTTTTTTTGCTTTTTATTGTGAACAAAATATGAGTTGATGAGATTTGCAGATCATTGTATTCTGTTTTTATTTACATTTTACACAAGCATCCCAACTTTTTTTTGGAAATGGCATTCCTCTTTCATATTACAAAACATGATTGCTTAATGTCTAAAGCATAACATATAATATCATCATGGCAGGCAACCAAAGATGTTGCATTGTTAAAATCAAGTTAAAAGTTTGTTTGCAACATTCTGTAGCTAACTTTGCTAACGAAGAATTTGATAACTGAAAGAGAAAAACATTTTTTCAACAGCTTGTGTTTCATGGATCATGTTGTACTACCAAATACTGTAAAATGCTTTCATTTTTCTAAAATGAGAATCAGTATAACGTAACAAATGAAAGTGATTGTCATTACAAACACACCCCATTGTGTTTCATTTGAGGGCTGCTGATTGGATATTTAAGGAAAAGGTATTTTTCTCTCCTTTGGCATGTTGTTTTGCCCTAACACCACATCAAACAAATGTGTAAATCCTGTTGGCACCTAAATCTTTGGATCCTAATCATGGTCTAAAAAATATAGTGGATAATGTGTGAATGTTATGTAAAACTTTTGCCATTTAGTGAAATTTAAAGCAGATAGTATGCTCAGAACAAATGTTGCCATAATTTTGATTTTAGGAATGAACAATGAAACCAGAATCATATTAGTATTGACAGATATCCTTCGCATCTCTCCCGTGTTCCAACCCTCTCTACATCCCCTGGTGATTGGGAACCTAACCAATTCACCTGGAAGGGCTGGACCAGTTAATATTCGGGAGAGGGAGACCGGCGCCGACCACTGGGTGGCGGCAATTCCCCTCCTGCCTGAGGGGATCTTACCCTGTATCTTACAAAAACATTATTGAGTAATGCAGTTATTATGCTCTGGAGGACAGAAATAGTAGGTGACACAGGAATACAGTAATAAAGTACTTTAATTTTAAGCTTATTGACTTAATAAAAATTACAAAAATACAATTTTTTAAATCCAAGTAGACGCATTACCAATTTCTGCATTTTTAAAAATGTTGTTTGTATCTGCACCAGCAGATACATTAAATATATTAGATATTGGAATTAGCCCACACTGATGTACCCATATTT
>JBBPDA010000021.1:12534504-12564888 GCA_037974385.1 Arnoldichthys spilopterus | reverse complement strand
TATGATATTTAGTCATCATTAAACAAAGTTATATGTTGTGTTACATTATATGTTGTGTCAATGCTGAAAAGTTACAAGTTCCAATCCCCTAAAGTGGGGGATGGATATCAAGTCTGGCTGGATATCAAATGCCTGTTTTGTTAAGAAAGATTGGATTTACTGTCATGTGGAGCTAAAACAAAAAAACAAAAAAAATAAACATGAAGGAAGCCATAAATAAAAAAAGGCTATATAACAGAACTTATCCACTGCATTTTTGAATAAATCCAGTATCTGCACTTGTTAATGTTAATGTGCCTGTCAAGAGGAGAATGTTAAAACCTAATGTTTAATATAAAACTATATGTCCTTATTGCTCTATATCCATAACCAAGGGCCAGTTCATATAAACAGTTAGAGTTCAGCTAGAGTGTTTTCACAGAGTTTATCTGGTTAATAGATCTGTTACAAAGTGCTGTATTTCAGACCAGCTAACTGGAGTAATTATGCTTAGAAGTGTTATCTGTGTTGAATCTTGGAGCACTGAAACTGGCTTACGTGTAGTTTTGATTAACTGCACAATTTTGTTTTGCCTAGATGACGCGCTTGCACTTAAAGAGCAAGTTAGGTTTTTATTGCATTGCTGGATCCGCCCCTAGCCACCATCATCCTTTGAATTCATCAACATTCTTATGTGCATAAGTGTTTAAGTGTGTTCAAGATTCATTGCAGTGCTGCTGGTATTTGGATGTCATACAGCTTTTTGCATTAGTCCACAGCAAACATTAGCAAAAATATGGTAAACAATAACTTGCATGATAAGATAATGCACTCTTATGTTGTTATTCTTTAAAAAACAGGTTAACAGCTTTGGGCAGTTTGATTTAAACCTTTTCCACATTTGTTGTTTCAAGTTCAACCTTTAATTGGTAAGGAGCCATTCTGTGGATGTTCTCTAAGTTTCAGCATTTCATTGGTAAGTAGCCATTCTGTGGATGTTCTATAAATTAAAAAAAAAAAACTATAATTACACTTACACATCTAATTTTTTAAAAACTGCTCTTTGAGGAACCACAAACTGAAGGGTTTCTTAAGTAAAGTGGGATTGTTCTTCAAATAAAGTGGGCCATGCTGTAGAAGAACCACTAGTGGTTCCCTATATAAATTTTTAATAGATGGTTCTTGAAATCTCCACCCCTGCAATATGAGTTTGGTTATGCCAAGGCTACAACACTGTTGTGGTTTTAGTTGAAAATAAGTGTTATGTGAGCCCATGATGTGAAATAATTATTTTGTTCTTAAAAAAAAAGGAAAACACAGCCATTGACAGAAGGCTGCTGACAGATGCTGATGCTTTCAATACTTCAGAGAGCGGTGATGAATTACTGCAGACAAACAGCGCTGAGCATGCAAATATGTCCAGCCACAGTGTGACAGTGTGATAGCGCAGTTGGGGGAGAGGATGAGTTCACATCAGAAAACATCTCGCACCACTTCACCCTGTTTCCATTACCAGTACATGGTATTTAATAATGGACTGTAGATTACTTCTACATTATTTTTTATAACTTATAAATAGTTTGGTGATTTCCATATCATACAACTCGGTTTCCAAAAGCTGGCCCTGTGCGAAATGACGATAAAAATAGAATACAATGAACTGCAAATCATGTAAACTCACATTTAGTTAAAAATAGAATAAAGACAACATTTCAAATGCTGAAACAGAGACAGTTTTATTGTTTTATGAAAAATATATGTTTATTTAGAATTTGATGCCAGCAACACCTTTTAAAACATTGGGACAGGGACATGTTTACCTTTGTGTTGCATCAAGATTTCTCTTAAAATCAATCTGTAAACATTTTGAAACTAAGGAGAATGATTTTTGGAAGTATTGCCCCATTGTTACCTGATACGGGATTTCAGATGAACAATAGTTTGGGATCTCCTTTGTTATATTATTTATTAATGAACTACCAAATGTTTTCAATGGGTGACAAGTCTGGACTGTAGCCAGGCCACTTAAGTGCCTGGACTCTTCTACTGTGGAGCCATGCTGTTTAAAAGTGTAGAATGATGTTTGACATTTTCTTGCTAAAATAAACAAGACCTTTTGTTTAAAGGCATGAAGCCACTTCTGTGGTTCGGCATTAATTCAGCATTAGTTTTGAATTGTGTTCTAATTAATCATTGATGATCATTTTTCTTTTTAGCATAGCAACCTGGATTTCCAAAAAGAATTGCAAATTTTCATTTGAAAACAAGGTAGTTTTTCACTTTGACCTAGTCCATGTTAAATGAACTGAGGCCCATGATGATGTTTATGTATGGTTACACTATGGAGTTTTAATTAGCATTTTTGGATGCAGTGACAAACTGACAATGATTTTGGAAGCATAATTTCCACTACAGTATCATGTCTGTTTCTAAAACAATGCAGACTGAGGATCCAAACATCATGGCCATCAAATAATGGTTTATGGCCTAGTGCCTTTGTGTACAGAGATAATTTTAGACTCTCTGAATCTTTACCTGATATTATATACTGTACATGAGGAAATTACAAAAATATTAGCAATTTAAGTGTTTTTAGCTTGTTTTAAATTTTGTAGCTAATTTTGTGTTGACCCACTCCCATGGTTACTTCTGAGAGACTCTGGAATGCTCTACATATGTCCAGTCATGTTATAGATCTGTTGCCAATTAACCTAATTAGATGTTCCTACAGATTTTTTTTAGTTTGCATTACACATTCCAGTGTCTTATTGCCCCTTGTGTAGCAATAATGTGTTGTTGGCATCTGATCCTAGAGAACATATATATTTCATTAAAAAAATGTTTTACCATTTTATATGTTGTCTTTGTTTTTTTTTAGTTAAATATGTGTTGATTAATGAATTAATAAATCGAGCAAAATGCTGGCAAGCTCATTTTAAATGTCTGTTTTTTGATGTTCGTAACCATTTTTATGAGCAGCATGTATTTGGATTAGTTGGACTATGTAGGAAAATGCTCAGTTTCACTGATTAATTTAGTACAAATGCACAGGAGCTAATAGTAAACATAGAAAGCATATTATTATTATTAAAGTGCCACTGAATGGTGTGATGACTAAAGTGTGTCCTTATCAGTCTATTATATTTCATCAAGCTTTCAGCCCTCGGCTTTGTAAGTGTAGGGGTTTTGTTTTGTCTTCTATGGTTTCCTGCAATGGGACAGGAAACTCTAGCAGTCTACTGATTGTGTTTCCTTAAAGTGATAAATAGCAGAACTCACATGTGCAAACATTCCTTTGTGACTTTTAAGAGCACTGTATTGCCTTAAACCAGATACAGCAGGAATTCTTATATTATTACATAGTATTAATGTATCAGCCAAAGGCAGGGTGTAGTTTCTGGGATCAAATAAGAGTGTGTTGACATGTGAATAGTGTACTGCTGTAAAAAAAAAGAAAAGAAAAAATCATTTCATACCTTAGCCATTGTGGAGAAGAATGGGGTCACATGCCAAAGGCCAAGATGCTGGATAGGGTGGATATGAGAGTGACTCCAGAAATAATTTACATTTGAAAAGTTTAATAAACCTTTACATGTGTAAAAATGTACATGTCTTAAATATGCATTTTTCTGTGCAATATATTAAACAGGCCAGTTATTAACATACTAACATATGTTACATAATTTCTCACAATTCAGTTATTTCCCATTTGGCTTTTTTTGTTGACAAATCTTGACAAAATGATTGCAGACTTCAATTCCCATATGGACAAATATACTTTTATGGAAGTACTGGGAAATATCTAATGTGCTAAATTATTTCTAAAACTTATTTCAAGTACTTTAAGTCAACATGAAAAAAAATTACCTTGGAACATTTTATCTTGTTCAGCTTTGTCATGATAAGAATGATTCATCATATATTATTTGGGAAAAGCTAAGCCACATACTTTTTAATTGTTGCTAATGCAATGTCATTAGGCAGCCTGATATGTTTGGAGAAGAAAAACAACCACCAATTCTGGTACATCAGCTGACAGACACCTGCATCAGCTAGCATCCAGCCAAGTGATGGGGAGAGGGATGGCCACCCACTTGTGTTGACTTGGACTGCAGGTCATGACTTACTGTGGAATTGATACGTTTTAACTTGATCTATCACTGATAGGGCCAATGCGTAAATGGTTGATTTTCGATTATGTTATTATGCACCAGTTAAAATTAATATTAACCAATAATATTTAATCTCCTCTTACAACCATCCAACCAATCACTGAATAAAAATACTTTACCTTTTACTTGGAGATATGTGAATGATGATTCATTATGATTTTCAGTTTGCTTAGACATTAAAACTAAAGGTTCATAAATGGTTCTATGGAAGTATGGGTCTAGGAAAAACCTTTAATTCGTAAATGACTTAAAATTTTCAAAAAATTCACAATTCACATATCTGATTATCGGATATCTGAACCAAAAATGGTTCAGTGGCAGTACTACTGCATTGCTCCAGTGAACTCCTATTGTCATGCTTATTTTTAAGAATTTAAATATCCTATTTGAATCCTTTTGGATCGTTTCAAATGATCTATTTGCAGCGGCAATTTCCCAAAACAGCAGCATAACTTACAATGAATAAAAGGTAGTGGGACATGTTAGCATGATCTCATTTGAATAATGCTAACTGCCCCATGTCAGCCTTGTTTATTAGTGTTTTGGGGTAAATTGCAATGATCTTTTAATCTGTAGAATCTGCATGCAGAGCACGATCAAGTCTGTTCACCAAATTTCTATTACAGTTAGTGCAACTGCAGATCAGTCACTGCCCTTAGTTTGTGGGCAGAAGGGGTGAATAAGTGATATCCTCATATCTCATCTGTCCTTGCACCCTCTTAATTTCATTGTTTTGCAAAATTATGTGTTAGGAAAAATTGTTTGAGATATCTAGTGTATGTTTTCTAGGGAGAAATTGATAGATATTTTGCCCTCCAAAACAGCCACAAATCAAACTAAATTACCCCATCAGGAAGGACAGTTAATTGCAGAAATGCATTTATGTCGTAGATGATGGATAAGCTGTGAAAACAGCCTCCAAATTTCATTACATGCACCTTTCACTTTCACAAAACAAACACATAACCTTGCGCCTTGAACCCTGTCATAGAGTCTAAACGCTGAAGACATACAACGAACCAAAGGGAAGCTGAAGTTTTAGATTATGGTTTTGAATGCACATGTCACATTATATCAAAAGACCTTTCAAAACAAAATCTTCCATCTTCCTTACTCACTCACACACCTTTAGGGAAAACGGGACATAGTCGCCCACACATACACTTGTTTTCCCTCCTTTACTCTCCTTGCCATGAGCCATCACTAAGCACAGGGCAGACCTACCTGTAGACGAAGCTGATGTGTCTTGGCCGTCATGTCTGCTGTCAAGGCGAGAGCTGAGAGACAGTGATGGCGGGCCTGGTGAAGCCCCAGTGAGCAGGAGGGGTCATCCTTCAACCCACAGACAGGCTGAGAGACAGCCACATGGCAGACATCTCCCAATGACAGCCTGTCACAGGCAAGAGCTCCACCATACGGCCCCGTCAGCCCCTCACCTGACAGAGCTCAACCCACCATCGGGCCTAACCGAGTAGGATCTCGCATCACTGTCAAACCAACACTAGTTAAAGGTGACGGATTTGCATTTTTAGTGTACGCCCCATCTGCACATCTATATTTTAAGACTAAGATTTAATTATCTATGCAAAGCTGTCAATGACCATGCCTTTGCTGCCATCCACTCAGAAAGGCAAAAAAGCTTCTGTGCTCAGAAGTGAAGTCTCGTGGCGTCATTTCATTAACTGTATAGCATCATTTGCTTCAAGATAACTTATTAGTATCAGAATTTGCTGATTGTGATCTTTCTTTTATGACATTTGTCATAAGACATAAAACATGTAGTTTGTAAAATCCTCAATAAACTAGCATGCTTATGCAATTCTTTTTACACCATTTGTAAAAGCCTGCTAGACTAAACTTCATGTAGTGTGAACATTTCATGACATTTGGACTTAAAGAAATGGTCAAAAATTACTTGGAGTAACATTTTCTCATTATCTCAAATGAAAAGTTAAGAATGCTTTTTCATTCTCCTGTAAAGTAATTCCAGAGCCATTTTGGAGACAATATTCCTATATGGTAACAGTGTAAAACAATGTAAGGGTGAACAAAGGGGTCAGAAACTCCTATATGCCTTTTATGTAAACTGAAGGGTCAATATATTCAGAAGAAAGAGGCTAAAGAGTCTATAATTACCTTTTCTGGTTAACTGTGGGGTCATTGTACATTGCTCAGTATTATCAATCTTGACCAGCTTTACAGTTTTCACACCCTGCAAAGCCCATGTTAAACTCCATAATTAATCCTCACCAAACAAGTACAATAAGCGTTTCCCACTTTTTAGTGTCTTCATTGTTGTTAACATTTTAACCACTATAACCTCTCTTTACATTTCTTCTTGACAGATTTGTGACTGCAAGAGTCCTAGCCTGAGTCAGTGAAGGTGAGGCATGTTGCTTTAACACGCAGCAAGAGCATGATGTTACAGAGGCCGACACCTGACGTGGAGGAAAGGTCATCTGTTCGTCATGGATCAAACCAGAAAACGGGACCTCTCAAAACATAGGTTGAGCAAGGGCAGGAGGAGGCCAAATGAAGCCTTCAGAATGGCACTGATGGACATGTGGCTCAAACACACCCCCCTGTGAACTCTGGGTAGGGTGGGCGTCCTGCTGGCAGGTGTCCCTTCTGATTTCAGATGCTGGGTGACAAGCATGGGCTTTGGTGGGGGGGAGCACAAGAAGGTCCCGGTTACACTATTACAGTGCACTCCTAAGCATTTACATTGTTCAACATTGCATAAACTGAATAACATGAGGGAAAGAGCTCAACATTTGACTGTTTGACATGTTAGCATAATAGCATCTTTCTCAAACCTACATGTTTTTCAGTATGATGCAAAACATTTTATACTACATTTAATATTACCAATAATTCTGCTTAAATTTCAACATAACGCTACACTACCTCGTTTTCACACAGGCAGCTGAAAAATGACCTCCATATGGAGATGTGCAGGCAAGACATAAATCTCTGCTTTTCCTGTCTAGTTATTTTGTGTCTCTCTTGGTCAGTTATTGATTATGGTGCAGCTAAGATTGATTCCCACTCTCTTACCATTTCTTACAATAAACACGGGAGACAATGGTCATGTTCTCTTTGTATGTGTGTGTAATGTGTTTGAGTATGTATGAGACATTGCAGGCATGTCTAGTTTTTGCCCCGGGTGAGTTCAGGATTTCACTGTTCTTTTCTAATTTAATACAACTGTATCATTTCTACAGTAAATATTTCCATTGTTATTCCATGTATAGCGATTTGCCTCAGTTATAATGCCATTTGCAGCTTCATTCTCCTAATGCTGGGATGTCAATATCAGATCTTACTTTAGATTTGAGTGTGATCTATGTTGCAGGGAATGTAAAAATCAAAGAGACTCTCATACAGCTTGGTGGCAGCACTATGATGAATGATGTAGATGAATAGCTAAACAAAGAGCATGCATGCAATTTCTGTCTGGGTCAAAGCACTTATTCCAGTTATTATGCACTTTATAGTAGGGCCATGCAAAGACCTTTAGAGGGGCAGGCACTTGGATATAAAATGGGGCACAACAAGCAAGATTTTAGAACGGCAAATACAACATAACCTGCCAAACTATCACAACCAATTCAAAAAGACTGGAAATAGTAATATTATAAGAAAACATCATACTTTATGATTACACCTTAGAAGAATTGGGCATTTATCAAAATGTATGCATGTAATTATTTGAAGATTGGTCAGTTAAGGACTAGAGGACAAGCAAAAGCCATTGGTATTATACAACATTCTTATTTGTGTTCAGTTTTCTAAAAAAAATGTTTTCTCTTAAATCTCTTAAAGCTGACACATATTGCAATAACAAAGTTATGAAATGTATTTTATTATAGAAAAGATGTTGTCCAAACTAGCAAACCAGTCAGAGAACTAACTAGCCTAAAATGTGGCATTCAGAATCAGATCCTCTATATTGCTGGCTGGTGACTGCATAAAACTATATAAAACTATATAAAACTATAGGCCTCAATATAATGGGACAGCAAGCAGACAGGTGAGAGATGACCCAACTGCTCTATAACACAGATTAAACTGGCCCTCTGCAGTGTATCAGAGTGGTTGTCTCTGTATGAAAGGTGCAAATCGTTCACTTGTGTCACATCAACATTGGTTCAGAGTTTCATTTAAACTGCCATTTACTGAGAACAAATAAATACTTTTCCTGTTGCTGCTTTTTCTAATTCACAGTATTGCACCAGCTGGTGGTTGTGCACTTAATATCTATTGTCTTTTGGGCCCTCCATTCAAAGAGAGGAAAACAGATGTGAACAGATAACATGACAAATCCAACTTCACCCATCAGCTTAGAGGTGGCAACCAGACTGGCATTGCAACTTGTAGCTTAAATATAATTTATTGTTAAAAACAAGAATGATTCTTGATGAGGACTGTGGGCAGGAAACCACAAACAAACATACAAACTAACTAACTAACTAACAGAGACTATGACCATTAAGCGAAAAGGGAGCAGGTGCTTGAGCATAACTGAAAGAATTATAGATTGTCCTAAACAGACATACTGGTGAGGCAATTGTACTGGAGCCATGTGATGACCCACCCTCATAAAATCTTTACTGTGTCCCTAACATTAATACTGACAATTTTACACTCATAACTCACTGAAAGAGCCAAAATATTCCTTATCAGCCTTCTACACCCAAAACACTATGCAGACTTGATGTCTGTTTAATGTTAGATGGTGCACTGTCAGATAAAAAGGCACTAAACAGGTAAACGTAAGGGCACCAAGGTACAATATACCCTCAGACGTGGTCATGGTCCTTAATGCTCAGCAGTGTTTCCTCAGTGAAGTATGAAAGGTGCTCTACATTTACTTTCCCACTGCCATTGCATTGCTTAAAGCTTTTAAGTAGGAAAATAAAATAAGAGTTATTTTTTAGTATGGGGGATCCTCTACAATTCATAAATTCTCTAAGTGCATAGAATTATCAGTATTTTTGGGACCTAAATTCAGCAGTTACTCATTAATGTCTATGTAAGTTTTATAAATTCGCCATTAAATTAATTTATACCATATGATCATCAACCAAACCGCATTTGTAGCTAAAACAACGATCCACATTTAAATTTTTTAGCACTGATCCTTTTCGAAATTTTTTGTACCCACTTTAAAAAGCCTCTAACAGCAATAAACAAAAGATCAGTCGCTTGTTTAACGTTTCACTGTTTGAAAATCAAAGCCCGTTAGGTGTTTGTAAACCAACCCCCCCCACCCCCCACCCCCCATCGCGAGGTGAGGTGGGAGTGTCCCACACTGGCACGTTCAGGTCTCGGCTGCAGACTTTTGAGTGACGTGTTCAACCTGAGGCGTGACTGACTGCCCCGCTGTTCGCTTTAGCGTCTGGGCGGACTGGCTGCCTCTCCGAACAAAGGACAGCTTGCCCTGTGAGCGGCGTACCTGTTCTTGTAATGCAGCGTGTGTGTCCAGAACGTCGTGGCTGAAGTAAGTGGAGCGGTTCGCGTGGACTCGGCCGTTTCGTGCTGCGTGTGAAGGGCGCCGAGAGGGTCCGTGCTAGCGGTTAGCATGGCCAGGAGGAAGCAGCACGCACCCAAGCGCGCAGCAGGTAAGTCATCACCTCACTCCGTTTACAGACAGCGAGTTTCAGCTCGCTCACCTCAGGGCTTTCCTCCTCTTATTTTTGCCTCTGAGGAAAAGTAGCTTTGTGTATTGTTTATCTTTTTCTTGGTCCTGATGAGTTTTTTTTTTTAGTTTTGTCTTAAAGGTCCGCACATTTCGGCAGAGCCATTCTAAGTGTAAGCTACTGTTCAGCGCTGTAGGTTTGTTTACCGTAACAGCCATGCTGATTTCCTCCCTGACTTTGCCACGTTTGCCGTAGCGCTGTGCTCATTGTGTGTGAGAAGATTTCACTTTGGAGTATTCTGCTTGTCTGAGAAGGAAAAACGGGTCTGAATTGCCTGTCATGGTCGTATTCTTAGAGCAGCGCTTTTCCAGACTATTTCAGACATAATAACCTCGTTAAAGTCAAATGGAGACAGATGACAGACATTGCACAAACAAACACACAAAAACTTCCCTCATTCCTTCATAGAGATGTGACGCTCATAAAGAGCCCTGTGATTTTAGGAGTAACAGAGACTACTAGTTTAAAGGAAATTGCGGTTTACAGTGTGTGTGTGTGTGTGTGTGTGTGTGTGTGTGTGTGTGTGTGTGTGTGTGTGTGTGTGTGTGTGTGTGTGTGTATGTGTGCTGAGGGGGGGTTAATGGAGGGGTATGGCTTGCTCCGTTAGACTGGCCTGTCAGAACAGCTTTGTCTCATGTTGGATTTAATTGTTATCCCCGTGACAGCCTCATCCATCAAAGGCTTTAATGGTCAATCAGAGCGAGGCCATGTGAGTGCTCTCATTCTTTTCCCATACGCTTGCCGGGGCTTTTATTTCATCAGAATGCTTCACCGGGGTCTACACATTTTCATGGATGTGGGATAGGACTGGCAGTGGTATTATAAGAGGGACTGGGATAACATTTGATTAAAAAAAAGAAATCTCTAGTTCACTCTAAAATGAGACGAAGGGTACATGTTATGTCTTGCAAGTAGTTTTGGAGAGCCATCAGTTTGGGATATAATGTCCTATTTTTAGATGAAGAGATGGGGCTAAAAAAGGTGTTTAGACTAATCAGCACATGAGACCACAGTTTGTTTCCTTTTCATATTCCTCTCCCTCCCCCTTCCCATCTCCCTCTGTTTCTCTGGCATGGTGAGCCTCAGAAAGAGAAAAGTCATTTTGCCAGCTTCATTAGTACACACCTAATTAACTGTAAAGTTGATGGATTCCTGACGGCTGTAATGATTGGAGATGACAAGCTGTGTGCCCTGTCACCAAGTCAAATTAGGTTTCTGGTCCCTTGATGTAATCAAGCCAGTATTAGCTGCTATTGCTGGCCTTTACTATTGCTTTAACCTGATTTTGCACTTCAGGTGAAAAATGAGCTTTGATTGAAACCTGGAATGGAACAGTCCCAGTTCGTTATGATGGGGGCAGGGGATCTCAAACTACTACTTTGTAAACATGTCCATCATCTAATTCGTATTTAGATTTTTTTTATAGACCCTGCATTCATTCTGAACAACTGTGCTTTGTTCTAACCTGGTGATTTGGGTGGTGCCATTTCAGTCAGAGTTGATTAACATGAGTTCATCAGACCTAACCACACAGCTCTTACAGGCCACTCTAACCAAAACACTTCTCAGAAAGCCTAATCCAACTCCCACATCGGCTTTGGGCTAGATTCCAGCCCTTGCTCTCTGTCTCTGTGGGGGAGATCAGAGTCTGTCAGATCTGAGGTGTGGAGGAGGTCATCCGGACAGGCAGCCATCAGTCATGCGTGAGTGACGCAGAGACTGCTTTTGATGATGGAGGTGATGAAAGGGAGCGAAGCTATAGAGGCCCACCATTTTGTAATCACACGCCGTGTCAACATAACCAGACATGCCTATAATCGTGACCATCAGCTCCCACGCTGCTTGAGTACTATTCATTAACACCAGAGCTCAGCTGATCCATCTTAAAGGCAAGAATAAAGTTGCACACAGACATTTACATGAGCACTTTATGGTTGCATCCAGGCAAAGTGTTTTGCATGTTTATCAGTTACCTTCTTGTAATGACACAAGAGGAGGTTAACACTGTAATTCTTAGCCATAACATAATGGATGTTCCACCACCATATTTTTACAGTGCTGAGCAATGTACTGGATATGTATTTCATACTGCATCTGTAACAAACGTCCATAATGATCTGGCTTCCTGCAGCAATTGACATCTGCCTTTTGAGCTCCATCTCCCAGACATAGCCCCTGCCATGAGGACTCCGATCACGGTCAAAGTGCCAAATAGCCCAAATAGCAGGGAGAGAAACTTTCACACAATCTTCAGATGCTTAGATATAGAACCTGAAAAGTTCAGAACAGTGACAAGTGCATTCAGTGTATTATCACTGTCCTATCAGTACTTCAGTACTTTCTTCATTTTTGCAGTGCATTGTATTTCTACATTGTTTTTTTTTTTCCTTCTCCTTGCATTGAATGTGCAATTGCAGGCCAGTGAGTTGCACCTCTGGTCAAATGATTTTATTTCATTGTTTATAAAAAACAAATTAAAAATAAGTGAACATCCTCTACAGACAGCATACTTCTGCACAATGACCATTTCTTTGCTGAATTCAACAACCTGGGGGAAAGGGGGAACATAACGTGATCAGTGCAAAAGTTATGATGTATAATTTTTTTTTAAAAAGTTAGTTTTTTCATTATGGAGAACTGAGCAAATAATTAGAAACACAAAATTACTGAAAATGGCATATTAAATTGTGCCCTCTGAAGAGCATATTAACTACTTTGACCTTGAAAATCAACTAAACATGTAATTTGACTGGTGCTCAACTTTTCCATATGTACTTATTGATGAATGGACCAGTGAAATGCTCCAAGATGACTTTACTTGGCTCATAATTTTACACTGACATACATTAACTTAGGAAAATGTTCCCCTTGTGGTTTAAAAAGCAATCATTTTAGAGATAGGGGGGGTTTATGACAGCTAAGATATATTAAAATACATTAAACAACGTAGTAGTCTGTATTGTTCTCACTGATCTAGTAATGAATGAATTGATGTTGCAATAGATTCCTTTTTCCCTACTGTGTAATCAAATTTGGGGCAAAGCAGTACTCATTGTCTGAATGCTCATATCTAGCCTTCTAAATGTCATGCAGTTGTACAGAAGTTTCACCATTATGGCAGCAGACTGAGATTGACATCTTTTCACTGTAATGACAATGGAGACATCAGTCTTCTTTTTGGAAAAGAGGAATGCACCTCCTTTCTCCAGAGAGGTGCTTTTTTGTCTGCGCTCCATTTTAGGAAAGTGAGTCAGTGTATCCCTCAGGGGTCCAGAAACCAAACCCTGGTGGAGAAGATCAGCACCATGCCAAACCGTCAATTACCCTTTCAGCAGAGTCATTAATCATGTCTCCACCCTGTACTTCTGACACTCTGGCACTTGTCATCTATCACACACACTTTCCCAGACACACACAGGGCGGAGAGGAAGAAGTATTGTGCCGACGATACACAACAGGACGTTTTGGGGATAAAAAGAGAGAGCGAGAGAGAGAGACAATGTGCAGGGTGTTAAAGAGAATGATAGAGATGACGCTGAATAGGGTCTGTAGGGTAGGGTTGAGGAAAGTGAGAGCAGTTGTGAAAAATGAGAAGAGAGCTTTGAGAAAGTTGTACTGCTGAGAGATTTAGGGCCCTGCTGGAAGAGCGGTCTTGATTAATTGCAGAAAGAGATGTATTACATGTTGAGAGAATGAGCGAGCAAGTGTGTTCTAATTTAAGGTAATGGAATACAAAACTGTAACTTTATATGAGAAAAAAAAGCAAATAAAATGAATGTGCATTAATGTAATGGCTTTTACTCCATGTTATTTTGAGCGTTTCTACTGGTTAATTCACCTTGAAATGTTCACACAATATGAAAAGTAGTGGGGTTTTTCCAGTGATGCGAACTGAGTAAAAAGATGCCAACAATGATGCACTTCACCATCGCTATGCTGTGGAGTTCTCAGAGAGTGTAGTTTTCAGCCGGAGACCCACATAAGACTCACTATTCTTTTCTAGATGTTTGTCGTGCAGTTGCTCTTGAGATTATTTTTGGAGGTTCGTATGCATGTGTATGTGTGTGTGCGCGCACGCTCATATATGCATTTGTTCATGCCTGCGCATTCCGGCCCTAGCTGAGAGTGACATGCATCACTCAAGCTTGGCTGGCCTTAGAATGAACCCTACTGTGCTCTCCCACAGCTCTGTGATGGATGCTGCTCTAAAGAAAGAGATTAATGAGAGGTAGGAGGTTTGCAGGACCATTCATCACAGTGAATATTATTTAGACGGGCCATGTAAGCCTGTAACCTGAGAGTCAGAGAGGCAGAGACAGAACCTTAGATGTGTGCTCTGTGATGGATGGCCTTGCTTACTTTCTGTTAGTTAGTAGACACCAGCTGTCTAGCGGGTGGTCATTGCAGGATCGTTGCAGGACCCCTGTATTTTACCCTAAACTAACTGGCTGATGATACTCTGCCTGTGTGTCAGTTTGTAAAATCAATTGCAAGCTGCTAAGAGCTCATTAAGGGAGTGTAACTTGGGGCCAAAGCTCTGCTGGAGAGAGAGAGAGAGTAAGTGAGTTAGGGAGGGAGGGAGGGAGGGAGGGAGGGAGAGAGAGAGAAAGAAAGGCTGTTGTGTTTTTATGTTAATTTTTCCACTCCCCACCTCTCACCTTTTCCCTCTAGAGGGGAATTATGATTGAAATCCATCTTGCAGAACTCTTTGTTGCTAGGCCATCATCTCAGCAGCTGCTGGCTTTGACTCCTGCAGAATCGCTGCCAGTCACTCTTGGCAGCTGAGGCACATCAGACATACCATTGTCAAGGGGAAAACAGAATCAAAGGCACGCAGAATGATTATTAGAGAGATATGTCCCCTGAAAGTGCATTTTGGGTCAGGTGGAATTTCAGTAGAGAGAGAACCTCACCATCTTCTATTTACTGTATGTGGTTGGGTTGGTTTATTGAGGGGTAAAGAGAAGCACTGACCCCCAGTTGAGTTTCTCCTTTTCATTGGAACCAAGAATATAGTACATTTACAGCTTGGTTACCTTTTAGTTTCTTCAGACCTCAGGAGACCAGGACAGTGTGTTTTGGTACTGTTTTTACTCTAATTGAATTTGTACTTAAGAGATACAACAAAGAGTAGACGATCATTATGACCCTTAGCTTTAGGGGTCTAGACCCACAATAAGATTTTAAATCTATTTACCCTAAGGCAGGTGTACTGAATGGGACTCTGACATACCAGTCATCCAGTGATAACACAAAAGAGTGATCAGCATCATACTGACTTGATGTTTTACTTAGAAAAATGCCTCTATTAGCTTTGCCTCAGGCACACAATTTTCCAAGTCACTGGCAACCTGTGTCATTCATTCTGAAGCTTTGAGCATGTCAGATTGGGACAAAAATTGTCACCTTTGGAAAATAGACTTGGGTAAAGCTACAGCTACAGCTGTCATTAATCAAGTGTCCAGTATTTCATTTGATGTCTGATCTATAGTATTTCTGTATTTGTTTTTGTAAGGTATGGTAAGGTAAGGTATTTTGTAAGGTATGCTGTGTATTACCCAAGTCATGCAGTGGGAAAGATCTCATCAGAATATTGTACTAACTTTCTTTGTTTTTAGTTTAAACTATTTGTCACAGCAAAATTACATTATCCATATACATTATTACAGGCTACCTATGAAAGAGGGAGGTTTGAGAGCATCAGTGCAAGATTAGCAATTGCTGTTAAATTTATACTATTTGGTTTTTTCATTATACTTTTGTTTCTTTCTGGAATTTCAGAAGATAACCTTGTAATCAGCCACACATTTTGGCAAATCCGTTTGTGTTGTTTTATGTATGATGCTTTCAGAGATGTGCGGGGCTAATGACTTGGCATGTGGCGCTAGACATAATAGTTACATAAATCAAGAGGTGGATGCCTGTAAATTCTCCCTCTGGCTCTTTTTCAGAGCTCGAAGCACACGTCACATTTTATTAACTAAATAAATTACCTTGGTTGTCAATCAAGCCTGAGAGAATAATTGGTTATGGTAGTTGCCACTTGAGATGGATTATAATTTATTTGTGGTTGTATTTGTGCTAAGCTGGTTTAAGGATTTTAACAGACCCTTATATTGTCTCCATGGTGATTTTTCTTTTTTGTCTTTTGACTTTAGTCTGTTTGAAGTCATAAATCTGCAACACCAGTGTCCATGCAGCTTCTCTCTTAATGTATATCTACTTCCTTGAGGTGATGCTGTTTTGGACTTTATTATAGAAGCATTTTCCTAGAAACTCAAAAATGAAAAAGTTAGCAGGATTGAGTGCATTTGCCCAAGAACAGAGCAATTTGCTATTTAGAGCCCTCTGTGTGTCACCATAATTGTGTCTGGGATATGAGCAGGCAGGAAAATGATCATGTCATTGTATTTACACCTGGTTCACCCTTTTTACAAGCTGCTTAGGAATCCATGCCAAACCAGGCAGTTCAAATGGCATTTTTTGATCAAGGCTGTCAGAAATGATCAGAGGAGATTGGCAGGTAATGGATACCTAGTGACAATCCAAATCTAGAGGGGGAATAAGACTGGCCTGCACCTGCCAGTTATCCTTTAAAGCCCCAGGCCTGCAGGCATCCTGGCTGACATCTAGTGAGAGGCTAAATGAGAGAAGCGCAGCCTCATAAGATTGTGTATTATCATTTGAAATGAGAGCTATTTGTGCTTTAACACTCCCTGTCCTGTTAGATCTCATGTGCACAATCAGAGCAAGGAAGAGAGAGGGACTGTGTGGGTGCCTTGCCGCATTTAAATTGCCTTTGCATTAGGACCAAAATATCTGACAAATCTAACACTTTCCATTAGAAAACCACCTGACATGAGCAACTTCGCCAGAGCTTTGTACATAAACAAGAATGAATAGAGGGGAAGGGAGAAGGGCAAGTTTGGTGTGGCTTTCAAAGGAGCGTTTGTCCCAGTTACAGAGTCAGAGTGACAGTGTCGAACTAGTAGGGGACAGGCTGTCAAGAAGGGGGATTGTCAGTCCTAGGGGACGGTTGGTGGATGGGTGCTTCTGAGTAGAGGGCAGCTGGCAGCAAGAGGGGCGACTGTGTCCCCTTGAATCTGTCATATGGAGGTGCTCAGCCAGACACCTTTCTCCCCACACGTCACCTGTCCAAGGTGGATAGTCGTCAGGAGGGATTTGAAGTGACAGGCGGCTTATGCATTGCCATCCTGTGTCTTTCCTGGTAACCTCTCAATGTATCTGTCCACCTTTCCCTTTCCCATCTCATCTCTTCACTTGTGCACAGGTGTGTTGGCATGTGGACATGTGGAGGTATAGACCAAATGGTAGCAGCTGCCTGCTTTTCACAAACAATATCATGCATTTCACCTGTCCTTTTTTAACCCTTTTTAAACCAAAATATTTGCAGTAAAAATACAAGGTTGTCTTTAAGCTTTACATACTTTGAGGATAAGCTGTCAGTTTTCTTTCCCTGATCTTCTGTGATCTATTCAAAGGTTGATTTTAGCTAAAACATTTGGAAAATGGGTTGAAATGCTGAAAATAGGCTGCATTGATAATGACAGATTTTCAGTTTTAGCCATTTCTTCTGGCAATATCCAAGCTTCCCTGTATTTAGTGCACTTTAATTGCAGGATCTACGTAATAACTGCAACATACAGCCATAATATTTTAATCACATTCCTAATAATTCCTAAAATTATGTAGGTCCCCCTTCATGCTACCAAAACAGCTCTGACTGTACTGTGTGTTCTTACATCTACAGTAGCTTCTGTGGCATCAGACCACACAGGCTAGCATTCGCTTGACATCAGTGAACCTTGGGTGCCCATGACCATTTCCTTGGATCACTGGTTGTCCTTTCTTGAACCACTTTTTACAGGTATTAAACACTCCACAAGACCTGACAGTTTAGAGATGCCCTGACCCAGTCATTTAACCATCACAGTATGAGCCCTGTCAAAGTCACTCAGATCCTTACCCTTGCCCATTTTTCCAGCTTCCAAAACATCAAGGTTGGAGAACTGACTGTTCACCTGCTGTCTTATATATCCCACCCCTTGATTGATACCATGGAAACAACTATTACTCACTTTTTGCTGATTGGTGTATGTCATTTTCTGGCTACTTCAGATTGTGAAACAATAGTTACTTTTATTTTTCAAAATATGTTTCTGGTTGACATTTAATATCACTGTAAAAGGAACACTAATACTATTTAGATAAGAGATAACAAGAAAATAAAGTACACCAGTACTCAGGAAGCCCAAATTCAGTTAAAAATATAAATATTATCTGCTGATGTAGTATTTGAAAATGTGATATGAGGTTAAAATATTATAGTTTTGTGTTGATGACCTTCTTTTTAAAAAAAAAGCAAACATTTCATTCTTGCATGAGTTTTACACCAAATATCTTAGTCCGTAGACTGGAATGTTTTCTTAAATGTATATTTTTGGAAGAATCCTTAAAAATTGTCATTCATTGCATCAGGGGGGTGGCAGAAGGGGAAATTATAAAATGCCCAGTTAAGTAGTATTCCAGGACCAGGAATGAGAACCACTTATTATGCTCCTTTTATTTTAACAAATGGGTATTAATAGATGAGCAACGTCAATAAAAGCATCTGGCAGTCTGTATGAATTTCTCACATGCCTTTTTGGTACAGACCAAGGGTAATCCTGGAGTAAATTAAATCATGCAGTCAGTGTAGATACTCAGGTCAACAAATCTATTAATAAAAGGGGACTTAAAGGAATCTCTGATGTGCTTGGAATTCCAGGATGTAACCAGTCAAACTTATGCCTTAAGTTGTGCATTTTGACCACTCATTGTTTTTTTTTTGAGGATTTTGCAGTATGAATTACCTTGTCAACAAAACAATAATAATCAAATTGAAGGGGGGAAAGTAGTTTAAAATCATACTGTGGTTAGCTATTTTAGGTCAGCACTTGTCAAATCACAGGTTTGAAACGGCTTGGGGACATGGGTGTTTAAGTTGTTAGAAACTTGCATGTTCTTATATCCTGGTTGATCTACTTTATTCTGCTGGACTTTCTAGTAGTGATTAGAATATGCTCAATAAAATGGAAGTGTACTTCTGTGGACTTAACTGGTCTTTTTTTTCTTCCCAGCCTATGATTCAGAGGATGTTAAAGAGCTCGACATGCAAAATGAATTCATGGAAAGACAATGCTCATCAACTAAGAAGAAACCATTCGACAGCAATGATTACTACAAAAAGAAATGTCTCTTCCAAAATTCCAAGGATGACCAGTGCAGTTCTGTGGCTATGTTTTCAGAGAATGAGAATGAATCACACATTCTTGAGTCTGATAATCCTATTTCAAATGTCAAAAGCCCTTCAATCAAAAATAAGGATGAAGACAGTCTTAATGGGGGATCTGAGAAATCAGTATGTGGTTCAGATAGTCTGGAACAGATAAAGGCCATTTATAAAAGTTTTCTCTCCAACTCCTATTGGTCCTCACTGAGTCTCAATCCCTCTCAACCATGTACAGAGAAAACATCTGAGACCAGCAGTAACAGCAGCAACAGCAGCCCTGGGAGTGGGTGCTTCGACTGGCACCAGTCTGCAATTGCAAAGACCTTGCAGCAGGTTTCTGAAAAACCGCTTCATCCAGCGATGGAGCCAAGTCTTTTTAGCACAGTTCAGCTTTACCGCCAAAGTGCAAAAATTTATGGATCTATTTTTACTGGTGCAAGCAAGTTCCATTGCAAAAGCTGTAGTGCATCTTACGACACGCTGGTTGATCTTACAGTTCACATGAATGACACTGGACACTATCGAGATGACAACCATGAAAAGACTGGAAAAGGTGCCAAGACCTGGTCTAAGCCACGTAAACGTTCTTTGCTAGAAATGGAAGGAAAAGAGGATGCCCAAAAGGTCCTACGTTGTATGTACTGTGGACACTCTTTTGAGTCCTTGCAAGATCTCAGTGTGCACATGATCAAGACCAAACACTACCAAAAAGTGCCTCTGAAAGAACCTGGAACGACCATTGGGAGTAAAGTTCTCTCTTCTTTTAAAAAAAGAGTACCAGTGGAATTAGACATGGCTAAACTGAATACAGCAGAACATAAAAAATCTTCTAAAGGGACTCAGGTAAATGATACTTTTCTCAGCATTTTTGATATCCCTCAGAAGGATGGTTTGCCAGACCGAAATGGGATAAGTAATGCCATGCAACTGAAATCTTTTTTAAAATGTTTGGAGTGTGGAAGTTCCTATGAATCTTTACAACAGTTAACTGCCCATATTATGCTGACTGGTCACTTTGCTAGAGCCAGCAACTCTCTTCAAAAAACAGACAAATCCCTTTCAGAACAAATGTTCTTCCCTGCTAAAGTTAAAACAAGTAATGAGAAAACCTTGACACAAGATCCAGCTACATCTCCACCAATCTCCACCAGTGGGACTACTGAGTCCCCAACTATCCCTTCTCCTGTTCAAAACAATATTAAAGAAGAAATTCCAGGGAAAACCCTGCTGAAAGAAAGAATTAATAGAGAGCCATTAATGGAGAATGATACAGATGAGAGATACAATATACCTTCAGAATTTGATTATCTTACTGAGGATGACCTTAAAGAGAGTCCAAAGGTGAACCTTGATATCCTCAAGTCACTGGAGAACACGGTCACTTCTGCCATCAACAAAGCACAGAAAGGAACACCAAGCTGGGGAGGATACCAAAGCATTCATGCTGCTTATCAGTTACAGAGTAACACAAGGCTTTCCTTTTATAACGCAGGGCGTGTTTCCTCCATAAAACAACTGGTGCATGACGTAGAAGTTCAGTCATCAGACAAAAGCCAACTAATAATGTCTCCAACCCTCCCAAAGGGAGCTCCTTCACCCACAGTGAACCTGCATGCAATGGAGGAGTTGGTGAGGAAAGTAACAGATAGGGTTGTTAAGGAACAGGGGAAAAACACTGAAGAACAAATTTCTCTAGAACGGCAGTTCATAATCTCCCCCTCTAGAAATGCAGACATGAATCGCTCAACATCCAATTCCCCAGTAGTTGAGAGTAGTGAAACACTAGGAATCTCAGATAGCAAGATTGTTGACCCTGAGAATATCATGGATGAAAGGAATTCAGTAACAAGTGTAGAAAGCTTTGCACAGCACCCCACCCCTTTATCATTATGTGAAGATAGTGCTGTAATAATAACTCACCCTGAGCCAAAACAACCCTTTATTAGTCCTCTAAATGCTCTTCAGTCAGTAATGAATCTTCATCTCGGTAAAGTGGCCAAACCTGTGAAGCCAGTCCAGGATCCTATGAGTATGCTTCTCAAGATGAGCAACACCATGGCAGAGAGGGCTGCAGTAGCTGCACCACCAACATTAACCTCAAAACTGGAACCAATAAATTTAGATTGTCAACAGATTGACAAAGACCAACCAATAGATTTATCAAAAGGCAAAAGAAGTCGGTGCTTAGCAACCGCTTCTCTCTCAGGGAAAATGTTGAACTCTTCTTTGCCT
This sequence comes from Arnoldichthys spilopterus, assembly GCA_037974385.1. Taxonomy (NCBI): domain Eukaryota; kingdom Metazoa; phylum Chordata; class Actinopteri; order Characiformes; family Lepidarchidae; genus Arnoldichthys; species Arnoldichthys spilopterus. The sequence continues at coordinate 12,543,511 of JBBPDA010000021.1, read as the reverse complement.
GGTACCACCAAGACTGATTTGTCAGATATAATACGCACTCCAGTCAGCCCAGTGCATGAGAGCGCCCTCTCAGACATATCGGACATGCTACGGAACTTGTCCGACACTCATGTTTTGAAGCCCCCAACACCTTGCCCTAAAGCAGGACGGTCTGAGATTGAAGGGGCACACACCCCAGATGAGGGAGACGATGCATCTATGGTGCACAAACGCAAGGGCAGGCAGTCACATTGGAATCCCCAACACTTGCTGATTCTGCAAGCCCAGTTCACATCCTGCCTCAGGCAGACAGCTGATGGCAAATATGTCATATCGGACTTAAGCCCTCAAGAAAGGATGGTCATCTCGCGTGTTACAGGTCTTTCTATGACAACCATCAGCCACTGGCTAGCCAACGTAAAATATCAGCTGAGACGAACAGGTAGGACCAAGTTTCTGAAAAATGTTGACTCTGGTCACCCAGTTTTTTTCTGTAGTGAATGTGCCATACAAATCCAAACCCGTTCAACTTACCTCTGTCACCTTGAGTCACATCTCGGCTTTAGAATGCGGGACTTGGCAACGTTTTCTTATGAGAACATAAACAAGAAGATTCCAAAGCATTCAAAGGACTTGTCCCCAAAACCTCTCGTGCCTCCCCTCTCACCTGCTACAGGTCCAGAGCATTTGTATCCAGTATAATCACTGTAATTGTTCTTTAATTCACAACAGTCGTAGCATGACAGAATGATCTCATTAAAGAAAGTTGTTTATAAAAACTAAAATGAGTCATTTGTACAGAATGTGTATTGTAGTGTGACAACCACAAAGGCTGTGTTATCATAATGTGAAAAATTAATGATGATTATCCGGTATTGCTGCCATCCTACACGATATGTTTAAGATAAATAAGCACTCGATTCTGCTTCTAAGAAAACTAAGATGATGGAGAATTTAGGAAATGGAAGGATATGTGTTGTAAAATAATATCTCTATTTGTTCTTTTCTGGTAGAGATGAGGTTTAAGAGTTCAAGAAGGTAAACGGTATGTAGTATGTACAAGGCTACTTTGATTATTTTAAAAAATTTCTAAATCATATTTTTATTTATTTATTTGAAAATATTTTTGTCAGCTAATTCATGTTATTTGTGTTTGTTACTGCATTAATATTTGCAGCATTTTGTAACCTGAGAAAGGCTGAAAGGCCATAACAGGTTGCATGTTTTTTGCAACAGCTTACCATCAGTTACTAGTGGTTATTGTAAGTTTACTGAACATTTCACTGGTGTGTGTCTCTTCCTGTATCTCAGTTACTGAATTTAGTTCAGTAATATTCCTTAAGCAAATGTTTTCCTGTTCTCTGATTTTCACTGAATGTATATCCACTAAATAACATAGTATGGCATTTATTTCTATATTGTACAATGTAAAAATTGTTACATTTTAATAAACTTGGATTGCAGAACAATACATCTTTGTTTCTGATGCAATATTACAAAATGTATAATACAACACAATCAAATTTGATCAAATTTGAAATCACAGTTTAAACATACACAAGAGACAAATGTCTGGCAGCATGTGAATCACAAAAATACCCCTTTAATTCAATGTTTTTTTTTCTTGTTTTAGCATCAGAATTTCTGTATTTCATAGTTATTCTAACATGCAGTATTTGACCATGAAAACAGGAATAAACATTAAAAGAATGAGAATTAATGATTGTTATAGTGAATCATTAATGATTAAAATAAGATTGTGAAATAATGCTTGTTTTTATGTATTTGTAAATTAACAGCAAATTCTATGTATAGTTTATATGCATTTAACATCATAATATGGATTTAACTTTAAAACTTATTCAGTAATGCTTTCATATAATTGTAATTAAGAATAATGCTAACAATTTGTCTTAATAGAAATTCCATTTCAGTTTAAAAAATGTTAATACATTGTTCAACATCTCAGTTGTTGATGTCCCCAAACACCCCCACCCCCTGGTCCAATTTCGGCAACATGAATGTAATTAAGAACATAATTAGTTAATCTTTCAAAATTATCTACAGTATACTGCCCATAATTAAAATGGGTTATTAAAGCCAATTTTTTTAGTATCCACAGTTGGAAGCACTACTCAATACTCTAGGTCTATCACTTGCATTGTGTAGTCTTTTGCTTTTTTGTTGTGGCATGGGAAGTTAATCCATTGGTTCTAGTAATGCTCCAATGAGAATAAAATAACTATGTGAGAAAGAGAGAGAAGTGCTCTCTGTCAGAGTCCCATCAGCCTGTGTCACCGCTCTAATGAATATCATCTAAATTGCTTTGTATATTTGAGGAGTTCGGCTGTCAATCTAATTTGAGCGTGTACGTTGACAACGGAAGCTCTGACTAATGAGAAGGGAGCTGGCTTTATCGGCATGATAAGCTTCACTCTGATCAGACAAGTTTGAACAAGAATTCTGACAGAAAAGCCTGCCAAAAAGTTCAAGCTGAAAGGAATGATTGAATCAGAAATAATATGCAGAAAAAATATGTACATGTATAATACCATTTTTCTCTCATTTTACAACGAAATGCCTCAACATATCATTCATCTGAAAAAAGGTGCGTCTGGCTTATATAAAGTGTATCTGCCAATAAGCAAATGCTCACACTACAATTATTATTTTTTTAGTGGATCAAATTCTAAGTATCACAAATAAGCATTTCATTAAGCATATCAATATTGAATGGCATCCCAACACATTTAGGAAGACACGTGACAACTATACATTAAAATGCAAATCTAAAATGATCTCTAATGCCTAGCCTATTCCCCTGAGATGTTATGTATACTTCAAATTGCAAATATAGTCATTGCATAAATTTACCTTTTCCATGAACAAAATCAAAGGAATGAATCATCATTAGAGTTTCCATTTCACTTCAGCTTCTAAGAAACCATGCTCATCCTCTCCTTGGATGTCAGTTCACATTTTGGCTAGAGTCAAAATGACATGACAGTGTGTGACAGCTCTGGAGGAGTCATAGGACGGAGAGGAGGTGGCTGTACTGCCCACTGTCTGACTGCCCACTGAGTCCTGATTGAGTCCACTGTGACTGAGTTACTCTCAAACTCTTTAAGGATAGGCTTGCTCATCCTTAAAGAATATTCAAGTTACTCAGGAGCAAGTTTATACATAATTTACATATAGCCTAGTGCAAATGTATGTAGCCCAGAGCATAGCAAGCTAGCTCAAATATTATTACAATATATGGACTAACGTAAAAATTAATCCTGAAAGATTCCCATTATGATATCTTTTAAAGCAATAGGGTAGCGTTTTGGTAAGACAGGCTTATTTACGACGCACATTTCACACAAAAGGAAATTCACATTTCTTTGCAAAATAAAATCAGCATAAGTGCATAAGAATGATGGAATAGATGTGTCATAAAAAGAAGTGCATTAAAAAAGACAAAGGAGCTATTTAGGCAATTAGAAGTGTAAAAGAAGTGTAAAAACTTGGCAGCTGGTATAGAGTAGCAGGTAACACCACTGAGCCATACCAGTAAAAAGTGATTGGGCAAAACTGCTAATGCTATATTTGCCCATTCATGAAGTTTGATCAAACTCTTAGTTGAGCACAGAAAGTGCTAAAATGTCAAAGATAACAGAAAAGGCATCTTTAATCTGCACTTGTAGTGTAATGGTTTTAATAAGGGGGAAACATACTCAGTTCATTTTGCCAGCATGTCAGCTGCTGCATCGAAAATGCTATAGTTTATTATGGTCTTTCTTGGGAGACCAGTAAGCAGACTCTTCCTGTAGTTTTGCCTGAGAGACCCCACAAGTCATAGCTGTTTGTTTGGATGCATGACTGCCATTGGTGATGAAGTAGGCCCTGTCTTCTAAATTTTTTTGTAACCAACTGAGGACAGTTACAAACGGTCCTATGCAGTATCTTCTATCATTTCTGTTGTTGTTTTTTTAGGTCATATGAAAAAACCAGCTTGTCTGTACATTGTGTTACATTTGCTTGGAACCCAATATTTTTGCATTAGGCTACTTACACTATGTTGGATATAGGAAATTCTGATAATGATTTTTTTTCTACAGTGTTGAACGTAGCACTGAGAGCAAGTAGCACTGGCACCATGTTCAGATGGATATCATTTAGAAGTGGTCCTCAAACTGCTCTTCACAGACTACTTCATAGACCATTTTGAGAGCTGGGCCTAAGCGATAATTGTCATAGCAGCTGTTTAGGTTTGAGACATTACTGAGCTTATTATGTTTTTAAGCAAAATGTGTCAACAATTCTTTAATGAATAGCCATACAGTAATGGGTAGATGGGGGAGTACAGCTATGGAAAACAGCACAAAAGGCAAATGGAGTTCAAAATATCAAGCAGGGACAACAGGAAATACTTTCATGCAACCAAGTTTCAATTCACTGTCATTGCCCTGGACAGCTGTCAGGAACATTCTAGCCTGATATCTGACAGATTTGCTAAAGACACTCATTTCAGGGCACAACTCCATGTATCACTAATTTAATGCTTGATGACATGGCCAATTACAGTGAGCTACATGCTCAAATAGCATGTCAAAAGCTGTGTATCAATCCATTAGATCCTGCCTTCCAAGACATGAAGGAGTAGCTTAAGCAACATTTCTAACCCTGTAAAATGCTGACTATGTGCGTTACTTACATTATAACTATTTTTATTGTCCCTGCCACTTTAAAAGTAAACAACACTTTCACTGTCAGTTTAACATGCATCACTTCTGACTTTTGCACTTATGGACTATCCAAATGTGGTATTACACCTTACGTTTCCATAAACACTGTCTTATACAAACAGAAATCTAAAATAATATAATATAATATATAAATATAATATATATATTTTTTTAAACTTTTCACCTGTCATATGGCCATGATTGTTCAAAGTTTTATAATGTATGTAAAGAGAAGCAAATTCTCTGTCACTTTTCAGTCCATTCCTAGACAGCCACCGGGTAAAAAAGGCAAAACTAATGGGAATATCTCATAAAGACAACTATTTACAGACCTCTTTTTTGACACGCTTATTTTCTAAAAGTTTTCAAATATTTACGCATAATTATAAGGACAGCCTTTCATTTACAGAGGTAGTTGTTTAACAGTGGCACAATTACCCAAGGTTAGCAGACATGTAATGCTACACTAGCACAACACTGATATAATATAAAAATTGTAAGAAAAAATAAATTTATAGTTGACCTAAATGTTACTTGATCATTTTAGATGCAACATTGTACTTTTCATTTATCAGAATCGACAGGAATATAATCTCTCTTCATACCTGAAATCATAGCATCATGTCTGTGACTGTGTGCCAGCTGAATGATGTGTACCCTGTCGCTGGCATCTGTGGAAACAATGAAAATCAATCAATCAAATATATTAATTGTCTTATGATATTGACCAATAAAGCTGCTTCATAAAACTCAGGGGTGTGTTTTTTATTTCCTTAATTTGTGAAGTATCTTGCAAAAAAAGAAAAGAAATGGGGATGTGAGACGAGAGCAGCCCAGTAAAAATTGGCCACAGGGACATAACTCTTCTGCTAAATGTAAAGTTATTTGTTAAAAATGCAGAAAAGTGACATACACCAGTATTTGCTGCACTAACCTTTCTCATTTTTGCAGTTTTAAATACATACCATTTCAACGATAATAAAAATTGTAATTTAATAATATCTTAATTGTTGTTATTTAACAGTAATCTTTTTATGTTAGGATCAACTAACAAAAGAAATGTGGCATGATCAGAGGTATTGATACATTGGTATTTATATGGTAAACATTTTAAGTCCTCTTTTCAATGGCCTACATTTCCCCCTCTTCTGGCTTTGTGATGACCATAGGACATTATCTAAGCTGTCAACAGCTGACCAATATGGAGGACATGATAAAGGCTTTTACTGAGCCAAAACCAGGAGAGTTTGATTATCACTGCAGTAAGAAGCACTACAAGGGAAAAAATATATTTTGCATTAAAATGATTTTGAATAGGGCCCCAGAAACACCAAGTCTGCCTCAGTGGATAGAAATCTTCATTATTAATGAAGTAAATTGTTTTTAAAGGAAACCCTCCCTGGCCAATGTAATGGTAAAACTGGCTGACCATCAAACAATTCAGTTGGGTATTTAAATCAGATTGAAAAAATGTATCTCGTCAAAATTGGTGCTCTATATAGATATGTTTTACTCAGAAAATATAAAAGTGTTATTTGCAAATATGTTGAACATATTAGCAACACTTTGTTCGCGATATCTGGAATGTTTTACAAAACAAAGCAAAACTAGAGGTTAGGTTCCTAAAATAGAATGAAAATGGGGTATAATATGTAGCAGGCATCCTATCAGATCATTATTAGCTTTCCCTGAATTAAATCTACTCATAGTGATTCACTTAACGTAGCTCATTTTATTGAGAGCTATCTCAGCCATTAGGAGAGGAACTGAACAAATCAGTGCTGGGAGGTAAGCGGCATTGACATGGCAGGCCTTTTGACATTGTAAAGCAGGACAATGATCTGACGAGACATCTACTCATGTTCTATCAGAGTTTGTACATCGTGCCATCAGTCTCATAACTGTCCTTTGGTCGTCACTGCCTGTCTCTCTGACCGTATGCATAGGTGGCTTTTAAATGCAGCGTCCCAGAAATGCATGAGCCTAGCGCTCCTTGCGACCTCCTGGGCCGTTCTGTGCATGCAAAGATGGCAGGGGACACAATTCGGCATGACACTCCTGGTTGGAGCTGCCAAACTGCCACTTCCTGTCCCATTTATTCACACATTGTAGGAGTTGAAATCCAGTGTTTTGAAGATCACGGAACAGACATCTGTCTGCCTGTCTGGACGTGCTCTTTGACTTGTCATTATTGTGGTGCATAGCTGCTCACTCAACATCAGTGCCAGCACTTATCTGCATTACAAATGGAGACAGAGACACAAGCAAATCACATTCAGTAGGTAGGCCACAACCAGGGCCATCATGCTGGGTGGCTGTGTGTAATAATGTGGTTACAAGCTGAAGAGTAGGCTTGTCCTGAGAAATCTTATTTATTTTAACTAACTCTAGCTGATTATGTGTCCATTAAAGCCTCATGACATGATATTTGACATTAAAGCAATAAAGCTTGCACGATACTTTCAGATTTAGTGAATTACACAGTTACATTATTTTGATGAGTTAAATATTTCTAAACAAATCTCTGGGCCATTAATGAATCATGCTGTTTGCTGAGACACTTTTAGATCATTATTTCTTTGTCTGCTTTGGGTGCTCTATTGCACTGCTGTGCCATCTGGAGGCTACAACGAAAGTCAGCTACATGTAAAATTTCCAAAAGTTAGAGCAGACCAAGCTTATGGATCAATAAAAGAATCCAAAAGAAATATTTGCACAAATCACAACAAAGTAGGCTATGTTTGTCTAGCCCTATAGCTGTAGCATGTAGAGGAAAAATAAAGAGAACAAAGGCAGTAGAAACTATTACTGAATTACTGAATTAAAAAAAAAACTGAATTACGCCTTTCTAATGCTTTCAGCTTAAACAACCACACCAGTGAGTGTCCTATACTGCAGATAATTAGATTTTTTTGTAATGAGGAATGTCCAAATGAGAAGAAAGTAAATATTTTTATAAATACTTTTTTGTAAATACTTTTTGTCTGCTTCTTCAAATCATGGCCTATAGTCAGAATTTTAACTTATTTTTAATGATCAGTCAAACAGTCTAACACAAGGGACCCTTCAATGTCATTTTGCTAACATGGGCGCTGCCCCCTCTCTACATCATGCCCTCAGTAACTACAATCGGGTCCTATATATAAAGCATACTGCTCTACAGCTATTTGTAATATTTTCATTAGAAATAGGCCACTAAGCTAAATATTGTTTGTAAGCACCTTGATGAGTGCACTACACTAGGGGGCACAATGGTTGTATAGGGGTTCCCGCACCCTAAGGCACAACAGAATGGAATGTATTAGATTGCTGAGTGGAATGTCCCAGCTGCTTTTGAAGTTCAAAGGGGAGGGAGTGTGAGTGGATCCAAGATCAGCTGTCACAGAAAGGGCAAATGGATAGTAAAAAACTTCTGATTCTCTGTTTCTTCTCTGTATATGCAAGTATTGGATCTAAGATCTGATGAGAACTAGCTATAGAAAACTGGTACCATAAATAAATAAATTTCTATAATAAAAAAGTTTTTCTAAGAAGGGGTTAATGCATAGTGAGTTATATTACCATATAATGTATTTGAAATGACAAAGTGATATTTATACCCACTATCAAAAGACACACACCACCAAACTGGTCTATAATATTGCATTCTGGCTCCCTATTGTATTCTGTTCATAAGTACTGCAAAAAAACAGCATATGAGGAGTCTGGTGAAATCTAATAAATAAATAAGTAAGCGATAAAGTAAGTAAGTAAGTAAATAAATAAATAAATGAAAGTATGTAGAATGTACTGTGTGTGAACAACTGGACAAGTAAATAACTGGACAACTGGACAATGAGAATGAATAATCTAAACCTTTCTGCCCCTCAAAAAAGCCTCCATAGTATGTTATATATATATATATATATATATATAAACATACACACTCTCTCTTGTCTCTTGCTGCTCACAGACCGTCCCATGCACACCTTCAATGTGTCAGGTCAAGGCTAAAGAATGACTGTGAGACGTGATAACGTGTTGGCAAGGGGCCTCAGAATACACTCACGTCAAAGAGGTGTGGAATCTTGTCAAAGCTGCAAACATCAGGGTCTTGGCAGGGTGACTTGTTCCTTTAGATAAAAATGGCCCAGTAATGTCAGCAGCTGTGAGGCAGAGGTGTCATCTTTGTGTGGTCCACCTGTAGTGGTTCTGACACAAGGGTACCTTTAACAGAGGCTCATATATAATGAAGATGAAACCTCTGCTCAATTACTTATGACTTTACTTTGAATGTAATGAGTCTATATTCTATATTA
>JBBPDA010000021.1:12490119-12513612 GCA_037974385.1 Arnoldichthys spilopterus | reverse complement strand
TTAAATGCAGAGGTCACATTTCGTTGTGGTGCTTGAGTGTGTTCACAATGACAAAGAGTCACTTTCACTTTCACTTTTATGCTGATTGAATGTTGTTAGGAAGCCAGTTGACTGAAGGTGTTGTTAGGAATTCAATTGACTGCACAGGGGGCTAATATTTTTGACCACCCCATTTTTTACTATATTTAATATAAAGCAAACCTAAAAATGTATTCTATATTACAAAATGAACCTAAAGCTACTATACAATAGCACTGGTAAATGTTTGATTATATATATATTTTATCAATGCTGCAAACATTGGGAAGAAATTTAGGAAAATGTTCCATAATTCTGGGGGGGCTAATAATTTTGGCCTCAACTGTACTTTTGCCACACAGATATGTTGTTGGATCATTCATTTTCAATAAATACATGGCCAAAGATAATAATTTTTGTTTTATTTGTTTAACTAGGTTCTCCTCTACGTTTAGCACTTTTGAAAATCACATGATGATGTAGGTCACAGTCATATTAAAAAATAGAACATTTTAAGTCCTGTCTGGCAGATGCTGATCATGTCCTTCCATGGCCGCCCACTAACAGTGTAAAAATGAGATGTATGCTGCATATTACTGGTACGTTCATAGAAATGTCTATTATATAAAAAAACAGATGTATGCTACCTAATAAAATACACCATAAACAATATATACCTATTAGATACTGTGCAATATTGGTTATTATATACTATTGTAAAATTCAAAAGTTAATTTGGCATTGTTGTATATGACTATGAGAATAAGGTAGTATTTAGTATGTAGTATGCATCTGTAGTATGAATTTATGGGTAATATGTTGTAAAATATCAAATATGTATCTGAAGTATGTAGTATTAATGTTTATTTTTTATATCTGTAGTAAACAATAGTAAATCTTTTACATGCTTTGTACTACACATTACATATGCATATTAATTATACTCTGAATATTATGTTCTAGATATTGCAATACTGTATAGTCACCAAGAACCAACCATGTCAACTTAGAATACAGCATGCATTATTAGGCAGTGTGTAATAACCATTTGTTGTATGTAGTGTATATTATTATATAGCACACATCTGTGCTATATTATAGACATTAATTTTATAAAATGTAGAACTCCATAATGCCATATAATGGTCAAGATCTTTCTAAGAGAGCAGTCCATCCAAGATCTATGAAAGTGTAGTTCTGAGAACAACTCCACATAAAAAAACTAAGTATAAATACATATTATATATTGTATATGCCACATATGCTGCGTACTACAGATGAATACAGAACATTTTGTGTTGAATTAAAAAGATGCCACAAGATGGCGCCAAAAACAGAGAATAGCTTTATCTAGGCTTTTAATGCTAAAAAAAAATATTTATGCAATTAGACTAGAAATCTTTTTGGTTCTATCATTATATGAAGTTCATTTTAATGCCTAAAATGTCTAAAGACAGAGGGAAGCCTTTGTTCAGTGTTATATAAGACATGTTTTCCTGAAACTTCTAACATTTCTTTCTTGTAAGGACCTTCTCCCTTATTAGTTTGGGCCAAATGCAGTGAAAATGTAAATGAAAAAGCAGTTCCAGCCCACTGCACAGGCGTGGCTACAGTGACAGAAGGGCGGACCCGTGCTCCCTACGACCAGTTTAAAGGTCTCCATCAGCTCAGAATGAACTCTATCTCCCAAAACCTCATCGAGCTGTTGCACTGTGTGAAAGGAGTGGACGTGCCGTGATGGCCAATGGGGACAGGCTGGTTTTGGCGCTCGGAGGAGCCGGAACGGTGGGCTCAGGCCTGGTGAAGGCACTGCTGGACAGAGGTAAACAAGCAAGATTTTTTCCCCAATAATCTTCACTAATTATAACTGCACTGGTTTGGTAGTAAAGATGCTACATTTATTCCTGATAGAATGACACCTCTAGTGGTGTCAGGAAGTTCAAAGTGTTGGTTAGAGAAATTCTGTTAATATAACTGTCACTGCTACAAAAATAATGAAGTAATACATTTTGTCTGACTTTGACAGTGCAGATATTCTAAAATACAGCTACATTTCCTGCAGTATACTACACTTTATTCCTTCTATACATTTTATTATTTTATTATTCTATTGTACTTGTAATTAATTTTACATAAATTACATTAAATATGAATATATTTAGTAACCTTAAATGGTATATTCTTTATGAAGTTTTTTTTTTGTTAATTTATGCCTCTGACATACATGGTGTGATTATATACTGAAGGTTTTAAAGTTGCTGTGATCTCCAGAGACAGTAACAAGCTAGAGAACCTCAAAGCCTTTGTTTCACCTGCCACCAAGGGCAACCTGACCACTCTGGTGGGAAATGTTGGTGAGTCCTCTTCTCCTCTTGTCTTTTTGTATGGGATGTCTCTGTTTATTGTGGGTGAATTTGTTTCAAAGGCAAACTGTGTGTGCAGGCTCAGAGGAGGGAGCTGAAGAGGTGAAGCAGGCCCTGCTGCGCACTGTAGGGAAGGTCACAGATGTGGTGTCCTCTCTGGGTTTCAGCTGGTGGCAGGGAGGACCACCACATACCCAGTCCCTCAAAGAACTCCATTGGGTGAGCTGCTGCAAGAACTACACAACACTTCCATGCATGCATTTAGACATATAGTAGCTAAAATTAGATTGTTAGGAGTACAGCTCAATGATTTTTGATAACAGCACATACACTACCTGTCAAATGTCACCTAGCTTTTCAAAAAAGCATTGATTTCAATTTTGTTTTGAAGAAAACAACATAACACATGAAAATATTTATAAGAATGCCTAAAAAAGGCTGACAAGAATAAGAATATGAATAACTTATTTGCAGCTACGTCTTCTGCACTCACAGTTTAGTTTCAGTTGTCACAAATATTTACATTTTATCACAATAAACCTTTTAATTTTTATAGTATAATTTATTGAAAATTGAGAAGAAAAGTCCATCAAAATTGTGGGGGTCCTCTGTTTTCTTCTGCATCCATTCTAGCTTTTCTGATAGTATCCCATCTCTCTGTTCATCAGGTTATTGAGACACTGCTGTTCAGCACCTTTGTGTCTTGGAAAGCTTTCTTTCCTCTGGTGAGAGATGATCCCAACTGCACCTACACATTTATCACAGGTGGGTTATACACCATGCATGCAGGTGGCATAGAGTGATAAAGATAATGCTGAATGTTTTAGGGATGTTGCTGACATTATTACAAAATCAGTCCCAACGGTAACATTTAATGTAACATTTAGAGTTGAATGTATATTGATGTAAACAGACTTTATTCCATGTAGTGTTGGACAATTTCTAATAGACCTATTGTTCTACTGTTGGACCATTTCATTCATATTTATATTTATAGCTGTAAAAAAGTGATGTTTTAACATGACATTTACAATAGTCCTAGTCCTAGTCATAATCATTGCCCAACTTTATTTATTGAGCCCCCTAACTTGACAGGCACTTCTGGTGTGTAAAAATACGAGAGAGTAAAGATGCGCTGCACATGTACAATAAGACTGGTGGAAATTCTTTGTCCTGCAGGGGGCGCTGGGGAAAAACTGCTGATGCCAGGCACAGGCTTTCTGACAGTGGGGGCAGCCAGCACGCTGGCATTCTGCCAGGTTCTGAGAGAGGAATACCCGGAGGTGCCATGCAAACTTAACCAGGTCTGCCTTACAATATTTCAGAGCTGTACAGATTCCCATTAACAATTACACAAAGCCTTAACTAAACCTAAGCGTGACTGCTGTTCCCCATTTCCAGCTTCTATGGACTAATGTTAAATAATATCACAATTAATATACATCTGCGATTCAAATACAAACTGCAGTTCAGTTATAATCCCCTTGTTGTAAAATTTACAGTAAAATGTTTTTTCTCTGCTTAAAAAGATATATTCTAAAAAGTATTGCTGCAGTTTATGACCAGCTCTCTCTGGTCTTTTCCCAGTTCTTTACAAATCAGCTACTGGCTTTCACCATTTCTTTGGCTTTAAGAAAGTTTCAATTTGTTTGTTATGCACTAACCTTTATTTCCATGCAGGTGAAGATCAACACAGGCGTTGCCTCTCCGGAACGCATGGCACCTGGGTACCTAAATCATGTGGATTTAGGTGAGGCTGTGGCTGCTCTGGTGGAGAGGAGGAACACGTCTCATACCGTCTTCACCATCAACTCCCCTTCTGACCTAAAAACTGTCATCCTGGAAGGGAATCTGTAAACCCTCTTCATCCTCTGCACTATGCCATAAGCCCCCATTCCGACTCTTTGCAAAAATAGCACAGATTTATACTCTGCATCCACTTTAGCTTATTATCCGTATATGTGTGCTGTTTTCTTTGCATGTCAACAAGCTGACTAGTTTCTGTAAGAACACAAAGCTTTATTGTGAGTCTTGACACACTTCCAGTGTATTTAGATTAGTTCAATACACAGTCTTAAAAATAAAGGTGCCAAAAACTTCCTTGGAGCGATGTCAGAAAACAGTTACTTATGGTTCCTTGAAGAACCTTTAAAAGTTTTTGCAAATGAGATGTGCAAGTATGAAGACCCTGCACGTGTTGTCAAGCTCCTTTATTTTCAAGAGTGTAACATCAGCTGCAGGGTGTAACTGGGTGCACTTTCCCTGAAAAAATAATAGAGCAGTTTGACTTGAGGATAAGAGATGAAAAGATACTGGAAGAGCCTGGAGGAGAGGCCTGATTTTTAGATCGTACTTCAGCCTTAGAGTTACTATTGTCTGTGGGTTGTTAGGAGAGAGGTAGGAAGGGAGTAGGAGTCCAGACGGCTGCTTCTAGTCCCCCTAGCGTGACTCCATGCCCTGTTCACAAACATCCCTCATTTCCATTCACTCCTGCTTATCTGGGTCCAATTATCCCTGGCCACACTGCCCGAAAATAAACAGAGCTGTGAGAGAGACAGGGAGGTCCAGCAGTGGCCCAGCACAGAGAAGAAGAGATCACTGAGGTCATTGCTGTCTTTTGTTTGTCATTGTCTCATTTAAATATATGCTTTAGCAACATGAATGTATATTTGTCATGCTAATAAAGATGTGAATTAATGGGAATGACTGGTCATTAGTGAAAGAAATCAGAAGGAGGGAGAAAGAGTGCAGGGCCTTTGTCAGAAATGCTGGATTACAATTTGTTGGGATTCACAACCCAATAGGGCAAAATGCCTTTGAACTGTAAGAACAAGTTTATAGGCATCTTCACACACACACACACACACACACACACATATATACAGATATATGTTTGGGTGTGTGTGTGGAGGTACCTGGAAACAAATCAGGTTTGACACAGGCTTTGAAGGCAACAGTACACCACAATGATGCTAAAATACCTCTGGTATTAGAAATACAATTTTACATCAAAGCGTCACAAACTTACCACTGCAAATGAAAAGCTAACTAAGCCTGTGGTGACATTCCCTAGTCCAACTAGACTAAATAAATTAATTGCATAAATAATTGTGGAAAGAGAGAGATTGTTAAAGATAAAAGCTATGGTGCATTACAAAACCACCTAACTAAAAGTATTTTCTGCAAATATCTGATCCTAAAATGTTCATCTTTGTGGTTGTGCAGTGGTTAGTGCTGTTGCCTCACAGCAAGAAGGTCTTGGGTTTGATCCCTGGGTTGGCCATCGATGCCTTTTTGTGCAGAGATCGCAAGCTCTCCCCATGTTGGGGGAACATGGATCAGCAGTTTGGATGAATGTCCGTCCCTGTATACTGCAAGGCTGTTTCTGAAACATTTTGATATACACAACCATGATGACTTGCAGCACTCATGCGTGACTTTTTCTAATCTTTTTATGCCACTTTGGATAGTGTCAACAGTATCTGTGTCCATGTGCTAATTGATCTCAATCAACCAACCACTTGTTTGTCACCAATATTGAAAACAGACCAATAGAACACATGTTTTACCACATGCATTCTGCAGGCCTGTGGACATGTTTAGTCGTGCAGTCAGTCACCTGAACTTTCTAAAATGGAAACTATGGTAAATTGAGCCAGGGAACAGAGAGTGTGACCTCTACTGTACTTCCCTCCTCTGAATCCCATTAAAACCTGGACCTATTCCCTCTTCTCAAAACACAGGAATTCAAATATTGAAACAGATTTGAAAACAAAGCATTAGCTTTGGCAACACAACACCCCTTTTCGTGAGACATTGAAATGACCATGCCAAAAGAGCATTGCTGCTTGATAATTCCAGAAAACAACACAATGAACTCCTAATGAACAGTGCAGGTGGCCTCATACAGACAGTGAATCAGACAAACATCTTATTGTTGTGGTACAAACTGACAGACACATCAAACTGACACATCCAGTGATGGGATTATATCATAAGCCTGTATTATATGCACTGGGGGTATTGTTAGGGATGTGCTGTTACTGAAAGCCAATAATGATTGCTAGCACACTCAAGAGACTTGTATCATATCACTAGCCAGCCCTGAGGTCACACAGAGAGAGTGCGAAATAGCTTCAAATCACGCTATGGACTTTATGCAAATACCATAGAAACATTCAAGAAATCATTGTTGGTCCAAGTGCAAAACACAAATTTATCATAGAAGCATGGTTTTTCGGCTTTTATGAAATTTGTTGTACATACAGAAAATGTTCAAGCCCAGTTTATCATATGTATGTTAACGTTGGATCAACAGTAGAGTGAAATGTGTTGGACGAGAAAAACCAGCAAACTCAGCATTAAGTACGTGACAAATGAGGAATTAATATAAAAAAAATAAAACATATATACAAAAATATATAAAAGAGCATAGAAAAGGCTTGACACCTGGGGTAATATGGCATCGCGAAGAAGGACATATATACTAATGAACAAATTACAGTCTTAAAGAAGTTGTCAACAATGTGAGGATGGAACTTCTAAACTAAAGTGTGATGTACAAAAGCAACCAGTGCAAATAGCAATATTGCACATTGGGTGTTACGTGGAGCTCTTGTCAGTGTGGCAATCCTGTGGTCAGATGTAAACAATACCATAGTTCTACAAGGACAAGTGAAGAAACACAAGGTTTAAGGTGCATAACAAATGCTACACATATTTTTCATATTTAACCTTTACCCTAGAGAACCACTAAAGGTGTCATAATTAACTTTCACATGACTTTTAACTATGCCTTTAAAATTGATTAGCTGATTTGTATTGTGCATCATTCAAAAAGCAATTTTTGACTGCTTATAACTTCAATGACAAATGTGTCAAATTAAAGGAAAATCAAATACATAAGTGGAGGAATATTAAGAATGCAGAAGCGTCCAGACAGGTGTGCACCATGTTTGAAAACACTGAGAATCGATCACTTTTTTTGTTCTCTCGGCTTGTGTATGAACTGGCAACATACTTTTCAGGAAGACAAAGCAATTATTGTTATGCTATTGTCAGTAAGATTTATTCAAAACATTTTATCGTTTTGGAACTGTGGAGACTAACTGTAGTTTTGCAATTGGACATTGTGCATATGGTCTGGCACTGTCCTGCTGAAATAAGCACAGACATCTTTGAAATAGATTTTGCCTTAATGGAAACATGTCTTTCTAAAATCTTAATATATGCCTCAGTCAATGGTAACTTCATTTATATGCAATTCACCCTTGCCGTGATCTTTCAGTAGCGAACCCTATTACAAAAACAAGCTGAAATGTGTACTCGTCGGACTACAACGTACCAAGTTCTTTTGGTCCATCTGAGATGAGCTCGGGCTCAGAGAACTTGCTGGCGTTCTGCATTGACCTAGCCATTAATGCACTGAGAGTCTCTGAATTCTCTGAATCTTTTCAAAGTATTATGTACTGTGCATGTTGAAAGACCTACATTCTCTGAAGTCTTACATTGAGAAATATTCCTTTTAAATTTGACTAACAATTCTCTCACAAAATTTGGCACAAAGGGGTGAGCCACAACCCAATCATTGCTTGCAAAAATGGTATTTTCATTACAGATTAACATCCCATGTCATCTTTTACCCATCTACATTTAGTACAGGAAACATTTCATAGTTAGTAAATTGATTACAAAACTGAAAATTAAAAACTGTTATAAATGACCTCTTATGGTCCACCTGCCGCACCTTCATGGCGACCAGGAGGCTGCAGCCCACACTTTTGGAAATGCAGCTCTAAATATCTTTACAAATTATGCATATTAATAAGAAATATGCAACATCTCTCAAGAAATTGCAAATTTGTTCTTTGGCACGTAATCTACATTGCCTGCACTGCTGGACACTGGAATTCCCCCAAGGGGATGAATAAAGTATTTATGCAAACAATAGGTATAATTTGACAATCCCACAGAAAGTCTTCTGGAACAATTGTGTTCTATTACTACAATTCAGTTCCAGAGAATCTTTATCAAGGCAAAATAAAGCTGAACTGATCTACAAAGTGGTCTGTATGTACATGTAGGTTCAGGAATGAATACACAACTGATTTGAAGATGACGACAATTTTATGACTTGAACAAAGTCCAGACCTTGTTATAGGAAGCGTAGGAGCTTTGTATGATTAGATGCTCACTCCTGGATTGAGTACAGACTGCCCAGTGCTGATAGCCCCTCCACCCAGACATGCACTAAAGCAATGATGTAGGGGAAAAGACAAGTGGACTGGAAGGGATTTAAAGGGACGCTCCTAGACAAAGAGTTGGGTTACTGGAGTTAAAGTTCCCAACAGTCAAGAGAGGGGCTATTCTGGGACGGGGCTATCGGCCCAGCCTCCTCTTGATTCACAGTGGCATGTTTTCTCCTCTGGCCCAGAAAGTTTTTGGAACAATCCAGCCATCTGCCTGTCAAGTCTGGTAGCCACACCTACTGCACAAATATTGGCTCGCCCAGTGAAACCGAAACATTTCTAGTCTACCCAAACTCAACCACTTTGGCTTATGCTGCTACTTAAGATGGTGAACATTGATACAGAGTAAACATTCATTCTTTTTTTTTTTTAATAAAGCCAAAAAAAGCACACTTCAAGATAAAGGTTACTTATGTCTTTATTCTTAGAAAACCCAACACAGGCCATACACTCCTACTCATCCTTCTGTGCACGCTCACATTAAAAGGGCACCAGTAGTAGTAGCAGTCTCTGTAGAGGTCTACATAAAATACAACTGTCAAATTCAAGAAAACAGATATATGTTTATACACGCACACAATTCTAGAATATTTCTCCCAATCAGTTATTATACATAGTAGCTAGGGAGTGCAGCAATGATAGCATTTCTTTAAGACTTTTTTTCCCCCTGACTTCCTCCTATACCAATTTCCATTTCATTTGCTTTTTTTTTTTTTGGAATGGACAGCAAAAGTGTACCTAAACAAAATGGCAACAAATTATAAAAAACAAAATCTTAATTCTCTGTCAGACATCACGTATTGCCATCAAACTTAACCTCTCAGCCCTTTCTCCCTGATGACAGAAATTTGTAACAAGTTTTTTTTGAATGGCTATTTTAGCTGCCATGTTTCTGTAAAATATGAACTAGCGATTTACGACAATTTAAATGGTTTACTTTTTTAAACAATAAATGGCATATAGTTACTGCTATACCAAACGGAATAAAAGATGAAGTGCAATGTTCATAGTTAAGTAATATGTATAATGAAAGTGTAGTTTCAGCAGCAGAATATATTCAGATTTCTGGGAACCTTGCACTTAAAGCACTGGCTGGCTTCTCAGCTGAACATTTCATGCAGTTTATGTACCAAATGTCTCAGTAGTGCTGAAAGGGGGGGGGGGTGGCGGGGGTGGAGAAGGAGAGAAAAAAAAAAAAAAAAAGACTTCAAATCCAGATTTCTCCCCGATGTCTCCTGCCATTGCATGGATTTTGGAAACTCCATCAGCAGCACCAGGGATTTGGTATTAACTACAAATACTACTGGGCTCAGGTCTTCCTCAATTGAATGTCTGAAAATGGCATAGTAAACATGTTGACCTACATACAAAATATAGAATAGAATATATAATATAGAAAATAGCAACTGTATTTGCTCTAATAGAATTAATTTTTGGAGAAAAAAAAAAAAAAAAAAAAAAAAAAAAAAAAAAAAAAAAAAAAAAAAAACACTGCCTACCTCAACAACTTCAAAATAATTTCTCAGGTGCTGAAGTATTGCACAGTACATCCACAGCATAGGTACAGTGCACGCTCCTAAACTGCACATCTCTTCAGTTCAACATAAAGCTTATGCCAGCTTCAACAACCACTTATTATACATCTTGTTTAATTCCAACCTATACATTAGTGGCTTCCCCAAAACATTCAAAAACTTACAAAGAAACTATGCTTTGCAAACATGCAATGAGATGATTTGAGAATATTTGTGGGGAAAAATGAAGAAAAAAAAGATTTAGCTAATTCACCTAGTTAACTATAAGGAACTTGAATAAAACTCCAAATAGTCCCTTTCAGTTTTCCTGAATATCCATATTCCTACCTTCTTGCAAAATACAGTCATAAAAATATTGCTGAAAAAATTGCTCATTTAAAAGTCACAACTTGCAACCTTGTGTACAAAATATTTTCAGACCTACTGTTCTCTTATACATCTACACTAACTCAGCTCAAAGTAAAATATTCAGAACAATGGCATTTTGAAGGAATTAAAAAGGGTCAAGAGAGAATAAAAATTAAGCACACCATTTTTCAGTCCATGTCTCCATTAAATGTGACGACTTCCCCAACCAATTCCCTCATAACATCAATTCCATTCCACTCCGCTAAACCATGCAGTCTTTCACAGTGGTTTGGGACCAAGCTCTCCAACACAGAAGGACTTGGGCTTACCAGGCTCTAATGGTCACAAGCCTAGCCTGTTTGAGTCACTTTGTGTAAGCTCCCCCCAGAGTCCCAGATGAATGGAAAATGGATCTGTAAGTCTTACAGTGCCCCAAAGAGTATAGGTAGTCCATTCCCTGGGTCAATGGACTGAGAAGGAGAATGTGGCCTGTCGAACATGCAACTCCATAACACTGTGAAAAGAAGACAACAGGTCAGTCATACAAGCAGTTGGTGTGGAAACACCACCAGAAAGATTTTAATATAGTATGATGAATAAAAACAGTACAAAAAGAAGGTTAGTATGTTTAACTGAAGGACCAGTTTACAAAAATTAAATGGAAAGACCTTTTGATAAAACTTAGCTTGGACCAAGAGAATAGGTAATTAAGCAAATAAATATGAAATACAATTTAAACACAATCAACCCATTTGAAACCAGAATGTGAGGATTTTCAAATAATTTTAACTAATTTAATTGGGGGAAAAAAAAAAAAAAAAAAAAAAAAACAAATGGTGAACCTGAGAAATTGCTTCATGAAAAATACTCATTCAGAAAACAAAAAATTGTGTAATACTAAATGTTAAAAACACCTGTTGGAAACATTTCAAACTCATTAGGCCAACTGGCAACAGGTCAGTCTCATATGGATTGGTCCCACTAAATCTACAGATCATAAAATTCAGATTCTTATGTCCTCAGGTGGCACTGCTGTAGACATTTGAGTGGGAACAACTGCATGGGCTCAGGAACACTTCCCATAATGATTGTCTGAATTATTGCTGCAGCCACATGCTGCTCCTTGTGTGTACACAAGCCCATTTAAAATGAGGAGAAATAGAAAATGGTCCTGTGGTCTGATAAATCTTACTTTAAAATGCTTTGTAAATCAGGGATGTCAAGCAAATAAGGAGAGATCATTTGGAATATCAGTGCCCAGTTTAAATGCCACCATCCTTCATGGAATGAGGGTCCATTAGTGGACATGGCATAAGTAGCTAAGGTTTACATAGGTTTTAGAGAAACATGCGCTGCAATCCAGATTATTGTTTTTCCAGGGAAAGCATTGCCGTTGAAAAAGTGCCAAATTGCATTCTACATGTATTAAGATGGCATGGCCCCATAGAGGAGTCTGGGTGCTAAATGTATCGGTCTACAGTCTAGAACAGTCACCCATTGAAAACATTTGGCGCATCATGAAATGATAAGACAAAGGCAAAACTGAAGTGCTGAGCAGCTGAAATTTTGCATCAGGCAATAACAGGACAAGTTATTTTCCACATTTGATTCTTGTTTTAAACAGAAAATTAATACATTATATAAAAAAACCCAAGTCAGTGCACAGTAATTTAAAATAGACTAGACAGAATGTTGATCAGTGCAAATACTCATGAGAAACTCAAGACCAATGGGCCCTGAAAGTAAAAAAAAGAAAAAAGGCTCATTTATTTTAAATTGATCAATTTTCCATTAAGTTGGCTTATCTAATATTACTTCATCCAGCTACAAATTGCTATTCATCCTTTAAACTACAGTGAAGCAACACAGATAAACCAACAAAAACAAAAGTTAAGGCTCAGTTAATCACTTCCTATTGCAACAGAGAAATGAACCATTTTAGCTGCTCTGTGATCGAGATACACAGTGACACTTGGGCTAAATAGTTATTGTAGAGGAATGTGGACCAGAGGAGTGTGTCTCAGCACTTGGCATCGTATCACAAATGACAGCTCTACAGATAGTACTCAATCCAAAGTTAAATGTTTGGATAAAAGGGAATAATTGTGTCACAGAGAGTTTTGATAAGGCGGGATGATGATGTCAGGGCAAGTTAGGAGCTCTATGCTTTGTTCCAAACTGTGTGCAAGGCTCAAGGGATCCACCATATGACTCAGTCTCTACCCCTAAATGACAAAAGAGCCTTTTCTGTGCTTGTCTTCTTTGAATAGAAGTGTGTAGAAGTAGCAAGGTTACAGGATTTAGAAAACAGCAGTTAGAAATAAGACTTTTCAACACTGCACACCATCAACACAAAATCAGACAAATAGGTGAGCGGTACAGCTGACCACATCATATGACTGTTTAAAACCTTTTCAAAACAACGACAACGTCATTATTCCCAAGTGACACCAGGATATAAATTTACACAAATCAGCTATGGAACTCAGAGTGTGAACACACACACACGAACACAAATGCCAGTCACATTTGATATAATATACCAGACACACAGATTTTGGAGAACTTCGAAATGAATTTTATTAGTTTTACTAATACTCAAGGTTCCAATATCAAGGCCAGAAAAGAAAATGTAGGACTGTGCCAACTTTACATACTACCAAACAACGATTGACCGGGAAAACTGAGCACTATGACTCAGCAGTAAAGACTTTGGCTTTACCTGTCTCAGATGGCCTTGGCAGCCCGCTGCAAAGTTCCACCCAAATGAAGTGACTCCACGTACGTCAACGCACTCTGCATTGAAGTCAAACAATACCCCTCCTCTCCGATCAGATACCTAAGGAACACATACATAAAGTGGTTCATTTTTCCTTTTTTCTGAGGGGTACATTTAACAATGAAATCAAAAAAAAAAAAAAAAAAAAAAAAAATCAATAATTCATTTTCACATGACCATGCATCAATTGTGCTTTATTTTGAACTATTAAACAGGCTGCTATGCCTTTAAAACATATGTTAATGATCTGTTTTGATTGCCCTGAATGACCCCACACAAGGCACTTCTTGCTGAAACACTATTTCTAGCTTCAGTCTGAATTTGTGGAGCCACATATCAAAAGTAAATATTTTCAATGGGTTTCCATATATGAACTGGGAGTGAAGTAACAGACCAATTGATGAATTAACCCTCTTTCAGGGTCAAACAACTGATCAGGCATCCACCTGCTTTGCTGGACTGAAAATCTGCAGCATTATTTCCAGAGTCACCAGCTCAACCCATTTGAAAACTTGAGATTTTGGACAGACGTGTTAGATAGCACAATGAATACATTATTGGAAAAAGTGTAGAGACTTTAAAACACATAGATGCTACTGCAAAGTTTATGCCAAGGCACAATGGATGTTCTGGCAGCATGTGGCACTTCATCTTGATATTTCCTCTGTTACCCATGTACCTACAAGTAGTCTGAGGCAGATATTGCAGCAGTTTGCCATTTCCCCATTTATGATCAGGGGGGTTTAGGAAAAAGTGGAATTATTCAAAAACAATTTATGGGTAGGTTTCCCAGACTAGGATTAAGCCTAGTTCTGAACTACACAATGTTCTAAAATGAACATCCTCCATTGTAACAGGCCTAGGCTATGCAACCTTGTCTGGGGAAAGTGACCCTAAATGTCATTGTGCTTGAGTTCAGTTCTTTTTAACCTTTCGGTGACAAAAACAGGAGCTAAACAGTACTTTGAGTACACCTGAAAAAAAAGTATACAGTACAGAGCTCCATATGAACTTGGAACAAATAATTACAGCTTGAATAATTAGAGGACACCACATATATAAGCCACCTTTAGCGTGCGCACATTCTGGGCAGCTCTAGCTGCTCATTTCTCAGCCCCCTTCCAAACCACCAAGTTACATAAACATCTACAGGGATTTTATTTGTATTTTTATTGAGAGGAAAAGGTCGGGCCAGAATATCCCGACATTCCATCACCACTGCCAATCTAACCAGGCTGTAAAAAGGGTGGCTTTTACACAGATAAACAGAACTCCAGGCTGTGGTCTCAGTAGACACGCAATGTCACCCGACTGAAGGGGTGAGGGAAGCTTGCAGTGCAACGGCAAAGGAGATGATCAGAAAATTGACTTTCATTAAGACCAAGGTAAGTGGCTCAAGGCGAATTCCAGTGCCTCTTCATGTCCCTGCCAAATTAAAACTACTTTAGTAAAATAGTTTGGGTTCTAAAACCAAATTCAAGGTTGCTATAACATGCTCAGACAAATAGTGATTGAGCCACTTCATTCAGAGAAACCGGTGGCCGTGTACCTAATGATTTGTAAGCCCCCCTTTACCAAAATCACCAATGCTAAGACAGAACCACCAGTATCTTTGTAGCACTGACAAAGTAATGGTGTGTTACTGTGTACTGTACAAAGTGGATTAGACAGAGCAGTGCTACAAAGTAGGTGAACCTTAGAGTGTATATTAAATACGACTGCTCGTTTGCAGCACAAGAGAATTTAAGTTATTAAATTATTTAAACAACCTGTTCTTTTAATTTCCAACCACAGGCTACAGTTAAACTTACACTGCTCGGCAGGAAGTTTTTTTTTTTTTTTTTTAATGAACTGCTGTACTTCCATGCACATTATATCAATTTCTACTGGTAACGCTTATTATCTGGTCACCGTGACCCAATACAGATTTGAGAAGGATGGTTAGGTGCTTAATGTCAGAGACCCACCCCTCATGGATGAATTCTTCCAGGGCAGCACATTCAGAAACTAGCTGAGGCAGTTCACTGCGCAGGGCCACAAAGGACAAAATGGGCAGGAGGTCATCTGCTCCTCTGCAAAAAGCAGAACAAGAAAGGCAAGAGCAATTAGCTTTCCTACTCAACAGAATTATAACAGCATTTTCTCATGCCCAGAGGACAACACATTTGCATTATTGAGGAGGCACTTATGCATCAGCAATAATACCATACCAACCAGAAGGTTGAGTCACCAGTCTTGGCAAAAAGCACCAACATTCACACGCTACATGGAAAAAGGATTGCTTGCGTGAGAAAGTGGCTGGGTATCCCCTTTCTTGCTGGTTCCAAAGACATTAGATATCTAATCACAGAAGTGAGGGAGAAGCAGCCATAGCAACATGTAGAGCTCTTAATATTTCTGGGTCTATTGAAGTATTGCTTTACTGCACAAGCACAACCCAAATTATCTGCATACATGTTCTTGTTTGGTCTTGCATGTACATTCATTAAAAATGATGGAATGATCAGTACCTGCAGGTTCACTTTGTATCTCTTCTAGTATTTGGCAGACTGGTGCATTTAAAAGGGCATGATGCATTTGCAGACATACAAAAGTAAAAATGTTTGTCAAATTTGACAAATAAAATGAAGATAGTTTATAGCATGAAAAGGTCCCCAGGTAGAGGCTGATAGTAGGCATGGATAGTTCTTGGAAAGTAAAAGGGGGGAATGAATGTCAGCTCGAATAAAGAGCAATGAGGTCAAGTGAGCCCCCCCACTTGGCTTTGAAGACTGACGCGAATACAGAGGGTAAAGAATGAAAGAAGGAGGAAATAACAGCTTTTCAAGGGGAAACAAGGCTGAATAAATGTGTGCAATTGTGTGTAATGGAATGACAAAAAGAGATGAGAGACAATAGAACGGTACGAGTGAAAGGGTTAGAATTGTTGAATTGTTAATGTGCAGGCATGCATGCGCAAATTCATACTCCCTCACTGTCAAACAAAGTGTACAATTAAACTACAGATCAATCTTTGGATTAACTGCGCTGAAAATGGCCAACAGACTGCGCTGATATCTAATACCATTTCACAAATAGATTTTTACAAGTTTCAAGCATCAAACACAAAGGCCCACTTTCATTACAGGCCACAGGGGAATAGAGCTCTGTGAATAATGCCAAAATGTCTCATGAAGTACCAAATGAAAGACTTGATTTAAAAAAAAAAAAAAAAAAAAAAAAGATCTGAATAGTTCTTAAGCTTGGATGCATTGCATAAGGGCTGCCAGCAGCCACTAGTATCCAGAGCTCTCCGAAATGCCACTGCCACTTCAGCTGTGACCATGGAGTACCACGTTGCCAAGGATGTGCGTCAGCAGTGAGCCACTGCACCACAAGCTGCAATCTGAGCAGACACACGCAGAAATGACCCAAATGACCCTGAAGGGTCATAAGGATGGATATATGGATTCATATACAAATTAAATGGAGCCATTGATACAGACAGAGAGAAGCAGCAAAGGAAGAGATAAGAACAGGCTGAGGCCTGTGTTTAGGGTGGTGATGCTCAGTTTACAAACTTCCTTTACCAAAGTGGTTTCTCAATTAACAGGATGCTTGCGTGAGCTCACACTTTTACTGTTCTCATTACAGCTATTCCAGCTGTGCCGGCAAAAACATTTAAAATCCAAAAATGGCAGCAGAGCAGACTGATCTAGTTGTGATAAGATGATAACTCTACAAAAAGTCTGCACAGAAATACTCAGTACTGATTCTAGTAGAATCCACAGGAAAATGTTCAGACAAAAGGTTATATAAAGAAACTCCTGTGGCATTATTTACCACACAGCTATCATACAAAACATAAATGGCTGATGTATGTAGTCTCCATATGGAGCTCAGGTTCTTTGCTTTTGGTTGTTGGACTTCCTAATGCCCTCAGTAGTGGGCAAATACCAAGTTAGTAGCCTGCACGAGTGCATGAATCATTTGGCATCATTAGATGTCAATGTTCGCCTAGCAGCAAATCAACTAATCCTCAGACCCCTCGAACCCATCTTTACAGTACAGTCTCACTTTCCCTGGCGCCAAATCAAGGCCCTAGTGTATTCCAGACAGGGCGACCCACTTAGTGGGCTAGCCAGCTCTGAGCATCCCGCTGAGGTCTGAGGGCCGAGACAGGCTTCCTGCTGAGCTTTGGCCTTCCCAGGTCCTGATGAAGACTGACAGAGGGCCAGGGGGACATGCAGGAGGTCACCATTAAACTCAAACTTCCACACCAAGTTGCTCACAACCATTGGGCAGTTTCTTCTTAAATGATATAGTAGACTTACATGGCCGCCGTTTTGGGTGATGGATCATTTTCTTGAAGTAGGCGGTAGTGCTCAGCACAGGCACAGATGAGTCTTAGGGTTCGCACTACAGTGAAGAATATGATCATTTCAGCAAACATTATCGTTCCAAAGTCTTTCAAGACACACAAATCACACCCTGTAAGATCAACATTACTCAGAATGGCAGATCTAAATAACTGAAGTTCCTTCAGCACAGCAAAAACTTGGTCTTAGGAGTGCTTATGGTATTTGTTACTTTATCCAACAAGACTCACCTATGCATTCCAGCTTCCTCTGCGGACAATAGTCTCTACACAGCAGTTTCAGCTCCTGCACTGCTGACTCATAAGGGTAGGAACCATGCAGGACTGCAGAGTCTTTGGGGTAAAGTTTGGCTGCTACACCAATATCACCAGGTGAGGCATTATGGCAAAGCTGAGCGCTGTTTTCGAAAGCTAACTCTCGCTCTCGGTGCACTCTCCTGAAAAACCCATTGGAAGAGAAATAATTCAATTCACACTCCAATACAGATCAAGAGTGGTGCTTAGCAAAGTCCAAAGGGTTTGCCACCTTTTTAAAGTTCTGCATAACCAAAAAACACAGAATCCAAATTTAAAAGACAGGACAAATATACTTTGCCATTTATTTCTCAGGAAAAACATGAATATTGATTACAATGGTTTTGTAACCTTTTCCAGTCTGATCAGCATAGAATTTTAACAATTTACACTCAAGACCATTTTCCACCCTTTAACCAAAGATCACTCAGAGTCTCTTCTTTCAACCTTGCCTTGCACATCACCATTTAGTGTTCTTCTGATGTTGAACTCAGGAACAACTACATTTAACCAATGTGAAAGAAGGCTTTATTTGCATAGACATTGCCATGTGTTTCTTTGTGATGTTGCAGACCATTTATTTGCTCTGTGAGTGATTTATTGACTTTGTTGGTCAAGCACTGCTCTCCCCTGTTTTCCAAATAATAACATTTTGCACGTTACAGTTTCCAAGAGCATATGGACAAGTCAGAAGGCCTGCTTTAAAAAGAGTCATGTTAACAAAGGAGGCCAAAACAGAGCCTTTTGCTTTACATGTGAAGTGCAAGCTTACAGGCGCCATCTACTGTTTACACTCTGCAAATGTTGTTAATGGCTTTCATAGCCTTGGATTCTTTTAGCATGGTTGACACTGGCAAAGATGTTTAAGAAAAACTTATGAAAACACATTTGCAATAAATGTTACCCATGCTAAATATTCTAAGCCTGATCTACTTCAGTTTCCCCTTTTCCTTTCAAACACCATTTTGTAAACCTTGCACATTAAATCAATTATAGGTAGGTAAAATTGTAAAAGAACACTATGCTTAGCATGTGCATAAGCCAAATTAATCTACTAAAACATTTGGTACAGTGAGATATTTACTTTAATATCTGTTACAATGTGTCACTATACAAGTTATTCCTCAGAAGTAAAATCCAGTGTTCTTAGACTGGTCATCTGCACAGTTTAACTTTTGACTTGTAATTTAGCTCAAGTAGCTTGACCGACTTACACAATGAAGCATTATTTCAGTATAGGGTCTTAGGACATAAAAACTCCGCTTTTATAGCTGGATTTTAATGGGTGAATACTTGCAGCTCCTTTAACTCCAAACACAACTAATTTTACTTACATGGTTTCTTCTCTTTGGAGCAGAGTTTATTTTGTCAGTTTTATTACAGTTTCTCAAGTTGTCTTTTGAAAAACAACAAAAATTACCTAAATAGTGCCAGGAGAGGGCTCCAAATCGGGGTGAAGAAGACCTCCTCTATGCATGCTACACAATGGTCTTTGGAGCTTGCATTGTTCAGACACTCAAAGGAGAGGAGGCACAGTGACAGAAGACGATCTGAAACAGACTACATTAATTTCTACATACACAAGATGGAGCCCTTTAACAGTTCAGGAGCTATAGAATTCACCAGCAGAACTTGTTTGCATACCAGAGTGCTCATATTACTCATAACTAAATTTGAAAAATATCTGTTAAATTCAAATTGAGTGAGGAATCTAGTTAAATGCATGCTTCATAAAAATAATGGGAACTTAATTACCAATTGGGTCACATTATCAACTAAAACCTGCAGTGTAACAAGGAGCTGAGTGCATGTCAGTGAGCCATTTTTTTTACTCAACTGACATTTTTATAAGTGTATGTTCCCATCTGTTCATTATTATGGTAAATGAAAATCATTTAACTCATTTTGTCAAAGGCACTGCTTTGCATATTGTTGACAAATGAAACATCACATATGTAACATCTTCAGCTGACGCTGTATTACACCCTATGTGCTAACTCACCAATTGCGTTGTGGATGTCTTTGACTATGGCTTTCAGGTGTTTCTTCAAAGCCCGCTCCTCCAGATCTTGAACATGAGCTTCCAAGTCCCCATGGGTCGAGTCACAGGTCACATCCAAGACTGTGTCATCAGTGCTGTGAGCTGGAACCCAGTCCAGCTGGGTCAGAAACTGCTCTAGATCTTCAAAAGAGTTCTCTCGGTCTGGAGGGCCTGGGGTCTGGGGTTCCTCTGAATCCAGCTCAGGTTCTGTGTCATTGGCATTAAAATCATGAAGTAGGGAGAGGGAAATAGATGCCTCTGAAAGGCTGTGAACCAGCCCAGATTTGAGCTGCACTTTGGGGCTATCAGCAGTGAGCAGGCTCTGGGTACTGCGGGACGGTTTTAAAGACATAGAGTGGCCAGACACAGGGCTGGGGAGAACATACTGGCTTACTATGGGATATAGCCTGTTATACACTTGATACTGGAGTTTCTTCAATAGTTGCATGACAGGATGGTCTGGACAGCTGGAAAAAGAAACAAAATTAAATTCTCTTTTAATAATTAAAATCACAGTAAATCATGCAAGCTGATCTCATACCTCAGAAGACAGGTGACAAGGCCTGAAACCAAAGTTGCATCGTTTGGGTTCTTTTTCAGGTTAGCTTTCCAAACTTTAGGCCAATCCTGTAGAATGAAACATCAAAATATTTGAGTCATGTCACTTAATGCGGTCATAACACACACCATGTATATTAATAGCTATAAACTACACACTTACATTATCTTGTTCATATTCAAGTATATTGGCATACAGGATTCGTTGCTCCTGCTCCTCAGGTGTCATAATTCCCGTAGATGAAAACCTCCTGTTAATTAAAAAAAAAAACCCACCACACAATCAATAATTCCTAAAAGAGCTTGTTTGAATTCTAGGTCCTAGTTCATACC
Organism: Arnoldichthys spilopterus; assembly: GCA_037974385.1. NCBI lineage: Eukaryota > Metazoa > Chordata > Actinopteri > Characiformes > Lepidarchidae > Arnoldichthys > Arnoldichthys spilopterus. The sequence continues at coordinate 12,492,738 of JBBPDA010000021.1, read as the reverse complement.
CAGAGCTAACTCAACCATCACACCAATTCAGAAAATTTAATAGGACAGTAATTAAAATTCCTAGCTAAAATTAGTCACATATTGAGAATTGCATAAATGAAGGTTACAATCAATTCCAAAAAAGTCAGCAAGCTGTGTAAAAAGCAAATAAAAACAATGCAATGATTTACAAAACTCAACACCTCATTTTATTTAACATAACATCAAAATGTTTAAACTGAGTAAAAGACAGGGCCATGTTTACTGGAGTAAAGCAACTCTTCTTTTAACAGTCCATAGGATTTCAGTTGCTCGGCAGTCCTGGGTCTATCTTCTTGGTCATATATTTTGTATCATGATGCACCAAAAGTTGTTGAACGGTCTGGACTACTGACAGCTTTATAGTAGGGGAGTCTGTACGCTGAACTGGCCTATGCAGTTGTAATAGATGCAGTGCAGCATTGTCTTGAAAAGACATCACTCTAAAACCTGTACATAGCTTTTAGCAATGATTGTGCCTTTCCAAATGTGCAAGCTGCAAAATCCATAGGCACTAATGCAACTTTTTTGTAAGGTGTTGCAATCAATTTTTATTCACTCAAATTTGATCAAATTTTACAGTGTCCCATTTCTTTGGAATTGGGGTTGTACAATTGCCTGGTAATGTGTTTAAAAAGATAACACATCCATGCAAGTTTGTGCCAGAACGGGCATCAAATTCCTAACTGGAAATGAGCAGAGCCAGCAGGGCAAACTGTACAGAACAATTAATAAAGTTTAATTTTCTTGGTCCCTTTCTGTACTTCACTTTCTCTGTAATAAGAGCATGACTGTCTCCAGGTGTGAAAAAAAAGAAACGTATTTATAGAACACTTTAGTTGCATTAAACCATTCATGTGACAAGGTTTAAGACCAGCTTGCTATATTTAAGCAATTTATTTTTCAGCATTATTTTGTCAATCAATTCAAATCTTTGAATTAATCCAAACAACCACCAAAGCTCATCTGGAACGTGTGAGAATTGGTAAGGACGCTCACAACACATTGAAAAAAAAAAAACATTCCTGATTTGTTCAAAAGGTTGTATGCATATTGAAAGCCTCTGTAACAAAAGGCAAAGATCACCAAGCATACAGGATACCAGATTTCAGGCTAAAGAGGCTCACCTGTTAGCTTGCTCCTGTAGTCGGAGCCTTCTTTCCTCCATCTTTCTCTGAAGCTACAAGCATTCAGGAATGTTGCAGATAGTGGACAGATACTTGTACACCCTCCTTTGAATTTTTCAAAAATCAAATAATTGTCACCATACAGCAAGCTAAAAGGACCTTTGTAAACCAAATTCCCAACACCTGCTGCTCTTAATTACAGCATTACTGTTCAAACACTGGCACTTTGTGGTTTTCCAGGAAGAATGTACTGTTGTAGCAAAATGGACAGGAACTTCAAGTGGACACCGACTGAGCTGTATTGGCTGCAAGAATGGGACCTACACAATATTAGGCAGATGGTTAAAATGTTATGGCTGATCAGTGTATTATATATTCTTTTTTGGAGGTTGGTAAGCCTGACTGAACAACATTACTAGTTGTTAGTTCATTCCATATGGTGTCATCTGTACATTTAAACCTAACAAAGCAATGTGACCTCGGTTTAATTTGATGGCACAGAGGTCAGAAAGATTATGTCCACCTTCAAACACTTCGATATTTATTGGCTTTCTTCCCAGCCAAGTCAATGTTTTTGACTTACTGCTAAAGGGTCAAGCATATGACTGTAGTGTGCTCTCGAGGGTGGGGGCAGAGTTGAAAGCAGACAGATGAATCACAGGCTCTTCAATATTGAACTTCTATTTAAGAAGTCTATTGCTTTTGCAGACATAGAACATGCCCAAGCAATAAGACACATAGGTCATAGTATCAAGTCTCTAAATGTAGATTCAAAAGATTATATTCATTAGATTTTGATGCATTTTGGAGCCTTGTGAAAAAGTTACACACAAACAACAAAGAAAAACAAACTTGATCTAAAAGGATACAGCATCTTGTCTGGCTCTTGCTATGATAAGGTTCTCCATCATCTGTCTCTGGAGTGAGAGGGTCTGAATTGTGTGGAAAAGCTCAGTTAGACATACAAAGCTTAAACAACACATGCCTTTTTATGTCTTCTGCCTTTATGTATGACTACTTTGGGTGATTTTTGGTGTGTCATTTAAGAGGCCCAAAATCCACACAAACCTGTAGTTTAATCTACTAACTCCCCTTAGTCATCTTACACTAAAACTAGGCCATTTGACTGGGGAAATCAAGCACCCAGGTGGGAGAAGCACCACTTTAAACGGACGCGCCAGCTGCTTGTACTGTGCCTGACCGTAAAGTGGGATGCATTAACTGCGGCAATGACCAAGTTGGCTGTCGTTGTCTCAACGTCGTAGCCAAAGATTAGCAGCCCTTAGTCGCCAACGTACGAACACGTCATTAAAACAGTAGAGCTATGCTAACGGACACAGATAGGTCATGCGGATGTGCAGATCAAAACACAGGATCAAGACACAACACAAGGTCAGGAATTCACACACACACACACACACACACACACACACACACACACACACACACACACACACACACACACACACACACA
>JBBPDA010000021.1:12467498-12487222 GCA_037974385.1 Arnoldichthys spilopterus | reverse complement strand
ACACACACACACACACACACACACACACACACACACACACACACACACACACACACACACACACACACACACTATTCAGGTTAAATAATACCTTCATAAACGTTTTTAGTTTTTTCCAATATGCGCGAAGGTCCAGTGGAGCCTCGCTGCGTCTCCGGAACATTCTTGGAAACTACACAAATGTTTTACGATGAGAAGTTTGTGTTCAAGCTGAACCAAACGAGCCGGATTAATTTGTCTGTTTCCACAAAGCGACGGTACTTACCATTTTCAGCTCAACTGACACTGTTTCGTTAAAACATACTCGGTGTAAATAAAAGCTCCCCCAGACTCAACGACCTGGCCTGTTATCGCCCCCCGCCACGCTGCTTCCTCAGCACTCCTGCAGCAATGAGTGAATCAACTGCTAATCGATGTCAAAGCTAATGGCGTCACATGATAGAGGGCTCGGCTGTCTACCTATTATAAAACAGGCAGGTCTCCGCAGGTTTGGGCTCAAAAACTAACGAGTGTGTTACAAAGGAACCATTTTAAGTAAGTAACTTCACATTCTCAACACAGATTCTCTAATTATGCTGCCTACCAAGGCACCTTATTGGGCAGAAGGCTTAATTGATAAGACACGCCCACAATGCCACGTGACAAGAAGCGTGTTTATGGCCATCGGAATTTGAGGCTTTGCCCAGATACGAGAGTCACGGATTTAGGTCGCGTTTCAAACGGTGGTAGGCATTAAAGCAAATCTTTACAGCAGTAACGAGATAGCCTGACGCTTTCGTTTTTTTCATGTGTGAGTTAATATAATCTGTAGATGTCAACGGTTAACAGTTTAAAAGAGGTTTAATTGGCTGATTTTTAGTCATTATCCTCATCAGTTCAACATAGTGGGTGGCAAAGCGAGACTTAATGAAACACAAACATTTTCTACAATTGTCCCGAACATTTTGAAATGGTTGCGAATTCGTCCCAAAACTCAACAATAAAACCTAGAAGCATCCTACGTTACAGGCACATCGTGATAATACTATTCTGCGAAACTAGGACTCAGGACTACAGATTCTATACTACTTATTATTGTGGATGCTATATGCTATCAATACATATGATCAAAACATATTTCAGATAAATCAAAATACAACAAACAACAAATGGTTTCAGATTGTAAGAGACAAACAAATTGGGACTGGAATGAACAGTGTGTTTCCTTTTTTTCTGTTGTATTTATTAACATCTGTGCCCCTATCACTCTGTAAATATTGTCAGTATACCTGCCCAAACTCTCACTCACTGTCTGTCTCTCACTACCCTATGAATCAATATGTATCATTAACCTTACATCTAAATTCACACGGAATCACACTGTCAAGCTCTTTATGTCGCTGTCTCAAAATCCCTCTCCTCACAAAACCCCTCGAAGACAGATGCATATTCACGTTTGTTCCAGACACTGTTAATCAAATGTAGCTTTGTTAACATTCAAAATGCATGAGACACATTGAATTTTTACCCAGCCATGATTTCATAATGTGGGAGTTTTTTTAAAACTAGACTTAAGCGCAGTGTTTCGAAAGGTTTCAAGAACTTGACGCACTGTTCAAACACCAGTATTGAGCATCCCATGTCTAGTTGAACAGACTGCAGAGCCTTCTTGAAGTTTAAAGTGGTGCAGTGCTGCCTCCAAACAGAGGGAAATGTGGTTCTGAATCGTCATTTCGTTTACTGTAGGAAAAAAAGTTTTATCAACACCTATACAACATATGTGAAAAGGTAGTTGTCCCTAAATGGAACAGCTGGTTTTCACAGCTTTAGGAGCAAGAACTTTAACCAAGCACTTCCAATAATTGGAGATCCAGTCCTCGGGAAGTCTGGCCACTTTTCTTTGCAGAATTACCTTAATTCAGGCACATTGGAAAGCTTTTGCACATACTCTGACTAGGCCACTTTAAAACCTTCTAACAGCAGAATTCTTAGTTCTATCAGTCATTAATTAGTAATTAGTTTTTTTCCTTCAGTAAGTGAAATGATCATTTCAAATTTGTGTTCTGTGTTTACTGAGGTTGTCTTTTGTATTAAATTTTGTTAAAATCTTTAAAACAGTTATATGTGACGGACATAAAATACATTAGCACTATATCTCTACCGAGACCCCATCATACTGGCTCATGGAACCTAGATTGAGAAGCCTTAACCATGTTCTTAAACACCCTCACAAAAATCTTGAAAGCATTGCAACAGAACAGTCCTCACTCCGCTCTTCTCCCCAACGCTCTTCTCCATTGAGAAAAAGGGACCGTTTAAAGAGAATGTTAAAACTTTGTGACATCTTTACAACCCTTCAAAGACTTGTGGAACATAAAAGAAACCTAAGGTTTCCAGGAAATAGGTCTTTTGAGAACATGAAATAGGGGCTGAGGGCCCATGAGTGTCAAATCTATGCATAACAAAAATAAAATGTTGAATATCAGCACATTTAAAAATAAAACTTACCAGTGACGTCTTTTGTGTAGCCTGACTGGGCGCAAGCCTTGCCAAACGTGCCTCATAACTTGCCTTTAGTTTCTGGTTCAGTCGTGAAGCCTCTTCAATAGGAGTTAAAACCCTGTAAAACACAATGATTCACAATGATTGTAAGATGTTGTATTCTTTAGTATTGTGTACAGAAATAAATACAACAAACTAGAATTAACATTTTTTGGATTATTTTTTTGCCATTCATTATTTTTAACAGTACTGTGAATTTGCACTAAGGAGAAACAAGTATTCTGACACTTTTTATTTAATTTACTTCCAGTTCAAATTTATTTATATCTTTGACTTTGTATGTATATGCTGCTGAAACAGCTCTGACTGTGGTGTGCTGTGTTTGAAACCATTTTTTAAATCAGAATCAGCATTCACTTTTTAAACCACACATGCATGAGGCAGGGGAAGCTCCATCCCCATTCACTGTTGTGTGGACTCTTCACAACCAAAGACATATTTTGTAATGACACCAAGTGTAATTCGCCCAAGAACATTTTTCCTTTTTTGCATATGTTAATGTAGTGTTTAAATATTTATCAGTTTCAGTTTAACACATCATTGTTTATATAAATACATTCTTATTCATTTGCACAAAGTCAAAACTCATGTGTCATTTTGATCTATGCACTGGAAGTATATTATGTAAAAGCAAATGTGTATGAGAAGTTGTTTTCTCCTCATTGTAATTGATTTCTCCTGTACTCCAAGTTAGCACCATCACTTTAGTACAACAAAGGAAAGCCTGGGTGCACAGCACTGTCATTTTGAAGCAACCCTTGAAGAATGCCAAGCACTCTGCTATAGCTCGAGAAACTGCCATTCTTCTGTTCCAGTGAACGCAGATACATTCTGTAGGATTTCTGATCATGCATTTGCATGACAATCTAAATGTTGGGAAACCACTTTGGGAGAAAGTGAGGGCAAAGTCAAATGACATTTGCAGGTCTGTGAGAGAACATTATGCACTAATCTTTTTTCACACTGAAGCTGCATGGATCAAAAACCTGATAGCCATGACCAATCAATTTCTTGGGTTCCAGTCAATGGCATAATGTGTCGCTATCATTGGTCTTTTTTGTTTGAATCCTCACTTATCTCCATCTAAAGACTATGCAAATATGTTAACAGATATCATACCACTCCATACATGGACCTTGTTCAACACCTACGAGGGGTGTTTTGAAAGTTTCTTGGAAAGATTATGATGGGTTCAAAATAGACAAAGCAAGCTAAAGACCTTGAAAATGCAATGGTTTTGAATGAGGCATCCAAAGATGGAAAGTTCATGTTTACAATCAAAATGTTATAAAAACAAGGAACAGTTAGGCACAAGAACAATATTTGTTTTTTCCACCAATTCTAAATCGCTCGCTCACTTCTTTAGACAAAATCACTAGATTTCTTAAAATTATTTATCAGTTCAACTCATTACTACATTTCTTGGGGGAAAATCTCCCAAATAGCTGTTGCTTTCAGGTATGTGTAAAACACATGGATCGTATTCAGCAATAGAACACTGTGGATGGTTCCAGGTGTTATCAAATGACGAAGTCTGCTCCACATAATTGACTTCTATCTAAAAGGTTTCACAATGAATGTGCCCTTGTTTTGACCCTTGAGAATAAACACACTGTACTTAAAGGTTGGGTGTTCTTGCCAAATATATAATAGTTTGATTACAGATTATCCAAAACCAGCATATAACTGTAACATCATTTTAAAAACTATTGAGTGAAAAAGTGCAAACAGAATAAATTAAACAACACATGTAATATATTTGCTGGTTATGATTGATTTGTGATCAGTATTGGTTAACGTATGACTTTGATGACCATCTGATTATGTTGAAGTTCACTGTAGCTGAAGAATGTTATGTTACACATCCTTGTATTGTGTTACTAAGAACTGGAGTTATGGACTAAGTAGGGGGTCAACAGTCCACTGTTGGAGACTCTGCACAACAAACTTTGTATAGTAAAACTCTTATGTAATAAGCAGCAACTCACTTTTTGCTGTCTTGTGACTCCACTGTTTGTAGTTTATGGAAGACCTCAGGTGGTAGGAAGGGAAGGGACACCCCTTCACCTTCTGAGAGCACTCTGCGATGTCGAGACAGCTGGATGACAGAGCCTGATTCACTTCGGGTCTGTGACTCCATTGCTGTAACAACACAACAAAAGGTGCAAGAAATACACTTTATTTCTCTTATGTAGTGCTCTTAACTACCTGGAATATGAAAATACAGGCTCACCTGGCTTACTGGGACTCTGGGTTTCTGTAAGTGAGGGTGCATGAACTGTTGTGGCAGAGAGCTCACGATCAGACGGGTCATTCCTTTTTCCAATGCAGGACTTCACTCTCTCTAAACACTGCTCAGCAAGCTTTACCATCTTCTCCACTTCCACTGCCTCCATCTCTCCCTCAGCTGCCAAGACAAACATAAAGAATTCAGGGAAGAGGTTTAAACATCGCTGACAAATCTGGAAGTGTTTAGTAAACCTATATGAATATATGATAAGACTTAATTAAATACATCTCATTTGATTTCTTACCTTTACTTGATGCATCCTGAAGCAGGACATGTGAGATGTAGTTGACACTTCTTAAGTATTCACAGTAAGCCTCCTAGAACAGTCAAAAATAGAAATAAATAAATATTTTCTCAGGTTTATTGTTCTGACTTGTATTATCCTGCATTGCTGTTACTTTTTACAAGTCTGATGAAGCCATAAAGAACTTGGTTGACAATAATGTAATGTAAGTCTGGCCTTGTGGACATTATTGAAAATGTATTTAAAAGGTGTTTTAATATACTGAATGCTATCTTTAAACACACTAGCTTACACAGCACAGCAAATGTCAGGCTGGCAGTGATGAGGTTCAGCAAGGTGGATTCCCGAGACTACATCTGAGCCCTTTTTTAATATCAATAGCGATATTGACACATACATCAACAAATTACTTCTTTGATACCTTTTAATTACAAAAATGAAGAGTGGGCGTGGTTCAAGCCAGAGAAGTGTGTGTATTTACTGGAAGAAATGGATTACTCACTGTAATGACCAAGGAACAATTTTTTGGGGGAAAGAATTTTGGCTCATGAGATTACTTTTTAGAAAATGTTATTTATAAACTTTAAGGCATTTAAATTCAGCATTAAACAACAATTGTTTTGATGCTGTGTATTATTGAAGTAATTCGGGCGATAAGATAAAGGTTTAATGATTTAAAGATGTGAGTTACAATGACCAGCTCTAGTTGTTGACTAGGTCAACTGAATTGACAGTTATTAGGCTAGCACTGATAGCAAAAGCCACAACATGACTGGAAAACACAAGTGCGAAACGGTGCGCTACCTGAACTCTAGTCCCGGTATGTTTACCACAGAGAGGAGTGACAGGACTAATCCTATCTTATACGAGCATAGCGCACAGGAAAAATAACGATTCTACCTTATGTCTGTTTCCCGTATCCAACTGAATTGCCACCTTCACAAGTCGCATTGCATTTTGGAGAGGTCTCTGACTGGCGTCACTGACAGATGCAGCCATCGCACACCAATCTTGAATCCGCCTGAACAGAGAAACATCAACACAGCGGGCAGGAAAGCAAACGCGGAAGCACGCCACCTTAAACGAACAAAGACGGAGGACGACATTTCAAAATAGAGGTCACCCCGCCTCATTTAAGCCAAATATAAAGCAGGAAAGAAATTAAATGAACCAATGATCAACATTAATAATTTCACTTGTAGAGACTTCTGGCGCGTTGCACATATATTTTTATAATCTTGCTTTTATGCTACCAACGTCCCCTTTCATTTTATACAAAAATAATAAAATGAAGCATGTAATATAACTATAATCTTAAGCAATAATCTTAAAAGATCTCTTGAAAGCCCTAAAAGCACCACTCGGTCTTCTGTGGCAAAAAAGGTTTGGTTACTGCTTCTAGATTGTTATCCCAGATTACTATTGATTGAGTACAAAACTGTGTCTGTCAGTTTAGAAGCCCGTCATGCACAAAACGTGCCCATATCATGATTTGATGTTTAGTGTTTTTTTAGTTACATTTAACAGTCTTTCTCTCATACACATCTGTACACTAAGCAGGGGAGAGTGAGTTAAGATGACGAGCCAGTTTTTACTTTAAGATATCTCCTATCAACCAAAATGATAACAATGTATGTAGTACAAAGGACTGTGAAAATATGATTTCTCAAAAAAGGTTGTGCAGGTTATGTGCAAGTTCATGCTAGTTTTCTGAGTATTAAGTTTAAATACTTGAATCATAACTGAAATAATTAAATTGAATATAATTATATATAATTTAATGATGTATTCTCCCAATCCAGGTAGTGTTATTATTTTCTTACCAGCTGGTTAAAATAACATTAAATACATGTGTAAATACAGTGTTTCCTACTGATTTCAGTTTAATTTGAAGTATAAAATCTAAATTAATCAAAAAAGTCTCGCTTCAGCGATTTCAGCTGCGACATTCAGATGATAGGGTCAGAATTTACAGTACCAAATATAAATGCATTGATCCATCCTGCCTTGTTTCAACAGTCCAGGCTGGTGGTGGTGGTGTAATGGTGTATGGGACATTTTCTTGGCACACTTTGGGCCCCTTAGTACCAATTGAGCATTGTTTAAACACCACAGCCTAACTGGCCACAGTATACGAGTCTTCTGATGACTACTTCCAGCAGGATAATGCACCATGTCACAAAGCTCACATCATCTGAAACTGGTATTTGAACATAACAATGAGTTCACTGTACTTCAATGACCTCCACACTCACCAGATCTCAATTCAACAGAGCACCTTTGGACTGTGGTGGAACAGGACATTTGCATCATGGATGTGTAGACAACAAACCTGCTGCAACTGTGTGATGCTACCATGTCAATATGAACAAAAGTCTCTGAGAAATGTTTCCAACACCTTCTTGAATTTATGTCACAAAGAATTAAGTTCTGAAGGCTAAATGGGGTCCAACACGGTACTAGCAAGGTGTACCTAATAATGTGGCTGGTAAGTGTATATAAGAAAATATTTGGTTATTTAGGACTGCAGGTGATGACATGAACAAGCCTTTTCTCAGCCTGATAATGTTTAACATATAGCCAATAACGGCTTTATAAAACAGCCTGAAATTATTACAGGAAAATAAAAGAATTGATATTTCCTTTTTCACAGTTAATTAAAATGTTTGTTTCAAACAATACCATGGAAAATCAGCAGAAATACTAGTTTATTACATAAGATAGGAAAGAAAGATTACATATAAGCTTTTATTTAGTGGCAGCTTTTTTTTTTTGCATGCTAATCCATGTTTAAACTGGTGCTTTTGTCCTGTTTGCCTTTGTTCTGGTGTTCTTGCCTTTTCTACTTTAGACTTTCCAAATCGCTTTATACACTTTAGATTTTCCCAAAGTGTTTTCAAACTGCAACCAAAACAAACACTTTATTACTGCTTAACAAATAAGTGCTACAGAAGTAGCGAGAGGAAAATGTTTTGCTTAATATTAGATGAGGTGAAATTCTGCTGAGTCGCTGACAGGACGAGGGGGAGAGGACAGGCTTTGATTTACCTAGATCTGTGACCTCAAAACACGAGCGGATCGGACATAGAGGGGAGGGAGCCCCCGTTAATCTTTCATCAGGAAGAAGCTGCTGTGATTTAACACCCACTTACACCACGAGCCAATTCAGCCAATTATTTAACGCACCTTGGCGCTAAATCCACTAAGCTCAGCACTGTCTCAGAGACAGAGCAGAGAAAGAACTTAATCTGGAACCTACTGAATGTGCTACTGACAGGGAACACCACTTTTTTTGTGGACTTCAATAAACATAGAACCCCAACGTGATTAGCCGTTAACAGACTTGCACCACTAGATGGCGCTCATAGAAAAGAAATATTCAGATTTGTCCACTCAGTGTCCATGTAACAGTCTCTCTCTCTCTCTCTCTCTCTCTCTCTCTCTTTTTCTCATTCCCCTTTTCTCTCTCTGCCTGTCTGACTCTTTCTGTCTCTCGCTCTTTTTTTTGCTATCTTCTCTCCTCTCTTCCTCTCTCTTTCTGTCTGAAAAAAAAACATAATAGTGAAAACTCTCAGAACACTGCAGGGTTGTTAAATGTCCTTTCTGTGTTTTTCATTTAAAAATCTGAAATATGCACCTTTGGAAAAAATGTTTTAGTGGATGAGGTGAGCAAATTCCTTTTGTTCTAAATATTTCTCATTCATACATCCACTTCTTGCACTGAAGTGGTTTAACGTGGAGGCCACATCAGGGCTCAGTATTATTAAAAGTGAAAGAAAAAGGGAACTGGAGAAACAGGCAACAAAAGGAAACTGAAAGAGAAAGGAAAAGATAAAGAATGTGGCAAGGTGTGGGAGTTGGGGTGAGTAGATGAAGGCTTCAGTTGGTTTTGTTCTTAAGGTTGACATTTTTTTGCATGTACCTTTAACCATGCTGGCACAATGTCAATGCCCTTTAAACCTTTTACAACAGCCTGCTTTTAAATCTGGATTTAAACCTTTTGGGATTTCTTTGCATTTGGCATGGCTGCGGTGCACTGAGGGGCTGTTGAAGGTATCACGGCTGAAATCTGATTAGCATCTTAAAGGGGGCCTAATTATTTTTTTTTCTATCACTGTTGTCTCCAGCATGCCTCTGACTTTGGAACAGAAAGAACTAATAGAAAATAAAGTGAACGGAAGGTCAGCTTGACTTTGAGAGTCAACGTATGCAGTGCCAGTTCCTTTTTTGTTGAGCCTGAAAGGCAGCATAAATGTTTGATAATTAGCTAAATTCTGGCTGTCCAGACATATTCTTTTGAGTTGGATGGATAGACAGAATGGGAACAAACTCAAGACAGGGGACCTTTTGAATACAATATAGCAAAAGGTACTTAGTTTCCTAATTTTTCATCTGGATCCCAATAATTTATGGAGACAACAGCAGAAAAGGTGTGTCTGCAAGTCTTTAGATATTTCCCATAACTTAATCGGTAGGGAGGACACATTCTGATTCATACATTTGTACCCACTTTTTTAAAAATCTCAGCCTACTTCTTTCCCTCTTATTAGGTATTAATGCATTTTCAATGCAGTTCAATAACCTCACCCTTTCTCTGACTTGTCAGGCTCTACTGCCCATAACCAGAAGAATTAATTACAATTGATTAAACTCATCTCCACAGGAAGCCTCATCTAAAAATAATTCACCATTTCCTTTTGTTCTCTAATCAGAAGAGGAAGTTTTTAACATCCCATTGTAAAGGAAATTGTCTGACAAATGAGGATCTTTTTTCATGATAGGGTGGCCAAGGAAGTCAAGGGGAGGGAAGACTTCTCTTTTATGTCTCTCTGTAATATGTTGTGTCTGTAATACATGGTCAAGCACGTTTGGCTGAGCTGCACATCACACTCATAAGGATGTTAATAGAGTTTCAATAGGTTTTTAGATGCATCAGTGCAGTAATCAGTGTAAATGTTTGAATGAATGGTGTAAATAAGGGCCAAACTTGATGTATGAAACAAACAGATAAGCAATTTGCAGATTTACAAAAAAGTTATTTCAGTAATGGGATACAAATCACATCAACCAGTGTAAAATCTACTTACATTTACATTTACAGCATTTAGCAGATGCTCTTATCCAACACCTGTGCTTTGTAGTCCATGTCTTTTCTTCTATTTGTCTGTTCTTCTACCCATCAACAGCGGTCATTCTACTAAAGTACTACAAGCTAAGTTACACGCTATAATAAACCCTCCCAAACCTGTAAACTCAAAAGATAATAAACAATAAATATAAGTGCTAGTTAGTTTCCTAGATACTCCTTGAAGAGGTACGTTTTGAGTTGTCATTTGAAGGCAGTGAAAAATTTAGCAGTTTTGATGGCAAGAAGAAGTTAATTCCACCACTGGGGAGCCAGGACTGAAAAGAGTCTTGATGCATGTCGTCCTCTTCTTTTGAGCATTGTAGGCTTGAGGCAAGCAGGGTTTAGGCTGCAGATATTATGAACAAATTCCTAGTACATACATAATCAAAAATCAAGGCAGTAAGTGCTTTTTGTTAGCACTGCAAGTAAATGGTGGTCCAATACAGGAAGGAGTGCATCAGCTTTAACCTATCATTTGCCTCCTAGGAGCTGGTCAGCAATGGACCTTTTGACATATGAATGATGACTAATTGCTACTCTGTTTCATCAAAACTAACAGCAGACAACAACAGCTCATTCTCCCTCCAGCACCTGCCAAGACTGATTGCTGGCTTTGTTCCACAGTGCCATCGCTTAGGATTTCCGTGCCAAGTTCTTAGTGATGACTTGGGCATGTGTGGTGGGTTATTTTCCGCAGATTTTTATTTCTTTTCAGGACAGCATAACTGTTGTTTCCATGCACTTACGTCTGCAGTTAAGTGGTTTCCAGTGGTAAAAATCCTTAGCAACACAATAGCACAATAGCAAAGCTTGTTCATTTACTTTTTTTTAGTAATGACTCAGCCATTAAAATTCCTCTTGGGTTTGTGAAGGGATTTGTAGAGGCAACATCACCTCAGTGTCCCACTTTTTATATGCCTGTTCACCATATTTTGATGACATCAAAAGCCCTCCAGTACTGGGCTGTGGAGCAGTTGAACTGAGTTCTCTGTAGTTATAGAGAATAAAGCCTTGCCAGAAAAGTAGAGGTTGCTCCTGCAGAAAAGTTCGTCGAACATTAATATGCTTATTTCAGAAGACATATTGGGTGAGCAGATGTCCACAACCCTAATATAGAAATGTTGTTGACAGGTTTTTAGACTTCTGGATCATACAGGAACACCTATGAGCAGGTATTTTTTATTTATTTATTTATTTTTGGTGGTTAACTATGACAGCAGTCACAATTGACATGGTTGTGGTATGAGACTGTATGTAGATTAAACACATCAGTCCTACTAAAGTACACAGTGTCCACTTCTATATGAAACATCTAACTTGTTGATCCACCTAGCAGATATAAGGTTACTGATGATAATTAATGTGACGCTGTACCTTTTGTGCTAGTCATCCTTTAGCCCTTCATAAGTGGTCATTTCAGGTGGCTGGGTATTTTTGGTTGGTGGACTATTATCAGCCCAGCAACATTCCTAACATATTTAAACTCTGGCAGTTTTTGCTGTGCGTGATCCATTTTACCACTCTTTACAGGCTAAAGAGGACTAACAAATAAAACAAGAGAAAGATGGACTGCAGTCTGTAATTGTAAACTACAAAAAGTGTGCCTACATGGTAAGTGGTTTGATAAAATGTATGCTGAATGTAGATGAAGTGAAACTTGTTGGTGTACATGCATACCTACATACATATGTTTTATTACAAACTGTGAATAGCAGGAAGTGGCTTTCTGTGCACACTGCATGTCTCCAAGAGTATACTGCAGCTGTGTGTGTTTGTGTGTGTGTCTCTGTGTGTCCTGAAACGTAACAACATGGTCAGGGTAGAGCAATGAAATGCCTACGGCTGCCTGACGGCAGGGAGAGAGACAGGCTGGGCAGAGAATGTTATAGGGCAGTCAGAAGTAGTGAGAGAGGCAGAGAGAGAGAGAGAGATTTATTGCTTTCTGCTAATCCTCTCCTCCTCGGTATGCTGGTCTTCCATGGCTCAGTCACCTCCCTCCAGTGCCCAATCCCACAGTTCCCTTCAAAGGACTTCATGGTGCTTGGCCACGGAGGCCAAGTGTGGATGAGCAAGAGAAGTGACCCGTAGAGGGCAGCAGCACGCTGCAAACACTAACCTATGGCCTAAGGCAGAATCATTTAAATAGTGTTTGCTCCTTCACTCACTCCTTTCCTCTCTCAGGGCCTTCTGGCAGGCAGTTATAATTAATGGATCACTATTTACATCCAGCACCCCCTCCCCTCCAGCTCCCATGTACCCCAACCCTTCTCACCTGACAGAGGAATGTGTAGAGATTGACAGATCGGCTATTTCTGCTTAACGGCCTTAATTAAAGCTCATTTGGGTGGCTGATGGCATTTTCAGCCTCCTCCGTCCACTCCAATTAGATACAGTATTAGATTCCTAACATCTTGGATCAGAAAAGCCTGTAGGGAGGTGAGAGTAAAAAATTCACAGACAACAATACCCACGAGTGTCCCAGGATGCATCAGAGGGCACCACAGGAGTTATGGATATTCTATAATGCACGATGGGCTCTCGCAGTTTATCGATCGGGTAAACACTCAGAGCTCAGAGTGCTATAGATCACACAGAAGATAAATCCTTGCATGCTATTCTCTTTCTCTCTATCTCCATTTCATCTTCCCTCTCCCCCAGTCGTTAAGGTCTGAGCACAGACGACCTGTCACTCTGATACCTGCATTAGGCCTGCTTGGAGTTGCTGAATGGGATTTTACACTAGAGCACTTGTCTCTTCAGGTGCTCAAGTAGAGATTAAAGCAGCACCCGTTAAGTTCCTTTTAGTAGTTCTCAATCCTGTCCTTTTCCCGTAGGAGAGCAACAGACTGGACTGTACTCTATTGTCCTCAGGTCAGGATGCCCAGAATACACAGTTCCTCTTCTATTTTTTATCTTCTTGTTTGCCTGAAAAAAAAAAACTTCAAACACTCAAACTAATCTGAAACCAATTTCTGTCCTGAAGATGGTGTGTTATGTTACTTTCATGTGGTTTCAGGTGTCTCATCTGGAAATACTGCATGAATATTCTTTGAGTTTAGATGGTAAAGTTGGGTACTGGAAAATGGAAACATAAAATTGTCTAAAAATTGTTCTATACTGTAGCATAAACATTATCTTTCACTGGGTCTAAATGGCTTTTCCTGAAAAATCAGCCCTACTACATAAAAATTTTTCCTGTTGACAATATGCATTAGGTAAAGTACATGGTCTTGCTGCTCCAGAATGAAGTGCTTAACACCACTCTGGTCAACACTTGGCATTGCACAAAGTGATCTTAGGTTTGTTTGGAGGTACTTGTCTGAAGCTCTTGACGCAGTTCTTCTGCTGATGTTACTTCCAGAGGCAGTTTGGGACTTTATTATAGGTGATTTTTATATGCTACATGCTTTAGTTGCCCCACTCCCCACTGTAAGTTTGCATAGTTTACCACTTTATGGCAGAGCTGTTGTTGTTTCTGGACATGTCCATTTTGCAATAATAGCACTTAGAGTTGACCAGAGCAGATTTAGCAGGGTGGAAAGAGCACGATAAACATAACAGTGGGCAGGGCAAAAGGCACCCAAAGCCAAAGATAAAACCACTGATCCAGGTGCTTTAAATCAAACTCTGAATCATTTTTGAGGGATGTGTGTAAAACCCTGTGGGTCCTGTGACTTTTTGTTGCAACAAGTCTTTAAACTTTGTTGTTACAGAGATTTCCAAAGGCCACTCTTTTGAAGCTTCAGCCCTCCCCCAAACGTTCTCCTGATTGAAAAATGTGGATTTTTATATGATGCAGTGCAGCTTCACTGTGCAACTTAATATTACATTTGTAACTGTTCCTAAGCCAATAATCTTGAAGCACCCAAGCATAAGATCACAGAACAAAACATTTTGTCACTAGAAAGTAAGTCATTGTATTGCCAACTTCATTTTGATGATGAGGACAAAGTTATTTATTTCTATATTGAGTAGGTCTGGCTCAAATCAGATCTGATTATTTACCAGCGCCATCCAGCAGCTGACCCTAATTACCACTTTAAATGGGTTAAATTTCCCTGAGGAGGCAATTACTTTTTTACACCTGATGACTGAATGCTTGACTTCCTTGCCAACCAAACAAATGACAAAACTTTGGTATCTTTTTCCCCATTAATTCACCATTACAAGAAGGTACATATGGGACAATGCAGAAAAATGATGGGCAAATACTATTTCAATGCACTGCAGAGAGCTAAAGTGACGTTTAAAGGTTATTTTAAAATCTGTCTACTTTTTTTCACTTCAGTGGTGATTCAACACTCTGGTACTATACGGAACATCTTGTTCACCTTGCTTACCTCTTAATTGCCAGGTGAGTGAGTGTGTTTGAGGAGGGGAACTACCAAAAAATTCTGGATATGGTCCCTCCAGGACAGGATTTGGACACCCCAATGTAGAAGATGCCATATGAATCTTACATCTGATTGGAATAAGTAAAAACTACAAGATGAGGTGCAAAAAAATACAACCTGGCCCTAGACATTGCTCAGGATAAAAACTGCTTTAAGGTTTTTTACACTTTGTAGAAGTGATTGCAGTGGCAAAAAAAAGTCACAACAGAGCAGTTTTTGTTTGGTAAAGTAAGATATTGTAACTGTCATTATTCCTTTTCAAAGCGGAGGAAATTTTTCAAAGTTCTCAGAACTGCTGAAGAACGTTCCCCATTT
Organism: Arnoldichthys spilopterus; assembly: GCA_037974385.1. Taxonomy (NCBI): domain Eukaryota; kingdom Metazoa; phylum Chordata; class Actinopteri; order Characiformes; family Lepidarchidae; genus Arnoldichthys; species Arnoldichthys spilopterus. The sequence continues at coordinate 12,472,310 of JBBPDA010000021.1, read as the reverse complement.
TTGTGTGTCTGCACTACAGGAACTGAGGATGAATTCTAATAACACTGTTTTGAGGCATAATATTTACTTTTATTTCAGTATAGGTACTTTTTTGTGCTAAAGTAATCATGAGTAATGAAGGTGTGTGGTAACTGTTCCAGATTGTGAACAACTTCTTCCCAAGAGCTGTGGCCTCCATTATATTCCCTCCCATCACACAAAACTGAAGACTGTACAAACAAAATTACTTCCTGACTGCTCACAGTGTAATATACACCTGTAAATAACCTGTCTCATCTGTAAACAAACGGTAAACTGTGAATATCTCTCAACCACCACACTGTATACATATATATTATTTATATATTTTTCTCAGTACCTCACCTCATCTACCTCACTTCAATACTTGAAAAGTTGTCATATTGTACTTTGTTATTCACCTCATCTACCTCACTTCAATACTAAATAATTTATTTTATTATATTGTACTTTGCATTTTTATGTCTGTTTTTCTATTTTTAAGTGTACTTTCTTCTTGCTGCTGGTATCTAAAAGCTACCAAACAAATTTTATTGTATTCTGATACAATGACAATAAAAATCTCTTATCTCTTATCCTATCTCTTAGATGAAAGCTTTGGTGATTGCTGTCATGATATTGGTTGTTGGAGGAAGTAAGTCCAAGCTTACAGTTTTAAAGATTTATTTAAATGAACAAACTAACACTAACCCAAAACATAGACAAAATGTAGACTAAGAAAAACAAAAAGAAACTAAAGACATGAAGCATTATAGGCAGAAACCACAGAATGAACAGGGTCTGAGACAACAGAGTACGACAGATAAACGACAAAGACTATGGTATACATGAGGGCTTAAATAGACAAAACACAGGACACGTGGGCATGGGCGAAGACTAGAAACAAGGGACAGGTGAACAAACCAAAACAAAAACAGACCCAGACAAGACCTCAAGATTTCAGCCTCCATTTGTAATCTGTGTGTAACATTAGCCATGTAAACAACAACTCTTGGCATTAAGAATGGGGAAAAAAACACAGACAAAAAGCCAAAATGCAACAGACAAAATACAACATGATTTTGACACTTTAGTCACAGCATCCTCTTCTTTTTGTATGCGTTCACCATACCAACCTTAAGCAAACTCACTCACTGCCGCGTTCATACTGGCAGTGCAAATGCAAACAGAAAAAAACCCTTGATGTGTGGTTCTCATAGGAGTGCTCCAGTGTATAGTTCAGTTAATGAGTCTCTAGAACTGTTTCAAGTTTTAATCTAAATGAAGATTATCTGTGCAACAGATAAAAACTGACAGAAAAAGGCCAATGATAGAATAAGCCATTCACTTAATAAAGGTTTAATCAATAGATTTGTTCCCATTTTTGCTTCTTACAATTTTGATATGTTTTGGATAATGCAGGGGTTATAAAGAAATCAGCCATAACATTTACACCAGCTGCCTAATATTGAATAGGTCCCTGTCACAGATTCACCAGTTTTTCTTTCCCTGGATATTTTTTGGTAGGTACTAACTTCTGCAAACATGCAACACTCCTGGCATTCTGGAGATGCTCTGACTCCAGTCTAACCATCACAATATGGTTTTCATTAAATTGGCTCAGATTGTTATGACTGTCCACTTTTCCTGCTTCCAGCACATCAACATCAAGAACTGACTGCCTAATATATCCCACCCCCCGACTAGTGCTATTGTAATGTGATAACTAGATAGTAAGTGTTATTTACATTACCTGTCAGTGGTGTTAATATTTTGGCTGATAGGTGTACGTTTCCGACAGGTAACTTGGGTGGTGGAATCTCTGGTTTTAACAAGAGTTTAAATGGCTATTTATCATATGCTATGTTTTAGACCTACTTTATCAGTATCAGTTCAGTTAATTTACATGTAATTTAGCTTGAAAGAAGGCTTCGATCATACCTTCCAGAAATCCTGCCTCTGATAATGGCTCTTTTCAATTTTTTATTTCACTTTTTTTTAGATGAAATGTATTAGCATTACTGTATGAATAATTCATTGATTACACTCTGTCCCTGATAAAACCTGTTCTCACACTGACAGTTCCCCAGCATGGACCAGCTTTTTTGAAGAGCGCAGAGGAACGTCAGTACTTCTTTTGTTCTGAGACTTGCGTTTCTTTACTACACTCCAGGTGGACCTACAAAGACTTTTTTTTTTTAAGATCTATGAATTTCAAAGAGCCTCTAAAGTGAATACTTCCTCCCAGGGCATTTTCTCCTGCTAATTTAGGGCTGCCATTCAAGAACACTTTGTCACTGTAAATACCTCTTTAAACATGTGCTCGAATGCTTCCTAAAATTATCAGCCAAAGTTTACCCTCTACTCCCAGCAACCTGCCTCCATGGCACACTTAGGGAATGAAGCCTCAGAGCCTTGTGTGCCTAGGGCAAAGTAATATTAGCTGAATCATGATGATTATTTTTTGTTCCTGTGAATGATAGAAGGAAGGAAGGAAGAAAGGAAGGAAGGAAGGAAGGAAGGAAGATGGATCTTGGTGTCTCTCTGAGTCTACCTCTTCTGTTTCTTATTTCTTAGCTGAGTGCAGTACACCCATCTCCTTTTTTCTCTCCTTTTCCTCTCTCGGGAACGTAGATGTTCCAATGATCATGCATTATAATCGCTCCTGTCTCGCTTTTTTGGAGGGGGCGACAGAGGTGCTAATTTTCTCGCCGGGTTGCCAGCCCGCCCACCTTCTTCCCCGCTCTGCAGAGCCGTGGTGAGAGTTCCAACAGCGAGTGTCTCCCTCTGCCAGCCTCGCTGAGAAACACTTTCATATAAATGCTAATCCAATTCGAGCCATTCAGTCACTCCGTCATTCATCGGCACTTTCTGACGCTGTATTCGAGGGAAGAAATTGAAACAGTAACAGAGCAAAAAAGTTGTTTTGGCAAGGTGATCGACAGACACGGTTTCTGCTCTTCTTAATTGAAATGTTAGAGGTAGAAGCCATAGAAATAGCTCAATGGAAATGGAAAAGCTGCAACTAGGAAAAGGACATTCAATGTGATTAGTGGGTGTCAGCTCATTAACACTTCCTTATTTATTTGTATGCTATAGGAACAGTTCTCAGCTCCAGTCCTGGAGAACCACTCTGCACAGTTTCAACCCTGTGTCTTAAACTGAGCACTTCTGCAGTGCATTGGCCACTTTTAGTGCAATAGTGTGTTTGCAATGGGAAGTAAAGCAGGGTGTATTATATCCTGCTGCACTGCTCCCCGGGTGCTGTTGATAGCTGCCTGCTGCTTCACATGTGGATGGATTCAATACAGAGGTCACATTTGTTTGTAGGGCACTTTGTGTGTGATGGAGTGTGTTCACAATGACATATAGTCACTTTCACCTTTCATGTCACTGTCATCTTCAGCTACTGTATTTGCAGGCTTTATTCAAAATGTTAAATTGTAAACTAAATAAATGAATGTAAATTAAGATATATTTAACTTGCAAGCTTGGTAAGATTAACAAACTGCTTATCTAGGCACAGTCAGATTATAAAAGGAGGTGGGCTTTGATTAATGTGAATAGGTTGCTCTCTGAGGAATAAGCATGAGGCTTGTCTTATGTGCTACACAGGGGACTTAAATGGCTCCTCATCTGGCATAGTGTGCATTATGCTTACAGTGAGCAGGATGATGATTCTTTGGAGCTGGTTAGAATATGAATGGGACAGCTCCTAATGCTTGACATGCTTGTTGTCTTGTGGCAAATTCCACTATTTTTTGTTTGCTAGTTTTTGTTAACAAAAAGTGGAATAAGTTTTAGAGGTGTTGCTGCTTTTAAGTGGTCTCAGTTTTATGGGAAAAGGAAGCTCCCTACTAGGAAGCACCACATGCACACCTGTCACAGCTGATCAGAATATTTTAAGCTGATCACAGTTATTTACGCTGAATGCAATTATTATTTTGTTAACTTTTACAATTAAACAGTTGGTTGAGGCAAAAACAAAGGCAATGGCAAATAAAAGAAAGCATTACATGCACAAAAGATCTGTCTGTTGCTATGACATGTTTAGAGAGCTGCGTGTTGTTTTATTTAAGCTTCAGCTGTGTCTGTGTTGGAAGCTACAAAGTATTGACATCTGGGAAACAAACTAATCAGTTAATTCAGTCACTTCAGACTTGTACTTTAATATTTGCAAATATTGATATGCCAATTAACTGTCAGCTGAAATGTCAAGAGGTCCTGACCGTTTGTAAATAGACCTAATATATAATACTACTACAACTACACAGATAAAATATAATATATGATAATCAGTCTCTGTTACCTCTCACCGTATAGAGACACAAATCAGATAAACTAGTTCCCACAATATATGAGAACTGCTCACAGATGTTAAAATAGCCACAAAATGAACAGATTTCTTATAAGGTCTTATACCATGTCTATGATTTCCAATTAGTGCAAAATGTTCCAGAGGAGGTGATGCTACCCTCCAAAAAGTTTGCCTCTACATAGTGAAGTGCAGTGTAGTACATTGTGCTCATACACTGTAGTACATTGTGAGGCATTTCATCCCCAACACACCTGAGCCAGCTCATCCAACTGATGATCAAGCCCTTTGATTCAGTAGGGGACACATTAAATTGTGCTGTGGATTTGTTTATTCCTGCAGACCAATACAGAGAAAATGAGGATGACAATTACTAAAGAACACAGATCTTTTTAGGATTGTATGAACATGGACATGTATGAATGTCACGTATACACCCCTCCTTGTCTCCTTGTGTTGATATTTTGAGTTTCCTCATGTTTGAGTTAGCCACACCCCTG
>JBBPDA010000021.1:12437870-12463014 GCA_037974385.1 Arnoldichthys spilopterus | reverse complement strand
TTGTGTGTATGTAATACAAACGCTGTGGTCGTCTCTTGTCTAGCCTGAGTTTTCGTGTTTATGTTGTGTTTGTAGCCCGTGTTTTTGTTTTTCCTTATTAAATCTTCATTATCCGTTTTAAACGTTGCATTTGTTTCCTCACCACGACCACCCGTTACAATGAAGAAAAGTAGGAATTAAAATTTTTAAAAACATTTTTTGTAATAGCACACTGTCAAATCCCAAGCGCCAGTAGGCGTCATGGGCCACCGCTCTGCAGCAGGGCTCCTGATCCATCTTCATCAAAGCCCTGTGCTCCTGTTAGCGCGCTGACACAAGCGCTGATCTGATGCATTGATCACAGGGAACCTCAGCACAGGAAAGACTTTAGCCGTGTGTTCGGCTCAGAAGAATGAGAGAAAAGAGACGAGGCAGAATTAACAGATAAAAGCGACCAGACTTCTATGGGGGCTGTAGATCATGGAAGTGTGGGAAATGCAGCCAGGACAATAAATGAATGAATGGGGAAGGGTTTTTTATATGTGCAGAGGTGGGCGATTTGATCAATGAAAATGGCTTGTTCTTTAAAGATTAAGTGCAAGGATTGTCTTATAATGTGCTACCTTATATAAGGGCCATGAATGGCTGATCACACTGAAAAGTCTTATAGCCCCATTAAAATTAGAATGAGCATGATGCTGACTCTTTTGAGTGTCAAAGCTCAGAATCTTTCATAAGAGCCATGGTCACTTCCGATGACCGATGAGCCAAGTTGGATGGAGATGCCATGATGTATAGTCGGGCTGGCAGGTAAGATGAGAAGTTCGGTCTTGGATAGACTGAGCTGGAGGTGTTGGCCCTTCATCCAGCATGCGATGTCTGTGAGGCATGCTGTAAATCTGGAGGAGATGGTGTCAACACCTGGTGGGAAAGAGAGGTACAATTGAGTGTCATTGGCATAGCAAGGTGTCAACACCTGGTGGGAAAGAGAGGTACAATTGAGTGTCATTGGCATAGCAATGATAAGAAAAAACATGTGAATTGATGATCTGCCCCAGTCACGTTGTGTACAGTGAGAAGAGGAAGGGACCGAGGACCGATCCATGAGGAAAACCGGTGCTGATACTTCCCCTCTCCAGGATACCTCATAGGATCTGTCTGTGAGGTAAGACCTAAACCAGTTGATTGCCCTTCCAGTGATGCCGAGACTGGAGAGGGTGGAGAGGAGCAGTCGGTGGTTGACTGTGTTGAAGTCTAGCAGTATGAGAACTGATGACTTATTGGTAGCTCTCGCCATTCGAGTCCACCACACTGTTTCGGTGGAATGACCACTCTTAAAACCAGATTAGTTTTAACCTAGTAGGTTAAAGTAGACAGTTGGTTATAAACAGTACGTTCAATAATGTGACATACTGGTTAAAAACTGGCCTGCATTATTTTGACCAAAACATGTACTGGTATGAACTGAAGTACAGGAGTGCCTTCGTTTACCAAAAGAGCCAGAGACAAGCTCATTTGGAATTGCACAGCATTGAAAATGGGAACTGTTACAAGGCCTGTTTGCATACTATAGCAGTCTACAATAGCAAGTTTGGCACATTGGCAATTAAGAGATGTAGTATAGTGCAGCCGTAGACAGTTGTCTACAAAAACATTTTCACTGCATGTCATGGCAATTATGATATTATTCTTACAAACACAGGTTTTTTTTCTTTTCACAAGATACTAGAAAGGTTTAATAAATTCCCTGACAGAACAAAGAACAGGAACACACAGATTATGCAGCACTAGTGTGTCTGAAGTAGTTAAGTCTACATAAAGCATTTACTGTAGTGTGTACTTGGGTGAGTTGTTCTGAATGAACTTAAACACATTTCTTGTATTCCGTTCAGCTCTTATTATTTTAGGATCCTGGAGTAACCTTAAATCAAATGCTTAAAGAGTTCCAAGAAACTCCAGTCCACTGACATTCAAACACAAGCTTGTTCTTTTAAAGGTAATACAAAATTGATCCATCCATGAGAGAAAAATTAGTGAAGAAAAATTTGGGCTTGACCCTTGAGCCTAAGAAACAAGCCTGGCAGTCAAGACTGTTAATATGCGATATGGGGCTTACCAACTTCATATAAAAATCCCCTCGCTATTTGTTGTACTGACCCCAATAAATGTTTCAAGTCAGTAGTCCCACTGTGGAATTGGACTTCCTCTCTATAATTGTCCTCCCTGTTTTTCAGGCCCTGGGCCTGCCATGCATGTAATCTTCTTATGTTGGCACTATCATGCTGATAAAACAGAGAAATCAGATCTGGGAGGCATTGGGTATGGAGTGAAGGGGTGTGTGTGGTGTGTGTGTGTGTGTGGAATGGACATCTGAATTTGATTGCTGGCTGTGCTAGGTAGAGCCTTTTAGGTTGTTGGAATACAAATTCTGGGCCTTCAGCAGTCTCCCCAGTACAATGTGTCAAACACTTATATTAGGGTGTTATGTGGTTCTATCTGCAGCTGATTTACATCTAATATATCCTCATCCATGTGCTTCATTGCATTTAAATCATACAGAGATTACATTTACATTAGATCTACATTAGATTTACATCAGATTCACATTAGGTATGATACCCACGAGGCATATTTTTTCATCCTGTCATTATTTTACATCTGTGGTCTGGCAGAAGATAGCAACAGTCACATTACTATATCTTCTATTTATTTCCTCTATCTGCCCGCTTGCCCGCCTGTCTGTCTGTCTGTCTGTATGTCTCTTTGTGTCATCTCCACCACATGCATGCACACACATTGACTGATAATGCATCTAATCATAATGTCTCAGTTTTAAGAAGATGTTAGCCGTGTACAGAAGCCATGTGCCAGTTTCATGTGGGAATTTCACATCCCATGAATATTAAAATTGCATTACTATTTGCTTTGATATAAGAGTCAGTCTTGACCAACTCGGTCAGCTGGTCAAGGATTATTGTTGACCAGTGATAAAAGATACACACGTTATTTAAATTTTTTTGACAAATTTGGGATGTTTTGTAAAATGCAATTGAAACATGAATCTATTTTTTTCTACTTCCCCTGAACCTTTATTTAGCTGACCAAAGTACATAAAGGTTTCCAATGTTTTCACTAATCAGTTAAAATTAATTAAAAAATATTTTGAAGACAAAAATAAATGTAAAAATGGACACACTCAAAAAAAGAAAATGGGACAAAACATGTTTACCAGTGAGTTACATCACCTTTCCATCTTTTGGGAACGGAGGATACTAATTGTTTTGCAAGTAGATTGTTTTGCCTATTCTTACTTAATTGCCTGAAGATTTCTACTACTCAACAGTTCTTGGTCACTGTTGCTTGATTCTTCTTTTCATGATGTGCCATAAATCTTTAGTAGAAAACAAATATGGACTACTGCATACTACATACAAGCCAAACTGTTTGTGTGAAGTGAGGCCTGACACTGGCATTTTTTTCTTTCCAAAATATCTATGGGTTTCTTTAATGTAACATGTCTCTCTTATATCCCAATATATGCCTCTGCATCAATGGTACCTTCACACATATGCAAGTCACCCATGCTGTTGGCACTGATGCACCCCTTCCCTTGATATCTGAAACATTTGACCACAGTACAAGTTTCTACTCTCTGTTGACCCCTTTGATGAGCTTGGGCTCAGTGAATTTGGAAGCATTTTTGCAATTCATGTATGCCTTTTTACTTTGTGTTATACAGTTTTAGGTTGCATTTTATGATGCAGCAGTGACCATAGTTTTATAAGTAATCTTTAACAGTTTCTCATGCAGTATATGTCTCACTCATTACACATGGGGTTCCAGCCTTGCCTTACATTGGTTGAGATTTCTCTAGATTCCCTGAATATTATCAGAGTATAATGTACTGTAGATGGAGAAGGACAAATTCTCTTGCATTGAGAAACTTTCTCTTTGAACTGACTGACAATTTTTTTTTACAAAGATTGGTTGCAAAGATTGAGTTTTTTGTGAATGCTTTTATTATAAGCTCATGTGCTTATTGTAGAATGTTTTTTTATATTTACAAAATACTAACAAGTCAGTCAGCCAAAACATTAGGAGTAATTTCATAATACATTAAAAGTTAAATAAAGGTTTAAAAACCCCTAACCCTTTAATTGTTCACCAATAGGAAATTGTCATATTGAAAAGATTAAAAACATTTATCTTGCAGCTCATCCTCTACCCAGAGATGCTTTGACTCAGTCATCTAGTCATCACAATAATCACAATTAACTCATTGACGTAGTTCAGATCCTTACACTCAACCATTTTTCCTGCTTCCACCACAAACTGACCGTTCACTTGCTGCCTAATATATTCCACCTGACCGACAGGTGCCATTGTAATGCAAGAACTAGAGAGTCAATGTTATTAACTTTACCTGCCAGTGGTGTTAATCTTATGGCCGATAGGTGAATATTTGATGAATGTGGCTACACAGAGTTCTAGTTCTAGTCGTCTTGTAATTACAAGGGCAAATATTTTATTGGATTATATTAATTCAAAATATCTTTTTCAATTTCCGCTCTGCTAGTGGAATGGTCTCTGAGGGTAGACAGAAAGATATGATGTTGGAATTAATGAGAAAATAATTGGTGTCAGCAATTTAGTTTGTAGTTACAGCATTTGTATATACTGTTTTCTGTTACTATGATAATCTGTATGCTTTACATGCTAAAATGCATATATAAATAACAAAATAAGGGAGATACCAATATTTCCACTGATGTCATTTCATCTAATGTAGGTAATCCAATATGGTACATGCATGATAGATTGTGCTAAATGAAAGAAATCTTTGTCCTTTGAATGTACTAGTTATGTCAATAGCTGTGGGGAGAAGTCAAGCACTAAATTACTCATTACGCTGTCCATGCATGACGTGTTCAATTTGCATATCTAATCCTGATAAGTATGATGTGCCCTTGGATAAGAGGTCTTGGGTTCTTTTGGTGGTCCCATGAGCCCTCAAGCTTCATGTCAGAATACAATACTGCACACGACACTCACACACACAAGCCTTGGTGGTCGCTGTTTATTTGTGTCAAGATCAGTTTTCTCTAAAGTTTTTGCTTTTCATTTTTTTATTGTTTAAAAAGAGGGAGAAAACTTATTTAGCGCCCTGTGTCTTGGGTTTTTAAAAAACGCTAAAACCAAACAATGACCAAAATGACAATTTCCAACTAATCCAGTAATAAATGCTGTAATTTTTAACAAATTAACAAAAAGTGATCAGAAGCAGACTGCAAAGCGACTGAAAAACAAAACTGCACTTTTTAACCTGTTGTAGGAGACACAGTGAGGGATCTAATTTTAATTTTGCTTAGATGTAAATTAACTGAGTGCAATTTATTTGTTTTTCAAGCATAAAACCTCTATTTACAATAATTGGTGCTTTTAAATGGGTAAGCTTCTATACATTATACACACAAACACTCAGTATTTTAAGCACTTGTCTTATAAGAGACTTGTGAAGGGTGTAGCGCCAGCTGACTGTTGGTCTTTATGTGAGTGAATGAGTAACTGAGTTCACATCTGGGTAATTTGATAACAAGGAAAAAACATTTACAGGGATAATGAGCCCTGGGCTGATGATTCCTCTCTGTTATTCCACATAGTGTGATCATTTCAGCATTCATGTGTATCTTAGTTTGTGCAGCACAGTTTAAACAGTGCTGGAAGCATTTGAAACATTTGACTGAATTTGTTTTACAGGACTGCTATGCATGTGTTGAAATATTCAAAGAGGGCGGTATACCTATTGCTGATGCAGTCGCATTTTTACCAGACCATAAGGAGGTTTAATTTTATGCAAATAAGAAAGGAGAATGTTTAAATTTGATTCAGTGTTGAGAAGATTGAATATGATTTAATATTACAATACACATGCACTTATGTCAATCTTTAAAGATTATAGTGGACACATTTTTTAGTGTTTGGAGATTAATGTTTAATGTTGTCGTCAATGTTTTGATAATGAATAGATTAAAACAGTACATAAAACAGAATCCTGCACCTGCATTTTCATGTTCCATCCTCTGTAAATAAGTTTTCCCAGGTTCCAAAAGTATTTCACATGGTAAATGATTTATGAACTGGTAACCTAATTACAAACTTTGATTCTTTTGTTTCTGTTTTGTTTGGGTATCAACTACAATCTACATTATTCCAAAAGACCTGGTCTTTGCCTAAATGTTCGTTGGCAAGCTGTAGTCTTCCTCTAATGTTCTGTTTGGAGGGCAAATGTTTTAGTTTATTTAAATTATGAAAATGACTACAAAATGTAGTTTTATGTGTTAATGGTGGGGAACAATAACATTCATCTGTAGTTGAAATATGCTGAAAACAATAACAGTTTCCCTGGGATATTTTTTTTTCAGATGACGGTATTTATACTGTACACAGTTTTGGTGATATACTCAGCAGCCAAGTCATCATGATACCCAGTGAGGTTGAGAGCAGCATTTGCATAGTAAAAAATCCTTTATTTCTAAAAAGTAAGGCTTTTCAAGAATTATTAATTAAATATTTTTTTACATGATGTAAGTCATTAGAAATGACGTTGCCTATGTACTGGATGAAGCAATTGTCAACTAGAGCTCAAGTGACCAAACTGAACTGTGTATTATCAGCCCCCAAAACACACCATAATGCTCATCAAGTTTAGCGATATTGTTATTCAGTCCATTAATGCTAGCAGGGAAGCTTTAATGACTTGTGATAATTAATAGGCTAGAAGATAATAAGGATGTGCAATTGTATTATGATGTTTTTGTTGCCAAATTTTGAGCTGTTACAAAAGATAATACAGGCTGTTTGACAAAAGTTGAAGGGAATAAATTGGTGTTGTAGATTTCTGGATGTTGTCCCACATTCTGTCTCAGTCTGGAACAGCAAAGAAATGCTGATGTGTCTCACACACTGCAGTAACGGCAGGCCTATCAGTTACTTCACCTTCATTTAACCAGGCCAGCTAATTAAGAACATATCCTTATGTACAATGGTGGGCTGGCAAGAGGTGAGAGCAGTTCAATCATAAAAAATAAATGGATAACACAGAGAGATAGAAATTTGACTAAGACAAACAAGAGAGAGTATTAAAGACATCAAGCATGAAATGGAATCAGAAGCCCGGATCACATCACAAGGTCTCACTATGAATATCGAAATATATTTTGCATATATTACAATATTCATAGTGCAGTGACTTCCTATATACTACAGTCCTAACTTGCCAGACCTTTTTATGTTTCTGTCGCTTGCACTGTTAAGCACTCTTATCAAAAGCTAATTTGCTGGCTGCTGAAAAAGTTGACCTGTGTAAAAACTTGATTTACAGTAAAAAAAAAAAGGTCTAGCAGAAAATTCTGTCTGTTAAAGTAACATTCATGAACATTTATATTTTACATATTTAATTAATTATTTCTAATGGTTTGTACTGCTGTTTTTTACACTGCTACCTGACCAGTGTTCTTCTGTGGTGGATTCTGTTTTGCTGTATTAGCAGAGGGTTATACTAACTTTTTCATTCAGAAAGGTTTATTTAAAGAATACTTTAAATAGAAGCCTTAGTTAAACTAATAAACTAATCTAGTAAACTAATGCACTGCAATGTATGGCACAAATATAGGACCTGGTTTTAATGGCCCTCTTCACTCTGGACTATTATTAAATGGCATAGACAGCACATAATGACATGTTTGGTCAGTATGCTGTGTAAAGGTCTTGTCTCAATTGCTTGTTGCATGAGGTAGACTAAGGTCCTTGAAAAGCCAAGCATTTCCCTGGTAATACTTTGGCTCTTGCTCGAAGAGCTTGGAGTCGGGCTGACCCAAGTCAAGCCAAGTTGGGCTGACCAAAGCTTTTGGATTAGCCAAGACATAGAACCATTCGATGCCCATGCAGATGGGAGCTATCCAACAACTGCAGGGAATGTGTTCTGTCTGTCTGAGCCAGAAATGAGGGTTTATTTATTGTGCAGTCTTTGGGGAATGGCTGAGCCAAACAGTGCATTTTTACATAGCGTGGTGTTTCTTTTTTTGTTGTTCACTTTATCAGTGTTGCAAACTTGCTAATCCCAAGCTGTTCACTGTGCGCTCAATGCTGTGTTAAATCTCTTATGTTGTTGCAAACAGTTACAGCTTGCTCTTTTTGGATCAGTGGTTGTGGCACTGGTGTGTCACCCAAGGGTAACTATGTTCATGCCATGTTTAACTTTGGGCTCAAGGCCTGCTGTTCTCCTGTGTGGCTACATTTATTATGGATGTCTTTGTTAGCACAAATCCCAGACCATAATGTTAAGGCCAGTTTTAGACATCAGTATGAAACCAAGGCTTAGATTCTTTCATTCAGATAAATAGTTGGGAACCACAAGTGGAACCAACAGCATGTATGGTGTCTCAATTCTGTACTAAACAGTGCAAAGTGTACAGTACTGTGTACTACTTTAATAGTATAAGATTTTGTTTGTCAGGAAAGAAGAGCAGGGCACAATCTCACACATTTTATTTTTTGCTAAATATTTTTAAAAGTATTTGAATCAAATTAGCATTTTATATTAGCAACTTACAAATTTCTACCACAAATAAAATATAAACTTCTGTTTATGAACATTGCAGCTAAAAGTGGCATGGACACATGTTACAATTAATCCTATGAATGGATTTAACTGTAACAGAGAAAAGACCTAGTTTTAACTGTGGCTAAAAAGGCTGGTACAGCAATGCAAAAAATATGATTAGTTTATCCCAGTTCTATGTTGTTTGAACAAAATGAGTTCTCCAACATTGCTACATATAAATATATGCATAAAAATATTTTGCTATATATTTAATTATAAATCTTCATTAAAATTCCCAAAAGGATTTGGATTTATATGAGGGATATATGGACTTTTCTTATAGTTTTCTTTGGAAAGTTGGTTGTAACATGCGATACGACTTACCCCACCGCATGTAAGCTGCACTTTATCTGGGCTAGTTCTCATTGTGAGTTTACTGTCTTCAAAACTAAACTTTTATTATAAAACCTTAAAAACGGTTAAAATAATGTAGATTACAGATGTGATGCACATGAAAATCATAATCATAATAAAAAAAAAGTTCATTTTATGGTACAAGAAAAACTCTTCAGGGTGAACCATAAGAAAAAGCTGTTCAACTGTTGTCAGATACAATTAAAATAGGAACATGACTAGATGAAGCGTATTCTGTTTGAGCTTGTTTAACTATGTTAAATATGCATAAAATATTACGTTTTATCCTTTATTAGGTTGTTCCCCACTTTCCCTCAATCAATTTACCAACATCACCACTGCATAATATTGCACCAGAAAATTGATGAGGTTAGTGCACAGCATATCAAGCTGCAACAGACTAAACCACTTTGAAACTTCTAGCAAATTTAAACCCAATAACCATATTGGTCAGATTTATTTGTCCTAGAGTTGTCATTCAAACACTCAGTTGTCATGTTTACAATTTTTCCAGCCATATGTAAGTCGTTCCTTTCTGCACTGAGTTGCCATCAACACTGTCAAAATCATATTCAATAACCTCTAGAGATAGTCATTAGCATTAGTGCCTCCTCATTTCACTGGGATTTACTCAGTCACCCATGTACTCCCTCAAGTACGTCTTAAACACTATCTTTCCTCCATGAAGACTTTTTTCACACCACAGTGGCAAAATGAGCATCATTGTGCACATACTCTTCTGCATGTGTTGGTCTATCTGGGGGATTAGTGAGCAGGTCTGTGCTAAAACATCCTCGCTGGCATGAGAATGTTTCTTTTGAAAAAGTGTTCCCATTTGGCACAACAAGGTCAACAATAAACATGACAACAGATGAGGAGGCCATATCACTGTTTATTAAGATAAAATAGCAAAAACAGACAGCAGATTGGCTGTTGCAACTGATCATCACTGAATATGACACCATGGTATACTGCCTACCCTATTTATGCTGAAGGATGTTGGAGTATCTTGTGGACAAGCAGAGTTAATTTGTGAGGTTGTGCAAAACCTAGGCTTCAAGCTAATACAGGATACACAGGTCAGCTATGTAGTGCACACGCATGCATAGTTATGAGCAAGTGTAACACCACCCAAAGTATGTATGTTGAATTTTTTGAGCAAACTCAATAATGGAATATATTTGTGAATATATTACATACTATATATGGAAATGCACATAGCTTTAGTATTTAGTACACAATTAGCACAGTCTTAACAGTCAAGAAATAATGGCAGCTGTGTGACTTGCCAGTACAGTATATGGTAGCAACAGCAGTGGTGCCACACTGGTCGAGAGCGAGTCAGACTTGCGGCGTCCCCGCACTGAGCCTCTGTGCCCAATCAGCTCTCATTTGGGAGCAGCATGCGAGACATTAACCTCGCCGTGTTGTTTTCTGCCTTGCTCCTAATGGAGGGTAATGAAGCAAGCCTGCTAGATTGTGTGTATTCCAGCCTGAGCGCAGAAACAGATAAATAGATACAGGAATAATTAAATCACATTGGTAATTGCATAACGGTGCTGTAAGTGTGTGGTCGGCGTGACTAACACTTGGGGTTCAGTCTCAGAGGAATTGTCCAGCCCGTAGCTTCATGGGCCCAAAAAAAGCTTTTATTAAAGCTCTAGCAGTGCCAACAGGGCCTGGACATTTTTAGCTTTTAACATCATATTTTTTTTCTCAGGTAAGAGGTGCAAAAAGGCTTTAGGTTATTCCAACATCTGCTTGAATTTTGCTCTGTATACTTATTAGGATGTACTGTATATAGCACACCACACATCTCTGAACTGGTGGCAAGTTGTCTTACTGTATTTAACAAGAGGTTTTCAATAATAAGTAAATTAAAATTTGTAGAATATGCTTTTGTGTCATCTGTCTATTTTTTAGCTCTTCCAGACAACTACATATGTGAAGCATACCTCCTTTCAGGTCTAACAAAACAGACCTCTTGTCTGGGCTGATGTATGTGTGTGTTCTGAGGGCCTCTGACACCACTATTTCCCCACTCCAGCAAACCAGTGACAATGCCATCTCCTAATTTGACATGAGCACGTAATGAGGTTTATAATTAGCCCTGGGGTCACGAAGGTCGAGACTGGCAGCTCCTGCGCTGTCAGGTTAATAGATAAGCCTGCAGGTGACAAGGACTGGAGACATAGTCTGATATACACTGAGACGATAGATATAGATTTATAGATTTTTTAAACTGTGTAAATTATCTGTGCCTATCTTTGTTCACTTTTTAAAACTGATTTAATTAAAAAAAATCTTTGACAGCATTAGAAATGTCTGTAAAACTCATAATTTATCTAAGCTTCACTTGTGTTCTTTTGCAGCAAATTGTTGAGAACACTGGCAACAGTTTGGGCTGGAATCTACATTCCCTACCTCAGGGACCTCCAGACATTCTCCCTCAATTGCTATGTGTTGAGAATTGAAGAGCAAATGTGTGGCCTGTTTTGGTGGGCTTGAGAACTAGTTTGAAACTACACTACATAAAGCTTCTTGTTAAAATTGCTATGTTCACGAGCTGGATTTTGGTGTTGTAGCCAGTGTAAATCATGCCAGCGATATAGACAGGAAAAAATCAGCTCATACACACTAATTAAAGGATTTAATTTCAACATATGACAAAAATATGACAAAAGTAAAATGACAAATACAAAAAAATTTTTTTTTACAGTTTTTTATTTCTAGATCATGATGCAGTCACATACATATAGAGTCAAGGTAGATAATTTACATTTTTCATGTTTGGAAAGGTTAATGGGGGAAAGACACAATGCAGGTTTAGTGATTTCCTTTACTTCATGGTTGATGCAGCTAGTACAGCAGACATAAAAACACCCTGAAGTTTCCCAAAGTATTTAAGCACTATGATGATTCTTAAGTTCACAATGCCTCACAATGAACAATCCCTCTATCAGTTAAGATAACACTACTTTTAGAAAAACCTGTGCTATTAAACTGGCTCTGCTACAAGTTAAAAATTCATTCTCACCTGTCAGTTTTCCAATGCTAGTTAAATTAAACAAACTGTTATAAGACAAATTCTAGAAATCATTGCTCTCTTTCTAACTGAAGTGCCTTGAGCCTCACACTGGGAGCCAGTAAACCATTTTCCTGTCTTCTACAGAACCCTTCGCATCAGTTTTTAGCCCACACAGAGTACTCTTTGCCCATTAAAGGTCATTTGTCTGGTTGCTATATGGCCTGTGCGGTACAACTTCATTTATTGTTGGGACGTCGCAGTGCCATTTCTGTTTATTCTTTGTCATGCAAGTATCCTAAATGCTCTCAATCGATCAGCTGCAATTTTCCCAATGCTGGCCAATATGTCCCTGCTGGGCTATCATTCCCTGTGGTCGCGCTGTGACTGTTTGGCTTTATGGGATATTTTTAAAGAGTACTGGTGTGTAAAAGACTGTCTCTCTAGAGGGTGAAAGAGAGCCACAAGGAATCGAAATGAAGGTAAACTTCCCTTCCTAGTGGATTGAAATTTCCCCTCCAAGGGTTTCTATTGGAGCCTGAAATGGCTGCAATATTATATTCAATTTCCTTCTGGTTATTGGTTGTATAATATTCAGCAGCAATTTTAGCCCCTGTTGTTTCTTGTATGACTGTGAGGTCCATGTCAGTAGGAAATGAGGCATTAAGTGGCACTGCCTATGATGTTGCATTGCTCATAGTGCCATCATTTACAATCAACTTCTCCAAAGCATTCTACGAGCAAAGAGGTCTGACTGGAGATATTGTTTTAAAAAAATGGAATCCACTGGCTCATCCAGCCAGGATGAGATTTAACAACAACTATTAGACAGGCCCTTTAAACAGTGGCATCATCTGCAGTGCAGTCAAACTCAGTATTTTCAAAATCTCCTATATTTAGCTTCTATGTAAAATGGACTTAACTGTGGAGATCAAAAGAGGCTAGAGTCACAAAACTGCTCTAGCCCAAACATAAAAGACAAATCACTTTTATGGAGCAGGGGACTTTATTAATTTGCTATGGTTTGAAATATTCCTATTTTCTCTTTTACTGTTTGTGCCATTACAATCGGCCCAGTTTTATTGGCCATTAACCTTGCAACTGTGCCAGTGTGGCATAGTAATATATTGGCATATTCAGTTTGAGGCTTCCTCAAGGGGCCTTTCAGGTCACTGTTTACATTGTATTGATTATAATGAGATTTCTAACCTATTGAAGGCAGCACTTTATGATATAAAGATTATGGTGGCCATGAAGATAATAGGGAAGAAATGCAGTGCTGTAATGCATCATATAGCCTCATGTATTCTGTAAATACACAGCATTCACTTCAGCACATTTGGAACTGAGAGCATCACAATTAACAAAATTGTAAGAGATCATTTCTATGCTTAAAAACTGCCAGGTCTGCTCCCCCTCTCCCTCTTTCTGTCTATGAAGCCCTCACTGGCATTTGATTAAGTTCTCTTTTGTTTTAATCGGCTGCACTTTCAATGTCTATAATCAGTCTGTCTTGGCGCAGTGTGTTGCTTTCATGAAGTGCATGCAACACTGATCTATTTGTTTGTCAACCTTCAAAACCTGTTACATTTCAGATGGTATTTCTTGTACATTGCAAAGCGTAGGCTCAGTCAGAGCTCAGTGCTCAGAAGCCCAAAGTATAAGATGGCAGGTGGGGGTGGTTTAGCCCACCACACCATGAACCAGAGGGTTTGAATCTTGGGCTGGAAAAGAGGATGGTGATTTTAAATCAGGGGTCTGCTAGTTCTAATGTCCCTGTCCATTTTTTGACTGCTGCCACTGAACAAGGCACTAAAGCCTTTGTCAGTCACTCCAGCAAAGCTGCAACATGGCATCCTTGTCTTTTATGTTAGCATGAAAACCAAGAAAACCCTAGAGCTCGGTGGCCTTGTCATGATTATATGTAGCTGAAAAGCAGACAAGGACAAAATGGTCAAGCTGGTTGAGAATAAACACTGAAGATATGCACACTTGCCCATATGTATGCATGTGTGTTTTTTATTTTCACTATAAAATTCAGTGAATTGGATACCAAATGTTATGCCATAGGCAAAACACATTTCAAGCTATGATTTGGTTTCAGATCTGTCTGGTTAATTCACAGCCAAAAGCAGTCCAAGCATCAGAGAGAATGAACAATGTCTGATAAGAAGAATAATATGGGGCAAATGATTTAAGCTTAGATCTGTGGTTGCAGATCTCTTACACGCAGCTCTTTGATAGGAAAAAAGCAGGGCAAAGACAGTGTGTGTGTGTGTGTGTGTGTGTGAGTGTGTGTAAGTGAGAGGGCAGAGATAAATAACAAGATGAAATTCAGGAATTCACCTTTTGGTCCTTCAGTCTCTAGTGTCCTGAGGTATGTTCACTGGTCAGCACTAATGAGTGGTTTTTGGAAAAGGACGGGTCACTGGAGACGTTTTCGTCAAAAAAATATCTGGCTTTTGGGCTCCCAGACAGTGCAGCCGAAGGCAAAGACTGGAGAAGGTGTGTGTATTGTAGTGTTTGAGGATATCGGAGATGGTGTGCTCATTCAGGCACCTAACGCTGTGCCGATTGGAGAGGTCAGGGTTATCTACCTTCGGTACATTTTGAAATGGCATTCTCCAGCAGAGGAGTGGTTTGCCTGCCCCGCTCTCTACCACCTCCATGTACCTTCCCTCCACTGTCCATTTTGTCCTATCCTGCCCAGAGGAGGAGGAGGCGGAGGTGGAATATTGGCAGCTGTAAATGTCATGTAGGTCTTGTTGAGTGGACAGGAGAGAGTGCAGGTTTGAATCATCTTTCTCAGCTTAGCAATTTGGTTCATTTTTACAGCTGCCCGTGTCTATGTATGTGCATATCCCTGGTTGTTTATTTCTTTTTACAAGGATCCAGGATGTTACCCTTGCACATCCACAGAAGAATGGCCACTCTACCATTTCTAAAACATCAGTTTGTTGTGCTACATACCTGCATTTGAACCTTAAATGAGTGATGTACATCATAAGGATGTAAAATAAGGATAATGATACATTTACAAGCACAGTATTCAGAAGCAAGGGAAATGCATCCGGAAGAGGATAATGTTTAATGCACACTGGTCATAAATGTTTTTCTTCCTATTTAAAAGCGATGCTGCGATGCGATGCAGTGTACATTGCATATAAAATAATGTTAAATAAAAATAGCAAATGTCAAGTCAATATATCACATCCTTCTCTTTATGATACTGTTGTAAGAATATCAGAAGAGTATTTACCCTATTGATAGAAATTTGTTTACTAGTATTTAACAGTTTTAACAAAATTTTAAAATTGGTTAATTCTGTTGGCACATTTTTCTAGTTTGCAGTGAAAAGTAAAGCAGATAATGTTATTACTGTTATTTTCATGAGCAATATTATTTTATAATGGAATAAGATAACTTTACTACATAACATTAAAAAGTACAACAAAAGTCTAGAAATTTGTTGAATTATATTTAATACTCTTACCACAATCTATTAATATGAAAACCTTGATATATTGACAAGATTTAAAGTTTTACTTGCAAGTATATAATTTGTTGCAGGAAACAAGCATCTGAGAAGGTTGTATGCATGCTTGGTGAAAGAGTTAGAGAGAGAGAGTTTGGCTGTTTTGTACAGCTGATGAAAGTGTTGTGCATAATTGTAATGAGTGTGCGATGGTGTGTTACTTCCTCACACAGCAGGAGAGGGAAGAATGGGGAAGCATGAGTTGTTTTATCTTTTCATCTTGCGCTAGCATTCTTGGCATGACCAGTTTCAATAGAGCTCACATCTCTGCAGGCCTTTGCTATACACATGGTCCTTCAGGAGGTTGCTCTTTGTAAAAGCACAGAAAGTAGTAAAGTGCTCTCAGCTAAAAGGATAGCAAGCTCTATGCCTTGGTTTTCAAATTCACTAGCTGCTTGATCATCTTGTTACATCATAGCCAAAAGAAAATTAGTGGATTTAATACAGTGGTGTTAAAAAGAATGTGAGCCTTTTAGAATGTTCTATATTTCTGCATATTGTGATCTACAAAATCTTCAGATTTTCACACAAGCATAGGACTTAGGACCAAGAACCACTTTAAATAAATTACACAAAAATATGATTGGCTATTTAATTATTGAGGAAAATATTTCAATTTCACATATGTATGAGTTTACTTGGCCATACAAAAAATGCATTCTGCTTTAAACCATTTTTGGAAAAAGGACTTGTGTGTTTAAGATTGTTGTCTTGCTACATGCCCCACTTTCTGTCAAAAGTTACTTCTTAGACAAATGTCCTGATATTTTCTTTCAAATTTTGCTGGTAATTTTAGGATTAATTGTTCCATTAATGATGGCTGACTGTCTTGGCCCAGATGCAACAAAACAGGCCTGACCATGATACTTTCAACATGTTTCACAAATGGCATTATGTCCATATGCTGGAATGCAGTGGTTTCCTTTCTCTGAACATTGAGATCTAACATTAACATTAGCCAATATGAGAGAGGCCTTTAGTTGCTTAGACATTACCTTTGGTTTCTTTGACCTTGCAGACTATTAATCATCTTGTTTTTGCAGCGGCCCTTGTTGGTCAAGCACTCCTTTAGAGGATAAGGGTTGTCTAAAATTTCCTACAAATTTATGTATGTACAAAATCTTTGGTAAACAACTCTTTTTCCTATGTCCTGAGAAATTTCTTGTGCCATGATACACACATGCTCATGAACATGTTTTGAAGATCAGACTTTGATAGATTCCTGCATTTTAATAGCTTATAACATTTGCAACTTGCATGACTTTGTATCAATTCTTTCAAGTCCTACAACTCATTACAACTCTTTCAGAAACAACATGATTATTTAAATATCTAATTTAGTTGTGCCCAAACATATTTTAATGTTTAACTCATCAATGATGATTTAATTAGTCTATCAAAGCCCTGCTACAACACACATGGACCTTATGTGATCAGTCAACTGCTTAATAACTGGTAATTTACTGCTAATTTGCAGTAAATAAGCTGTGGAAGGAATTAACATACTTAATGAGTCATGTGAGTACTCATATTTGTCAGGCAACATGCCAGGTTGCTCACACAATGGAACCCTTTTCGTGTCAGAACAAAGTTGCATTCGTCTCCTCATTATAGTGCCCCATGTTTCCATGGCTTTTCATAGGGTGAGTGAAAGGAAACAGGATGGCTATTTATTGCTTTGCACTGCCATAATAGAATAATTCAGTCAAAATCAGTTTGTGGGAATTAATCCCTCCTGTTCTCCCTGCAGAGGCTGATAAGTGAGAATGTGAAGAAAGAAAGCTCCTCCACCAACTAACCTCTACACCTCTGTGCTTCTTCAGTCTTGCATCCCTCACTCAACTCTCCGCCTGGCAAAACAAGTCTGTTTAATGCTTTATCTCATAGCGGGAGTTAAGGAGAGAGAGAAAAAGAGGATGAAGCATAAGGGGAAACAGAAAAAAATGAACACACTGGGTGGAGGGGGGAGCCGAAGGGAGAAAAGAAATGATAGAAAATGTTTCAAAAGAAGAGCTGACCTGTCTATTATTATGCGACTTGACCTATCAGTAATGAAATGAAACTGAATGCGAAAACACAAAAGCTTAGTCCAAAGTGACTGGAACGGATGCTTTTGTTTTTTGACTAATGCATACCTTATTATTATGTTGAGTGTGGGAGGTTCAACATTTCAAGAGCTGTATTACACGCTTCAAGTAGTTTTCACAGTCCTTTGCAAACAACATGCATTAGTTTGGTATTTTTGGTGGCCTTACAAATGTTCATGTTTAATGGAAAAAGCTTGCTAAGTACGCTGTGTCATTAAAGATTTGTCACAAGCTGTAGTCAGATAAAAATCTTTGTCAAAAATGACCAGGTTAGCTAGAGATGTTACTTAATCTTCGGTATTTACAAAATTAGGACGCATAATGATGATGATAAGGAGGATGATGACAATGCTGATTATTTTTAATTGTTGTCAACTGGAGCAACTACTAATACCATTGTCAGGCATAAATACAATGTTTAGTAAAATTATAATACAAATATAGAATGTGAATACAACAGTGGCATTCTTCCCAAAAATAGGTGAATATACACTATGCTACTGGCATCCTGTGCTATAAATGAAAAATAAATCTGCCATCATGTAAAAATATTTGTGTTAAGCTGTATGTATTTCTATTTCAATAACAAATCAATTAAAACAGCTAAGCAACAAACTCTACATTTGCACAATAACACACTATGTGAGTGCTAAATGATACATTATAAATGATTTCTACTTTTACACACCACACGACTGTCCTCACTTACAGTAGTGTCTTTTCTCTTGAGAGTGTAAAAATATTAACAAAAGCCTAAACTGTGATAGCATACATGCTATTAGCTCTAGGATGTATGTATTGGTGAACTCTTTTACAGTGTGTTCATTTATTCATTCAACAAACAAACATTATGGTGATAACATATTAAAGCAATCAGGGTGTTCATGTATGCATGATTTTTTAGCTAATAGGGTGATAATTTGAGAACACTTCAAGTTGAGAAATTCCAGCAGAAGTCAGATAAGGCCCAGTCTCAAGTTAACATAGAGATAATTTGGTTATGAGACGTTTATGATTGAGGCTTCTATAGTGACACCTGCTGACGGTGTGATTATCTATTGCCCTTGCAATGGGGCACAAAGGGTTAAATTGCTCACCTGTACTGCTAAATACAGGGGTTCATGGATTTTGAGTTTGGCTGGAGGTGTGAAGACGCCAGTAGATGCTTGGGTTTTGAATTGATTTGCTGTATTAATAGGACTCTGTTTTGCTGTTTAAGTTGCTTTATCTTTTGGATCACGATGTTCTCCTGCGATTCATGTACCACTACGCCATCTGTGCCAGCTAATCACATGGAATGGTACTAAACTGATGTATTAATTAGGCTAAACCGATTTATTCAAAAGGTTTCCTAGATAGTGTGATGTTTTCATTACTGCACTTATTTAGCTGTAATATGGTCGGTGTGTAATCGGTTATGATTTAGGCTTCTTTAACGCCTGCTGACAGTGCTTACCTTGTGCCCTTCCAGTGAGGAATAAAGGGTTAAATGGTTTACTTGTGCTGCTAATTAGAAAGATTCATGGAGAGACAGGACTTTGAGTTTAGAGACCCCTGCAGGCATTTATTGTATTTTTCCCCCCAGTTGATTTAACACCACAACATTCATACCAGCAATAATCATAACCTATTGGAATCAAATGAAACCCTTAAGTAGTCTGCAAGAAGTGCCTTGCTGGATGGCATTACATCGACTTCATTTTCTTTTATTAACTGCATAGTGCTTGTGTGTTTTAGCAATGGGTATTGGTCAGCCAGTAAGAGAGGTGAGTCTCATAGGCTGGTACATTGTGTAGCCTAGCAAAAATGGTCTTTTTTAGAGGTTATTGCTTTATACTATTTTTAGCTTAAAATTTTAAAAGGTAATATGAGCCCTTTGGGCCTGTAGGTCTTGGTCTTTGGGCTCCAGTCTTTTTGTTCGTTTCACGTTTCGCCTGGAGGTTTGTCTTGATCTAGTACTAGAAGTGACCTTATGAGAACATGCAAATTATGGCCTCAATCCCATGCAAGTTACCCTAAATTTTTGAATTTTTTAGCACCGACCTGAGGTAGTCACTTGTTTTCATTGCTTGCGTCATAAGCACCCAAGAAATTGGATTCTGGTAGAAGCCCAAGGCACTGTGAATAGTGCCTAAGCAATTGGCAGGACCACAAACATGTCAGTTAGGAAAAAAAAACCTTACAGTGGAAATAGACAGGGTAGAAGTTCTCATTAGTGTTTTGACTTAGTGGGGTAAAAATGTTGTTACATCAAAAGATGACAGCAGACAGACAACAGTGTGCAGGTGTAAGCAGAGCTGAGAATTTCTTAACACCTAGTGACTGTCTGTCAAACACAGCTGACATTCCTTCTGTCATCTCCTCCTCCACGTGAACATGATGAGATCAAGGCAAACCTGACAGCTCTGCAGCATCAATGAGGTATAGAACTTGAGAGCAGAAGGTTGCTTCTAGATGAGTAACTACGTTCAGTGATTTTTAGGTATTTGGACATTTAATTATGTTAGTACTGGGATATTGAATTGTTTAATTAGTGAAGACAACTGGATTAAATTAATCCAAATCAACTATCTTCAGTCAGCAAAGACATGAGACAGTACACTGTAGAATACTTAGTCGAATTAACACCTACAGTGCTAATTGATATCCAGCTGGATACTAATTAACACTGTAAGAGTTAACTAATCACTGGGGATTTTGCTTTGTAGAGCTGTTTCACACACAAAAAACTGAAAATTGAGACCATTCTTCACTGAGAAAAAGATTTATCCATTGTTTGACATGGAACATTTAAGAGGACACCAGAACATTCCATTGCTGCCTGGCAGAAACCACATTTCTGTAATTGTCATGTACACAGATGAACCACTTCATTAGGGACACCCTACTTGTATCTTCTCATTGTACATTTTATCAGCTCCACTAGACATATACGTTTACATTGTAATTTACAATTACATGCTGCTTTTCATCTGCTTCTATGTATCATTTCTTAGACCCCCAGTGGGCCACTTGTGAGCACTGAGCATTATTATTTGGGTGGTGCCTCTTACTAAGCACAGCAGTGCACCTGACATTGTAGTTGTGTAAGCTGGTAAAGTGGAAAATGAGTAGATTAAAAGTAGATGTACCTAATGTTTCTCAAACATTTTATTTTACCCCAGAGGATGTTTAGGTGTAGGTTGCACTTGGCTACTGTCCTGTCTTCATTTTTATTCATTTTATACCATTTATATCATTATACAAAATGTTATTGTATTTATGTAAATTACATACAAGGTGTATATTTTCATGCATCATTGACATTTTGTATCATACTGTTTACCCTGTAAGGAGGGTTTTTAGAGTCTAATTAAACTATTACAAGATACTACTACATTTCAGGCATGAAGACGAGGCAGATCAGACATGGACATTCCAGCAATGCGTCTAATAGCTTTGAATGCACCAAATTTCTTCTTTCAGAATGTAAAGTCCTCAGCACTGACTCTTTATTTCCCTCTCCGAAAAAGCTTGCATTGCCCTTGACACCATGAGCATGTGTTATCATATGAACACAATTAATATGGGTTTCCTCATGCAATAGACAGAAACTCTATTTGTCAGAAAAGTATAATTAAACTCAGGAAAATAAATGGATATTTCTGTGTTCCAGTGATCTGTAAAAGGAGCGACAAATGGGGTTTGTGAACCCTACTAATTAAAATCAATGGTGTGAGATTTGGAGTTTGGGGAATGGAACAGATCCCCAAACCAGATGTCAGGACAATCTTTGGCCAAGGTAGAGTTTGTTTTCGCATTATTGTTTGGAAGTTCAAGATCAGTTCCAAAATGTAATATTAAGCATCAGCTTAAAGCTTGTCACTGTTATACAGGTCTCACACATTCTCTTTTTTTTTTTTTAATGGGCAGCATTTAATATAGCGTCTTATGACTATAAACAGGAAAATATTGGATATAGTGATGTGTGCGAAACTGCCCTAAATGTACATGTCCTGAGCAATGTGCTTTGTCATCTGTTTTAACATTTGTCAATGACCAGGCTGCTGTGCACCCAGAGACTGTAATTAGAAAGGTACTTAAGAGCTGAAAGTTTTGAGACCTGATCATCACAGTGAAATAAGCATGCGAGGAGAAACATGTGCCCATGAAACATGGTCTAAACTGAAACAATGTGTAAACTAGTAGCATTGGCAATTCCAAGGCTCCCCTCATAGTATCAACTGTTTTCAAGCTATCCTTATACCATACTATTATCTACCACAAACACATTCATAATGCAACACATTCTTCCTTTTTGGGCAGACACACTTAGGCTGCTGGGTTCATTCACACACAGACAAACTTGCTATTAACTAAAGCAAAACGATGCAAACCTCATGGCCGTGAAACAACTGGATGAGATGATGAAAATGAAAATAAAGGACGAAGACTGTTCTCTCCATACATCTTTACATGTATCTTTATACTTAATCTGTAACGGACAAGTGAGCATGCACAAATAGAATTTAATGAGTAGAAGTTCCTATAGTATTACCTGCCCATGACCTAGTACCCTCTCAAAATGTAAGGGTTCGTATGTGTGAACAAAATCCATTATGGGGAAACTTGAGTAACAGTTCAGCTTATATTGTTTTACCAATCAAGCTTTTTGTTTTGCAAGTGAAAGTCGACAGAGTATTTTGTATGATTCTAGTGGCATACTGCTTGAGAACTGGCAGCAAAATCCTTTGAAAAACCGTGTGCTAGAAGAGTATAACGTTTCTGTGCTGATTGTGTTTTATGGTCAGGTTTACAGTTTCTGTAGAACTGAAAATATGAACATTTGCTTATTTGTGCTGTGGGTCTTCGGCATTTGGCACATAAGCATGCATGGGTCCCAGTGAGGAGTGCAAGACTGAGTGAAAGAAGCAAAGCTTTAACACATAGTTTAAGTTCAGTGTAAAATGGCTATGATATGCATCCAGGTCACAACTTGACTGTCAAATTGGAGCACATTTTAGCCTAAATAAGAGCTGACAGTAAAAACTTTGTTAAAAATGTGTAAATTAGTCAGCCACCTGACTAACATTTAGTTTAATTGGGTTAATTAGATTTTTGTAGCTGATTAAACTTTAATAAAGGTCTGGTAGTAAGCTGAATTAACCTTTCGTTAGTAGAGACTTTGTATCACCTAATATTGTGAAAATCTGCGTTGTCATTGTTTCTTCTCATAATTTTATCTAGAGGTTAACCGAAATAATTGGTTATTTTTTAGATCAAAGCTGTAAAATCTGTCCTGCATTTACTTTTAATTTATTTGTAAGATAATTACTTATTTAATTTGTTAGATACTGAACTAATAAACATGTAGCCATAACAATACAAAACACCTCCTGGATATTGTGCGACTCCCTCTTGTGCCTTTAAAATGGTTCTGATCTGCTGGGACAGAGATTTTAAAATATTTATATTAGATTTCTGCCACCAGGACATTAGTAGCAGACTTATAAATCAAGTGCATGAGGAGTTGGGGCCTTCATGTATCAGAGTAGTTTGTTTAGCATATTCCACAGATGCTTGATCAGACTGAGATCTTGTGGAAGCAAAGTCTCTCATGTTCCTCAAGCCATTCTGAACAATTTTTGTAGTGTGGCAGGGTGCATTTTCCTTCTGAAAAAAGTAACCATAAATAGGCAATGCCTTTGCCATGAATGGGTGGTTCATGTCACAGTAACCTCCACATGAAGGCACCCAAGGTTTCACAGCAAAACATTGCCCATGGCATCAAGTTGCTTCTTGCCCAGTTGTCTAGTCAGTCACTTAGGCTTGCCCATTTTATCTGCTTACATCATATCAACTGTTTACTTGCTGCCTAATATATACCATCACTTAACATTTGCCACTGTAAGGAAAAAATGATTATTCACTTCACCTATTAGTGGTAATCTAAGTTGTGGCTGATTGGTGGTTATACTACCAAATACTGCATGGTAACTTTCTGCCCTCCCAGCAGACCCCTTGCTTGTTAATGTCTTAACCTGTACAATAATTCCAACCTTGTATAACCCCTAGAGCCACACCTGCTCTTAAACATTTTGGCATGATGGGTATTTATTGGCTGTATTTAAAGAAAATGGAACTTAAATATCAGTGTGAATATCAGTGTGTTCAATACGTTTAATTTGGAACTTTGCTTTTAACAGGTTATTATCCATTACAGTGGAAATGTCTTGGCTGTACTCAAAATGCAAATACAGAAGATGACATGACAAACACATCAAAACATGTGTATTAAAAGCATACCACAGTCAGTAGTACTGAAAAATAGATGAATTTGTACACCATTTGTCACTGGGTTTTGGTGAAATCTAATCTCTCTATGTTTTTGGTAACCTTTGCCAGCCTGAGAAGAATCAACAAACCTCTTTCAGAAGTCCTCAGTAATGTCCTTTTTTTGTGACCTCTTACCGGGAAAATAACCCACTCCCCTGGGTTCCAAGTGAGAGGACAAGAAGGGGTTATTAAACAGAAAACTGATGATATAGGGCAGTGGTGGCCTAGTGGTTAGGACCTTGCCCTTGGGAAGTCAAGTCCCATTCCGGACGCTACTGAGGCACCCTTGAGCGAGGTACCATCCTGCTACACTGCTCCCCTGGTGCTGTTGATAGCTGCCCGCTGTGCCGCATCTGCACGTGTAATGAGTTAAATGCAGCGGTCACATTTCGTTGTGGTGCTTAAGTGTGTTCACAATGACAGTCATGTTCACTTCACTTTCACTTTCATATCCAAAATCAGATTAGTCACATTAAAAAAAGTACATCCTTTCACACCAAGTCCATAAGTTTAGAATCCGGTAATCCAAATTAGGCCAGCTCCTCTTATTTTAACATTACCTCTAGAGTCTGGTATTCTTTTTGCTATTGAAGTGTGTGGTGTCATCATGTTAGGATCTTAAGAATTCTCTAAGGCATTTGTGGTAAGAATAAAGGTCATGGATGCCATTGAGTCTGGCAAGGGATTTGAAAAGAGCTGTAAATTATTTGAAATAAATCATTCCACTGTAAGGAAAATCCTCTACAAGAGGTCTTGATGGATTTTTAAATGAATGCCGATTTCTTCATGACCAGCTGGCTGAGCAAATGCACCTCAACCTTAAGAACTTTCACCAAGGTATCAGTAGTTAAGTCTTGCAACTGTTGGTGTAGGTGTGTATGTTGGAGTAAGAAAGGACAGACAAATTTAACCTGCATTGGTGGCGTTTCAGGGAAAAATATTTGTACTCCAAAAAGCATATTAGAGCAACACTACAGTTTGCACATAGGCAAAGCTTATGTACTTTGCATTAATGTTGATCGAAAACTCTTTTCAAGAGAACCCCATTGAAACTGAGAAGAATGGTTTTGGAAATGTTATGGTTTGGGGTTGCTTTACCGCCTCAGGCATTGTCACATGCACCAGTCACGTGACGTCTAGACGGTTAAGGAAATGACGCACGGAAGGTATATAAATCAGGATTTAGG
>JBBPDA010000021.1:12421387-12437770 GCA_037974385.1 Arnoldichthys spilopterus | reverse complement strand
TGCCTTCACTCCGCGCTTGGGCTCTTCCCTCACGCTACATAGGCGAAAATCAGTTCATCTGGTCCTCCTTTATGACAGGCATAGGGCAACTTGATGCAAAATTCAAAGCTGAATTAATGACTGCATGTCAGAGTGCTTGAAGATAATGTTAGGCCATCTGTCCAAAAGTTGAAGCTGAATTGGACATGGACCTTTTCAACAGAATAATGATCTTAATCACACTAGGAGATCCACCAAGGAATGGCTCAAAAAGAAAAAAAGGTTTTCTGAACCCATTTGAAATGTTCTGTTAGATTTGAAAGGGCAGTGCATGCAAGAAAATCAACAAACATTTTGAACTAAGTAGAAGGAGTTTTTTTCATGGAAAAATTCAGCAAGCAGATGGATTGGTGAAAAATGCCTAGAAGAAGGATGCCGAAGGCATCAATGACCGAAAAGTTACTTTTTCTTATAGTTAAAGCATGAGCTTTATCTTTAGGCTCTGCATGCACTGCCTGCCATCATGCTATTTCACATTCACTGCTAGCATATTTGCACATTCAGTTACATGTTCACACTTTCTCACTTTTTACCTACTTTCTGTAACAGCCTATATACAGATTCATTTTAGTGTGTATATATTGCTTGTCTGTATATACTGCTTATTGTTAGATTTCCTATTTATTAAAACATTTTATTTTTATCCTATTTTTTGCTCTTCATCGTTTTTTGTTTGCTTTTTTTTGTCCTGTAGCTAGATGCCATTGCACAGACATTGGAGTGTTCAGGGATACCTTTCACTACACATTGTCAAGATGTGTATGTGATACACACCTTGAATCTTAATGTTTGCGTGTTCAAATATGTTTGAAAATGCTGAAAAAGTTGTGAACAATGTCCATGATGTGAAAATGGCTATGTGGTTATCCCTTTTTAAATTATGTAAAAACCCCAATTTCATGAAGAATTAAAACTATATAGTTAAACATTAATATTATATTACACACACTATTGCATGCAATTAAAACTGATATTTATCTTTATGCATTGAACATTTTAAAGCCTTTTGTTCTTTGTAGAGCAACAAAGTAAAACATTTTTCACTCCTAGTGTAGGTCATATTCGTAATAGTTTTTCATTAACAATAACCTTGATGATTATTCTATGGCTCAGCTCCAAAACTTCAAAGCACTGTTAAGGTAGAGGTGCCAAGTGGAACAAAACAGGGCTCATCAAAGTGCAGTGTCACAGAGCAGCCATTTTGGTTCTGTAAAGAACCTTTCAGTAAATGATTTTTTAGCAATGGGCCCTCTGTAATAGTGGGAGTTCCAATGGCTTATCCACTTTAGCATACCTATAGTAGATAGTGGTATTAGAATACAGCCCATGGCATGTTAATTTAACAAATGAGTGTACACAGTGATTATTCATTCGTTAGTGGTGCTGTTAGTGGCTCTCATGGGGGTTGGTGAGGTCACTGCCAGCAGCGAATGCTAGATGAAAAAGCATCAGTATTTTCTCACCTTTGCTGTACCTCTTTGGCGCCTCCATGCAAAGCACTTCATTATGCTGCTTCAGACAGTCTCCAAATGGAACACTGGATGCATGCTCTGAAGCCATGCATATATTACCTCTACAGATGAGGCTTGGGAGCATGCCAATTGTCAAATATAATGCTTTAGCTGTGCCTACTAAAGATTTAAGTTTTGTGAACATAGGCCAGCTTTCACTTTATAAAATGCCTTTACTTAAGTGCTTTATTTCTAAGAGTATTTTCCTCTGGTGTATTGTAGAGCATAAGTATCCAAAATGTCCTTGGAGCAATATTTAAATGCTTGGTTTAAGGGTGCAGAGAACATTTAAAAAGTCCACTACATATTGAGGAAACAGAGGTTCGGTTGTGGCCTGCAATATTAAGAAATGTATGGATATAATGATTTCATTGCTTTTCTGACTCTTTCATTTTTACAGATTTTGCCCTTTGAGATACTTTTTTCCCTCCTGATCCCTAGTTGCTCATTAAAAAAATATATTAGGATAGATGAACTAATAAAGGCTAAAGTTCTTCTGCACTTGGACCCACCTGTCCTGTTGACCCATGTACTGTAATGTATGTCTCCATTTCCACCAGAAATGGTCTGTAACAATCTTTAACTGTGGAGCCTCCAATTGTCTTTGATAGGCTGGTCTTTTGTTTCACTTGTGCTAAGAAACGACTTATAGTTTTGTTATTGGTGTAATCAAGAGCTGAAAGGGCTTTAATTAACACCAAGGCTTTGCTTATTGCTTTTAGTGAGTGAGCAGTGAACTTCCCAGTCCCAGGGCAGTAAGATAGCAAAGCTGTAGAATGGTAATCAAAAACGGTGCATTATTGCCCTATGGAAAGGTTGTTAATCTGTTCAATCTGGACAAAGACCAAGAAGGTCATCTTTAGGCTACATCTTTCCTAGTCTTTTCAGTTCATTCACTTGTATCCTACATGCACACAGTCTTACACACCAGTACTAGAGAGACACAATCTGGAAACTAATTGCTTCTGTATGAGTGCATACTTGGCCAATAAATCTCATTCTGATTTTCAAGCATTATGTGCCCATTCAGTTCATCTATAATTTGATTCTGCTTGTAAATTCTCGTAAAACTATAGAACAATAGCTCCCTATTGTTGTACGTGCAAAGACACATCATTCCATATAAAGGAATAAAGGAATTTAGTTTGTTTAGTCTGTTCAGTTTTGCTCTGAGCTGATGCTGTTGTAATGAACCAGTTCTCTAACTGTCCCCCTCTCTCTGATAGACACAAATGAATGCACATGATTATAGGCACCTAGTGCTGATCATGTCAGTTCATAGATTCAAGTTTAAGAACTTGGCAACTTTCAGAACGCAAAGTTTAAAGGTTGTACTAAGAATAATCTGCAGTTTGAAATGATCGAATCTGTCAAAACATGAGAGAGGTGCTAGTTATAACATGCGTATAACTTGAATGGGCACATTAACATTATGCCCCACTACACTAGACCACTTTCCCCAGCTCATAATATCTGACATATACTGTGTTGGGAGGCCCAGAAGGACCTTTACCAAGGTTGGTGGAATTGGATATTTAGGAATGGTGGATTCAGGTGGTGAATCCTCAGGTGGCAGGTCTCCCTGATCATTAAACTCTTTTAAAGTTGTCACTGTAAAGTTACTTGCCACACAACTGATCCACATGTAGTTGCCCATCTGGCATCTGTGCCAAAACTTGGCTAGTGGTATCCACAGTCACACCTGGGACCCATTTGTTATGGCAGGAATTGAGCCAGTGTCTGCCAATCATCCAACAGTGATCCTGTATAAATCCTCTCTTGGTTGTTTGCACCATACAATCAGCTTGGCCATGCAAACTAGAATGGATCAGCAAATGTGTAGACAAGACCATTTTAGTTAGCCACTCCCAAGGATGCTGTTGTTGTGTAGGAGGTGCATGATGTGACTTGACAGATTTCACATGTTTTGACAGATTGGTCTTTTTCAGTATTCCTCCATTCCTGGCCACCATAGAGAATGTCTTGCCATGCCTTTCATGTGCAAAATTCCATATTATGTATTATGCTGCATGAAAGCACCTCTTTCTTCTCCAGATGGAGAACAACTGCCTGCCACCCCCATAACCAAGAGTTCTGTGCAGATGGCCCATGACCGTGTTTAAGAAATTGCTTAAAATCGCGGTCAGGTGTAGCTATTGACCATTGACGAAGAACCATGTGAAGCACAAGAGATAGGACCTTGTCTTATGAAGGTCAGCAATTTATGTTGCATGCAATGCAATAAACGTCTGCATATGCCAGCTGTGTATCTGGCTCATAATATGCTCCAAGGAGCACACATAAGCACAGCATGTGTGGGCACAGGATTGGCTTGGCTTAGAGTGGTGCAACAGGCAAAATGGTTTATGGTCAGTGAAAATGTGGTGGCCATTGAGTTATTGATTACTTAACTACAAAAATAATTTTCAATGCATCTCTGTGGAGGATTATGGTTATGCCAGTGAAAAAGATCATTCAGATACAGCTGAACTCCTGAATATCACAGAAAAGGGTATCCATGAAATGCTGGGGGATATTGACCTAGCTGTTGATCCCTTAAACTGTGAGTGAAGGCCTGTTTATAGTAAGCAGCCATGCAGCAATATCAGCACAAGCATCAGACCAATTTATCCACAACATTTTTCTTTGCCGTAGATACGACTGGTGTGGTCCACCTCGAGTTTTGGACTGGTTAAAAAAAACTGTGCTCATGAAGCTCCTCATCTAGCTTCAGTTAGAGGGTGAATGGCACCAGATGGCAAGCCTTGGAACAATTTGTTTGAGCTGTAGGGCCAATGTGAATGGATACTGAAAGGTATCTGAAGCCCCTTACGCCTGGAAACTACTGCATATTAATTCTTGATCAGCTTTTTGCAAGTACACTTGATGTCAAATCAAATGCACTAAATGATCCTGTATGATGAGCAGTGGCAATGTCTTAATATTACAGACCCCCCCCCCCCAGCACACTATTTATATGTATCACAGGAAACTGAATAGGCCACATGGCTACTTACTTTGTGTTCCAGATTACATATTCATCCTGTTCCGTGTGTGTGTGTGCACGAGAGAGAATTTAAATTTTGTTAAGGCACTATTCCTGGTCTTATTTAAACAAACATGAGCTGTGTCCCCTTTTCTTGCAATAATGACCTACTGTAGAGGTAAAACTGCAATTGTGTGGTTTGTCACCACATTGGAAACATGGCCCCTCAATAGCTTAAGCTTCTGCTTGTGCACACAAACACTAAAAATTGCTGTCTAAGCAATGCTGAGCATGTGAATATAATTACGGGTACATTAACATTATACCCCAATCCAGTTTCCTCTGTTTTAAGTGATCAGCAATGACCCATTGACCATAAAAATTTGTGAAATAAAATAAGATACTGCCATCAGGATCAAACTTTAACAATGTGTGTTTGTTTTTGTTTTTGTTTTTTTACATAATTTTAAACCACCAGTTTTTCTGTAACCTTATGTAAACTTTTCTTGATGACCCATAAAAACTTGTACAACATTTTGTTTTCTTCTTTTCAGTTATTACTTTTTGGATATACAAAGGTTTATTTTGACCGTGACCTTTGTTTTTGAAATGTAGTTGAGGTAAAAGCATAGGTGAAAAATGGAAACATATTATTAAAATATATAATTAAAGTTTGGAGTAAATGGTGTCTTGAGTCCAGAGTGCAATGATGTTTATCCTAAATAGACACTAAAGCTACCACTCACTTGTTATGGAACCCATGGCCCATTTCCTTTCCAATTCCATTGTAATGTTTTCAGTTTAGGCATTAGATCTAACCCTTTTTATCTTTACTTTAGTTATCTTACTCTACAAACTAAAACATCATAAAGCCTATGAAAATAATTCCAGATAAAAGGTCTGTCAAAATGTGTCACAATTTGTATTTTCACAGATCAAGAGAAAGTAGGGTCAAAAGTTAGTGAATTAAATTAAAAAGTGCTTTTTATACCACTCCAACCTCCTTACCACAACTGCCAACACTTGATGTGTTCCCTTTTTACATGCGGCATGTTGTATAGAAACCTTGATATGATTCTACAAAGAACAAAAATTTTGACAAAAGTTTACTGCTATTCCGTGTAACATGTTTTTTCCCTTACCAACCTTGACTTTGTATTTCATTTCTCAGTGGTGGCTTGCTTTACAGTTTGAACATCTCTACTGTCTGGCTCTATGTGAACAGTTTACCATTTCTGAGAAGCTTTCCTAATTCCATGAGTGGTGAGAGTGCTGTTAAATGGCCTTTATCATGCCTAGTGTCCTTTTGTAATTGGCTCTAATTGTCATTGCCCATGCTGAAGTGCTGGGCCTCTGGACACATTTTGTTTAGCAGCTTAGCTTCTCCCTAAGGCAGCAGAGGGAGGACCATTCAAATGAACGTCTCAAACTCCTTGTCTCCCCTCTCCCATTCTCTTTGCTACTTGTGTTTTATTTTCCTCAAGTCCTTGTCATTACCGTAGTGCTTTTGCCTCTGAGGTCACCTTAAGGACAAAGGAGAGGGAGAGTGAGGGTGAGAGTGATGAGGCAAAAGAGCAGCTGAGGAAGTAAAAGAGTCCTGCAAGAGAAAGGACTAG
Organism: Arnoldichthys spilopterus; assembly: GCA_037974385.1. Classification (NCBI taxonomy): domain Eukaryota; kingdom Metazoa; phylum Chordata; class Actinopteri; order Characiformes; family Lepidarchidae; genus Arnoldichthys; species Arnoldichthys spilopterus. The sequence continues at coordinate 12,431,618 of JBBPDA010000021.1, read as the reverse complement.
TGTTCATTATCGCATGCCTGACAGACACACAAGGCCCATTTTACATTCATTATTCCAAGCTGCCAGTGATGCCGCCGTTACGACGACAAGCTGTAAAATAGGATGGGCTTTATCATGATGGAAAAGCATAACTTTGCCATTGTAATGCACAGTGCTGGGCTTATGACCAACGGTCATGTTTGCACATGAGCATTTTTCCCTGTTGTATCATTCATATGCTTTGTACTTGTGGTGAGCACGTGCTGAACATAAAGCAGTGAGCATGGATTTCAATTGAGTCGTTGCAGGGTAAACAGCAATATAAGTGCTGATTGAGATTAAAAATGCACATATCGTAAAGTTGTCTTGTATTTTCATTTAAACCAAAGGTGCACCTTATGTACCAGAAGCATTTTTTCATTCCTTACAATTAAACAAACTGATTTTGTGTTATTGTTCTTTTGGTCTTATTGGCTGCTCTGTATTCTGCTTTATTTATAAACCAGTCCAAATGAAAGTGTCATTCTGGGGAGGGAAGGTTCAGATCTACTGCATCTGCTGGTTTCATTGAGAGCATTTAGAATTACCCTTCACTTCCCTAAGTTATGGAAATAGATTACAAATAAGAGTTGGAAATGTTAGTTGTTTTACAGCTAAAAACAGAGCAGCCAGAATATAAGAATATTTGGTTAGCTATATACTGTGTCTAAAGTCAGAGACACTTCAGATTAAAAAATTTTAATCAAACATGTTAACACCTTTTGTATAAAAAGGAAATTAAACATTTCTGATGAATGTTTTTTTTATCTACTTATTTAAGCTTGAGGAGTCCTGGTCACCTTTAGCACACTCACTGTAAACAAAGAAAAAAGGACATAACTCATAAGAAATTCTGAGCTTCATGTTAATAGTTCAGGGAGTCTCATATTTATTCATTGTTATGCTAATATAATTTGTAGTACTTTTATATTAAAGAAGACTGGGACACAATTTTCATAACTTGTCCCAGATATTTGGTTCCAACCAAGTTGATTAAACTGCAATGCTAAATTGCACGCTAACTTTATGTAGGGTAGACTTCACTGTTTCAAAAATGTTGTACTCTATGTACATGAAGTGTGCACCACTAACAGCTGTGATACTTTATGCTACTGTGTAAATTGTCATGTCATTTGTGTGATAGTATGTGCAGTTCATTTTGTAGACGTTCTCATAAAAGCATATTTTTGTATGCCTTTCAATGTACTACCTTAGAACATTAAGATGTCCAATATAACTGAGGATGGTGGGGTTACACGGCACACTCCTACTGTCTGTAATGTGTAGCACCTGCAGTTTACTATTGGAAACGTCAGCAAGCTATCTGACCATATAACCTCCTTTTATTACCTGTTTTGACAGGGGCTGAACTGTTATAGGCTGAATTTGCAGGTACACACTCACAGGCCACTTTGTTAGGTACACTTGCATTGTAACTACAATTCGATCCCCTTACCATATTTGTACACCCAGTTCTGCAGTTACTGATCCATCTATTTCTCAACATAAATTCCATCTGTTCCACCTGTTGAGCTGCTAAACCCTCTGTACTTCTAAGCAAGTATTATGTGGGTAGTCCTTAATCTGAGACATGAATATAGACAAATCCTAATTCTCTATAAATATTCTCAATAATGGTCTTAAATGTCCTAACATTCAGATTAATGACATTCTTAAATGTCAGAATTGTTTGCATGTGTGTTCTTATGATTATTTTGTGAATAAGTGTTCCCTTCTTAAGAATGACAAGTGTTTAAAAAGTGTTACCTAAGTGCTTAATTTGTATTCAGAATTTATCCTGGAAGATGCATTCCCTCCTCAGGGCTCAATCTGCACCATCTTGAAACAGTGATTATGCCAATGGGTGAGTAGGCCTGGGGTGCAGAAGTAAGCCTACTTTCGACCTATAAATAGCATGATCACTCACTGATTATTGGGTGTCATGGTTTCCCACAGAAATTCTTTTCAACACATTTGAACAAGGAAATGTCATCCTCTTTAGTGCAGTGCCTACAGATAAAGCTGGGGGGACACCAGTAAAAAGTGTAACTTTTGCAATCATTCTACAAAAAACAATATATGTACTATTATTCTGTGGAGAAAGTAAGCATGCCCTTGGCCTCAGAAGCCACTGTTGCCCCTTTGCGCAGACAAAGTTTCTGTAGGAATTTTGCACAATTGTCCACTGCTCTTTCATGTAAATTTCCTCAAATCATGTGAGCTGGTGTTTGGGGGGGCATTTTCCTTTACAACCATTTTTTGGTGGATTTGTGCTTAGGATCATTATGCTGTTGAAAGATCCACCTTTGGGTTAACTTCAACTTTTGATCAAATGGCTTTCAAGTATGGCCTTCAAGCACTCTTTGATTAAGCTATTAGTAAGCTATTTGATTAAGCTTATTCTGTATTACATCACTGACTGCAAGCTGACCAGTCCCTAAAGCAGTAAAGCATCCCCAAACCATATCATTCTCACCTCCATGCTTCACGGCTGGTTCTATTACTGAAAAGGTATGTGCAACATGTGTGCTGTTACTGTGGCTCAACAACTATCTGCTTTATTCCAAAAAACTTTACATCTGGGAAAAAATACCCCACACACTTTAAATAGCAAAGAAAACCTGCTGGAAGACCTAATCTGAAACACCTGATTCTACTTTTATGGTACTGAAGGTGTGACAAATGGAAGGATATACTTGCTTTATTTTATATAAAAATTATAAAGTGAATTTTGTTTGCCTTTTTTAAAAATATATAATCTTCATATTGTCACTGTCGAGAGAAAATCACTTATCTCCATTTTTTATTTGATATACATTGTGTAAACTTTCATGTTTAACAGGTCAGTAGGACTGGTCAAAATCATAAATGTTCTTCCATTAACAAACATTGCAGGAGAAAGCAAAAACATTAGAAGGAAGTTAAGTTGCAATTTTCCATTGATATGTAGGCAGCGTATCATGGTAAAATATTTGCTTTTTAAAATATGTTTAAAATATCAGTTTGAATGGGATGCAGTTATTGTTCATGCAAATTCAAAACCCAGTTATTCTGCACAAACCTTAGCACTCAAAGGTATGTAAGGGTGCTCTTGAGTGTGCAGTGGTTTTAAAACAATTTCTTCTGAAACTATTGATGAATGAGGTTCAATGTTTCTATACTAACATAATTGTTATTTACATAAAGTAAAAGAATCTGTACCTTGGTAAACACAGAAACAAGCTTTTGACAGGGCCATCACTTTCCCTTTATCAAAACCAATAAAGTGTGAGGTCCCATCTGATTCTGTTTCCCTTAGTGACATTTTCTTGTCTATTTTGTTTTTGTTAGCCATGTGTTTGTCTCCACATGTTGTATCTTAGCCACACCCCTGTCAGCTGTGTCTCGTCTATGGTGTTCAGGTGTTCCTAGTTACATGTCACAATTTAGTCACTTGTTTGGTTCAGTCCTTTATCAGTTCGCTGTTGTCTACACGGTTGTGTACAACCTGTCGTACTTTCCCCCTAATATATTCTGTCGTCCTTAGCCTGTATCTGTTTCGTTGTTTTGTTACTTTTCTTTATTAAACCCAAGTTAAAGAACTTCAAACTTGCATTTACTTCCAAATACCTCTAAAATGTTACATACAGTTTTAGAATTCTCTGCCAGTACCACTTTCCTCCTCCCCTTCCCTTCATAAATTGGAAGCACCAAATAAAGAATAAAATATTAACTTACCATTTTGGAAATACATGCTTTTGTTCAAACAGGGACATTTTTTTGTAAAATTGAGCTAATTGACTACAAAGATGTTTCATGACCTTTTTTTCTCTTGTGCCTATAATTTTGGCACAAACTGTAGGCTTTCCCAGACATAAACATTTTTCTCAAGTTTTGCCTCATGCTTTTGTCTTCTTTGTTTGGGTTTAATTCTTGATTGACAGAATTCTGTAGTTCAGTGCTAAACACTGGTATCTGCAAATGTCTGGCAGATAAGAATTGTTTAAAAGGAGGGAACTCCATAGAAATGACCACACCAGTGTTGAGCTGACTGCCCAATTAGGCAAACAAAACTGGAAATTAAATGAAAACAAAAGAGCCAGAAGTTGTTTTGGAGAAAGCTCCATCTGCTCTATGCAACTGCTACAACATGCATTTTAGGAAAATTAATTAGTAAACATTAGATACCCTGAACTCTCTTTTGCTCTCTTATATTTTCTTTTAGGTGTATCTGTATTAAACATTTTCTGATTTTGTCATTCTCTTTAGAAGGCATACGCAGGTGAACTAAAATATTTACATCTCTTCACATAGCCATCATTAAAGACTCCAATAGCCTCTATTTGAATGTCTCTGTTAACCCCCCCCCCTGCCATTTTTGTCGTTCTTTTTCTGTTTATCTTTAGAATTCTCATCTTTCCTGCCTCATTAGGTTTTGCAATGCCTCTCTTGTCTTTGCTCTTAGTTTAAGTGACCTGTTGATTATTTCTGTTCTGGCCCAATCTGTGGCTTGAAGAATGAAAACAATGCACCACATCCCCAAAGCATTTGTTAGTCAGCTGATATGAACAATTATGAATAATTAAAAGGTAATAGACATACTTGTTTGCTACACTTGCATTTAAAATAAACTTAAATAAACACACAAAGATTAAAAGATCAAAAGGTATTTTTAAAAATTGTGTTTAACCCACTCAATCCCTAGGACCATAATTTTGAGAGAAATTGTTTGTTTGTAAATTATGAAATGTCTTTTGTTTTGCCTCAATTTGAATTTGCCCATCAATTAAAATTTACAAATTATGGATTTGGGTTCTTGTACATTTTTTTGTTACTGTTTGAGCTTTTGTTTAGCTGGGATTTCCTGCTTTGCATGAAATCAGTGTTCATGACAGCATTGTGAAAGTCCTGTACAAAAGTAAAGGGGTCTGGATGTCTTTTAAAGGTGCATGTAGAGATTATGTTAATGATTAATTCATATGATGCATAGTAACGTAACCAGATAAAAATCCAACTAAAACAATCCAGAGAACTAATCATGCCATTGTTTATTAAGTGGCGTTCCCTATATTCCCCTTAGCTGTTTGTAGTTTTGAGTTGGGCTGCCCATGGAGTTTTATACCAAAGAAAAAACAAGTCTAGTAAGAACAGTTTCTTAAACGAGAGAAGAAAGTAGCAGTAGCCATGAGTCTTGAGAGAGCAGAGGCTGCAGGCTTTTTACAGTAGCTGCTGTGTAATTTACCTGTGCCCAAGAGGGCTTGAGGTTTTACAGGGGAGGGTAATCCTTCTAATCCACAGGGCTTTAGCAACAAACAAGTATGTAGCTTACTTGTTCCTATTTTAAACCAGAGACTTCTGAACATGTGAGCATTCAGAAAGAAAATGGTTTGGGCTCTTGCAGAGACACTGTTTTTAAATGGGGTTACAAATGTTCTTTGTCTTTTTGCCTGTGGTCCAACTATATTGGCAGTTTGACTTACCAGGCAAAGTAAAATAAAGGCTAAGTGTCTTACCAGCACCACTGCTATGAGAATGAGCACTCCGTTATACTTTACAGCATACACAAACCCTCTCACCTCATTACTGATTTAAATTTGATTCCTTTCAAATTTTATGAAGAACTCTGTGGTTCTGTTATATGAGAAAAGGGCTTATCCTTTTTTAATCAGTTGGACAGATGTATGCAATATGTGCAAAGGTGTGTAGATATCCACTCATCCAATATTTCTTCTAAAAAGGAATTAACAGCAGGTGTGGGCAAATTATTTCAATTGCAATTATTCTATTTAAAGCTTTTTTATAAAATCCGGCATTGATATGAAGTTGGTATCAGTCTTTGCAGTCATGACAGCCACCACTCCTCCGAAAAGGCTTTTCACAAGAATAGTATTTCCTTATTAATTTGTGAAAATTATTGAAACGTTTAAAAACAATGTTCCTCAAAGAAATATAGGAAGGGATTTGTATATTTCACATTCAACAGTGCATAACATAATTAAAAGATTTAAGGAATCTGGAGGAATTTTTAGTGCATAAATGACAAGGTACATGTCTTACCTGAACAATCATGATCTCGAATCCCTCAGGTGGCAAAGCATTAATAATAGTCATTCATCTATAAGCAAAATCACCACATGGGCTCAGGACTACTTTGGCAAACCTTTGTCAAGTACCACAATATGTAGTAACATACTGAAATGCCAGTTAAAATTGTACTGTGCCAAAAGGAAGTCCTATGTCCAGAAACACAGTCAACTTCTCTGGGCTCGGAGGCATCTGGAATGGGCCGTCGCACAGTGGAAATGTGTACCGTGGTCAGATGAAACAGTATTTTAGGTATTTTTTGGGAAAAATGGATGTTGTGTGCTCCGGACTAAAAGAAAAGGATCATCCAGATTGTTAACAGCAACAAGTCCAAAAGCCAGGGTCTGTCATAGTATGGGGTTATGTCAGTGCCGTTGGCAAAGGTAATTTGCACTTCTGTGATGGCACCATTAATACTGAAAAGTACATAGAGATTTTGGAGCACAATATGCTGCCTTCAAGAAGACCTCTTTTCCAGGGACGCCCATGCATATTTCAACAAGACAATGCAAAACCACATTCTGCAAACATTACAAAGTCCTGGCTGCGTAGGAAGAGGGTACGGGTACTTGACTGGCCTGCCTGCAATCCCGACCAAAAGAGAATGTGTGGCACATTTTGAAGGGCAAAATGCGACAATGAAGACCCCACACTGTTGCCCACCTAGATAGATTATAACTTTATAGATTAAAACTTTATAGATTAAAACTTTATTAATCCCTTGGGAAGGTCCCTTATGGAAATTAAGGTGGCACCTGACTTGTTTGTGGGAAGAATGGGACAAAATTACACCTGAAACATTTCATCACTTGGTGTCTTCAGTCCCTAAACGTCTTAAGTGTTGTGAAAAGGAATGGCAACATTACAAAGTGGTAAATGCTTAACTGTCCCAAAATTTTTTTTCAATGTGTTGCAGGTCTGAATGACAGGAAAGGATGTTTATTTACAAATAAAATGAAGTTGACCAGACAAAACCTAAAATATTTTGTGTTCATATTGTCTGCAATGAAACAAGTCAAAGTAAATTTATAAATCACTACTTTCTTTTTTTATATGCATTTTCCATACCGTCCCAACTTTTTCTAATTTGGGATTGTATTCTGTGTGCGTGCATGCGATATAAGTGACGTCAGCTAAGGACCTGCAAATTCCACAACAGTGAAGGTTTGAAAAGAACAGACTTATATGAATGACACTCACAGAGAGGGGGGTGGTGTGTGGTTGTTTTTTTTTTTTTTTGACTGATAGTATCTTGTAATACTTGTTAATGTTTCTGCATGAATGTAGCTGCCTGAAGCAGGTATGCATCGGTGGTGGATTTCATAGTCAACATTACAGCTGCTGATAAATGATATAATAATGGGGAGACTCACTTGCAAAAATATGTGCATGAGTAATATCAATATACATTGAATTTGCAAATTGTTTGGTGCCTTTGGTTTACACAGGTAAGAGCTGGAAAATTAGTCATTAAGTATGAAAAATTACATCCAGGCATTGCCTGCCTCGGGAACTGCTTACATCTATGAGAATGGAAAACTATATTTTATTGCAGCACAGATTTAAGTGGACTGAGGGTATAAGAATGAGGTTCTTCGCATGATGTCATAGAATAACCTCAAAGGGTTTTTTTTGTAGGAGTTATGAGAGTGACAATCCATTTATTTCATACCTTTACATTGTTTTCACACATGCAAAAATGGTTTGGAAAAACTAAAATGTTTTCATATGCCATCTTTAAAATGCCTAAATGCTTTGGTTCCCTTTTTAATGAACATGCAGATATAATTATTGTTTGATATTTTATGAGCATGTAATATGGTCAGTAAATGGAAGTAAAGCACAAGTATCTCAAACAGTATGTTAGAGTTGATCATATAATTAGTTAACTGTGAGCTAATGGGGTGGTGCTGGAATAATGATCCTGGTTTGGCCTTGCTAAACATAATTTACCTGAACATTGCATATGGCATTACATACAATTGTGCTTGAAAGTTTGTTATCCCTAAATGTTTTAAAATTTCTGCATAAATATACAATTTTTAAATTGTAAGGTTACACTCGTAAATTACTTTAGGAAAATCTAAAGGAACATTTCTTAAATCTACATGAATCTCAAAATATACGGTCATGCAGCAAAACACAACCTCCATACTGAACAGCCTCAACTCTAGGATGCACTTTGGGTTAAGTTTAAAATTCATTCATACAATTCATATTCATAAAATTCATGCAGAGAACTGATCAAGAGTTGAAAATGTTTAGCTGCAGTTATTGATGCACAAATGGGCCACACCAGATAAGGAATCACAGGTTTACATATTTTTGCTACACATACGTCTCACAATTTTTTTTTCATTTGAGTTTTATTTATATTTTATGCAGAGTCATAATTTCTGAAGAGTTTACATTTATAATTTTTTTCTATGGTATTAATAAAATATTTTAGATCCATTCTTTCAGAACATGAATCTTTTTATTGGGATAAACCCTGTGGAGAAATCTTATGACTTCTAAAATTATAATGAAAACTAGACGCTTTTACTTCAAAGATTATTAAAACACAAAGGGTTAGCAAAAAGCAGAGTAAAAGGAATACTTGTTTTAACCATACTTAAGGAAAAAAATTCTAGAAATATTCTAAAGGTATAAATTAATAATGTGCAATACCTTGCACCCCTTGAGCCACAAAGTTTGAAGCACACATTGGAACTATTTGTTATAATATAACAGCCTTCATCATTCTTGTGGTAAAGCTTAGACTGTTTATAGTAAACGATGCTTTTTAAGTGATTTATTTGAATGCAAACTTGCTTTTGGGCCTGTCCTCATTTCATTCTATAAAAATGGATTTTGTGCTTGAAGTAGTTTATTCAGGGCAGTACCTCCAGCTATAGTAGCTGTGCTGAAGCACCGCCTCAAATGTGGAATGCTGTAGGGTAAAGAGAGCACCTCTTTAATTATTTATAGTGCTCTGGTTCCCCATTAATAATTAACAATATTGTCATTATTTAATTTTCATGAAATTTTTGAAACTCCTGAAATATTGGTACAGAAAATAAATACATGTGTTTCCAAGGGAAACACTATTTAAAAATAATTGAATATTCAAAACCTCTGTACAAAATTTTATTCTGTGAAGAGGTTGCTTAAGTACACTCACCTTTTAAGTGAGGGAATCGTCACCTCCGTGTTCTTGCACTTTCAAGTGTTTGTGTATATGATCAGTTGTTTGGGTACAACTGTGAAACATGCAGTGAACTGGTGTCTTTAACTGTGTGGCATCAACTTTATTTTATTTATTTATTTTTTACTATTTTGAACCTGGATTAGTGTATTTTTCAAAAATCCTTTCTTACATTCTGTGAAATATTGCCATGTCTTTCACTGTATGGTAACCTGTGAATAAATAATTGGTAATGTTGGAAGAAAGATTTGGAAACATGAGTAACACATTTCGGTTAGATGTTCACACACTTTACCACATGGCCACCTATGCCTCTTAGGTGCTGTTCTATTATTGTTAGGCTTGTGTAAAGGTTTGTAGTATTATTTGCTTGATAACATCAATGCAAAGTTGAAATAAGTTTGTTTAGTGAAATATACTTATTTTTGTATAAATTTGAAGAGGTGCATCTAAAGCTTTGCACATGTGTGTATGGTGGTATTAGTGGTGAAACCAAGATTGTAAACCAATACACCATGCATTTTTCACATACACATCTCATGTTTTAAGATACGTTTTTTTGGCAACAGCCCGTTGCAACCAGTTTCAGATTTTCCCAGTGCTTTCTTTTAACAGTGAGAGAGCAGGCACTACTGAGCACAGGGCTGAGCATGCTGATTGCTCATTGAAATTAATAGCCTGGTGAATGCATTTATAACAGCAGCTAAAATACCCAGGTGGTAGCTTTCATTTCTCAGTTGATTCACACACTACTCACCTCATATAGTCCATTACCTCACAAAGTTCACTAAAGCACGGAACAGTGCAAAGACATTTTTTTATTATTTAAAGAGCATTAATAGGACAGTCTTGCAATTTCAAGACAAATGGGCATCTAATACAACACAGGGCAGTGGTGGCCTAGTGGTTAGGACGCTGCCTTTGAGACCTGAAGGTCGCAGGTTCGAGTCCCGGCCCGGGCAC
>JBBPDA010000021.1:12394461-12421287 GCA_037974385.1 Arnoldichthys spilopterus | reverse complement strand
ACCTTCATTTAAAAACTGCATTTTGTGTTCAATTATGTTATCTTTGACTAATAGTTAAAGGTTTTTGATGAGCAGAAGTATTTAAGTGTGACAAACATGCAAAAGAATAAGAAATCAGGAAGGAGGCACATAGTTTTTCACACCACTGTATATATATATTAAATAACTTCAAGCTTTTTCAGACCTACTTGAACATGTGAGGGCTTTACTCCATATCGCCACATATACAACATAAACAGTAGCATGCTGTATATTTGCATTGCAACGCTACCTGCTTCCACTCCAGTGTTGAAGCACTGTGTTAATTATCCTGTGTTGAGGAGCTCTGGAGGTTCTGTGAGAAGTTGAAGGCTAAGTAAGGCCAATGGGAATTGAGCACCAATGTAGGCTACACTAAATAACATGGCAGCCTGTTTCTTCAGGAGGGATAAAAGGCAGATGTCAGCCTTTATAGTCTTGCCATTAAATCTCGTCAGTCCAGTCATTCTTAGTTGGATTGGATAAGACAGCCGGAGGTGTGAGGACTTGTCAATGTTCAGTTTGGGTTTGCCAAAATTCTGTGGCAGTGATTGTGGCAGACATTGAGTTGTTTGTGCATTGCTGTATTGCCTGTGCCTCTAGGAAAGGACCAGCCTACCAGTTTCTTATGTCCCTGCAGTCATTGCAGATCAGTGCCCCAACGGAGACTGTGGTAATTAATCCCTGACCTGGTTGCTGCCTCCACAGTGGGGAAAAGCACATGGCAATTCTTCCTGTAGTTTAGCATGTTAAAGGCTCTCCTCAATGTTTAAGAGAAATTCGCACAGGTTATATGGAAGGTCTGCACATCTGGTGCATCACAATATTAAGTACCATGCCACTGCTTCCCCAGAGTGACTGGTTTATCAGGAAATTATATTCTGATATCCCAATTAGTCATATCACCAGCAACACCTATGCAACTGGGACGGACATGTTGTGGACAGGCTTAGCAGTGAAAGAGAGTAACCTGTTCATTCTTTTTGCCCTGGTGTTTGGCGAAGAACTATGGGCCCCTATGAAGCTTATGTTCTGTGCGCTGCCAAATCTGGATTCTGATTCAGACACTTTGACATCTGTCTAAATGGTCCTCACACATTCATGCAGCAGCCAGTGACTGCTGATCTTTGGATGGGACAATTCTTTTGGTTCATATTTGCAGACCTTGTGTAGCTTCATCATGCTGTAAAATGTGCATTTGCATTACTATCCATTTGACTGTGTTGAATTCTATTCTAGAAACTTTTCATTTTTCACATGGTCTTCTATTTTAGATTGCTTTATTTAAGTATACATTCTGCCAAAAACAGTACTAAAAAATGAGCTGAATTTGTATTCTTGCAGTTTATAAACATTAATTCTGTTTGAACTAATTTTTCCTGGGAATTCATTCCATAATTCGACACTTCACACACATAAAATCAAAGCTTTCATAAAATCAAACATTTAACAAGATCAAGTCTAGTTTTCAATATTTTAAATGGTCATTTCTTAAAGGTAAAATGTGATGTTCAGAATTGTAACATGAGCTGGCCAGAGTGACAATCAGTGGGGTTTTTGATAGTCTTGCAGATGTGGACAAGATCGTTGCCTCCTAGTCGGGGCACTGTCTCTCTTGTGCTGTATTTTTTTAATAATGTATTGCTGGTATATATCCAAAAAAAAAGAGTCAAACGAAACAAAATTTTTGAACCTTTTGAAATGTGTGAGCACTCTCCTCCGCCTCCCTGCAACTACTGTTCTCACTTTACTCATTCATTTCCTAGGTCTGTTCTCTCTGATTACAATTTCTTCCTCATCAGTGTGCTCAGGCTCTGAACAAAATGATGGGTGGGGCTCCACAAACACTCTTTGGGCCTCTCTGTCTAATGTAAAAGTACTAGTGGAGATTCCCTGGAAATTCACAGAAGTATTATGTACTATCATGACTAGTAATACATAATTATAACTATGTCACCAAAATATACTTGCCATCAGTCTAGTTCAGCCTTAAAAACCTGCACATTCCCAACAGCATTAAACAAGCCTTCCTCTATCCTCATTCTGAACAACCTAAAGAGGGCGAAAGTGCGGACCTAACGATCATGAGAAATTCATAAGTTTATTTTCTTCCTGCTGTTTTGGGAGTAGGGTTAGATAGACTAACCACTGCACTCCACTCCCTCTGCACTGTGGGTTGATGAGGCAGATGAGGCATTAGAACTAAATTTCTGGACATCTTTTTAGTTTAAAGGAAAATGAAAGGCTGGCCATGTATTTAGTAATAGTGCAACATTTCTTTTTGAGTTTTAAGAGAAATTTTACATTACTGGTAAGTTATGGTAGAATTGTATGGTAGAATGTACCAATTTTGAAAGAGTCTTGAAAGAGAAAAAGTTAGACCATTAGGTACTGTAGTTGGGGAGTTAGACTGATGAAGGAAAATTGAGAATTTTTCAATTTGTTGGAAGGTGCCATGGCTTAGTTTGACGGTCCGATAATTTTTTTATATTTAGACTACAGATTGGTTTGGAAGCATAGCTGAATGATACAAAATTAAAATAGAGATACTGAGTACATGTATAGAAATAAGGTGTAACAACATTTCTTCACCTCCTTGCCTGGTGGTGCCCCCTGGGCTGGCTTTATTTAGCTGCTCACATTTTATTTCTCATGTGCTCAAAATAGTCAGTGGTGTACATGTGCAATTGTCTTCATGCCATTAACACAATTTCTCACCTTAGAACCTAAATATAGACTAAAAGATTTATGTAAGAAAGGATGTCAGTATAATTGTAATAAAACATTCTATAAAGAAATGCACTGCTGTAAGGGGTGGAATATATTAGGCAGTAAGTAAACTGCCTTTAAGAGGTGATACATTTGAAGCAAGAAAAATTAGCAAGCATAAGGATCTGAGCAACTTTGACAAGAGTCAGATTATGATGTCTAGTAGAATGGGTCAGATCAGCGCCAAAATTGCAGGTCTTGTGAGATGTGATTAATTCCTAGGCTTACTGATGCTTGTGGGGAGTGAAGGCAATCCATTGTGGTCTTGTTCCTCAGAAAAGCTACTGTGTAAAAAAGCTGGCTATGATCGAAATGTTTTAGAACACAAAAGGTACCACATTCACTGCTGTTTTGGCAGCAATGAGGGGGACCTGTAGAATATTAGGTAGATGGTTTAAATGTTGTGGCTGATCAAGGTGTACTTTATACTTGTGGAAAATCCCCACTACACTACTTAAATTACCCTACAGTACATCAAGCAATTGAGCTTAAACAGCCTTATTAGCAATTAAACATGCACAACTTGAGCAGTATTTGAATTGGGGTGTTGGAATATACTGGTATTGATAACTATAATATTTTTTAAAGATTAAACATCAATATTGTAAATACACATGCAATAATACTGTGAACAATCCTGCACCAGTTACTGTGGTTCACACTCTACAGTAGGTGACTGTATTGCTTCTTAATGACGACACGCCACCAAACACACACTCTGGCCCTTCCCTTCCTCCTAAAATGGCTGAAATCAGAGATGGTGCTTACTTCAGCTGTCCAGCCCCCAGCCTTACTCTGTTGACTGACCTGTATTGTGCCTAATTTAAAAAGTAATCCAAGCTGCAACACTCCTTTAAACCTAAACATGATTGTGCCAAGCCAGACTGCTGTAGATGTAATAGACTAGGAAGTGACCAGGTGCATTTGGAAATTTTAACAATGTTTACATTCTAAATCAAACAGCCCTTTCTGCTTGGACTCTTCACCTTTTCTGGTGGTTTATAGCAAAACACTACTACAATGTCTTTTCCCTCCAGGGTATGCTTGAATTCTTTTCCTCAAGAAGCATAGACTTAGCCTCTCTGAATGTGCACATGCCAACCTGAGGTTCTGTTCTAGAATTTCCCCTGAGGAACCACAGACTCTGAGGGAAACAGAGGGCATTTAGGAAGAGCTCTGCATGGTGAATTTTAAACGTGCTTTATTCTCTTGCATTTCAAAGACTACCTGATGTGCATATATTTTTTCTCATTTTATATTCAGACTCGAGAAGAAAGATAAATGAACTATTTTTGTCTTTGAAAGAAGCAGACTAAAGCATGCAGTGTTTGGTTAGAGAAGGACATCTGTTCAAAGAATGAAACTCAAGCATCATGAAGATGTCCATCATTATCAAGACTATTGGGAGCAATTCATCTGGGTCAAAAAAGAGTGTGTGTGTGTGTTGGGGGGGCGACAAAGTATGGCGAGTGTGGTCGAGCTGCCTCCGCTTGCCAAGGCCAACAGGGTAGGAGGTTTTGGTAGTTATTCATGAGCCTCTATGGAGCAATTCCTCAGTAGGTTAAAGGGACAACTGTGTCAGGAAGGCTGTCTTGGTTTGAGACGTTTAAAGCTTCACCAAGGATGATGTTGAACCTCCAGGGCAAGTCTAACACTGTATATATATATATACAGTATATAAATATATATTTTATAAATTATAAAATATTTCCCCTTCATTTTCAACCTTTCAACCTTCCCTTTCATTTTCATAAGCAATGATTATACAATACAATAAATGTGTATATTGTGACAATCACAATGAATGGACCAATAGAAATGGTTCAAAACACATCTTGGGGGGAAAAATCTTTTTTGCATATTCTATTTTTTTCCACTCCTTTTCCTGAAGTTGCCATTTTGCATGTAGGCAGTTATGGCTCAACAGCACGTTTGAGCAGTACGTTATAGCGCTGTGATGGTAATATACATTATATGCTTATCTATCTGTTTGACTTTTTCTTTATCTTTTATCTACTATTTTCATGCTTCCTATTAACATCTCTTCTCAGAGTTCTGTGCTCTTTCAGTTTGGCCTTTGGTATAAAAATTACTCTGCTTTCCCCCCGTCCTTTTCATTTCATGCTCTTACATAGATAATTTTTTTTTGTGAAGGTTGGGGGGGGACTAGTGACATTGCCAGTATGCTTTTCTTCACTGTTCATGTAAAAAGTGTGTTACTTCTGCATGTCACTGCAACAAATGTGGGCATGTCTGCACATGAGCAATATCTATCAGAGTCTGTTTGCTTAGGCAGTTTGCGCTGATCCATACTCTAAAGAAGCCTAGATTTTTAAACAGATACATAATGCATTTCTTTGGAAATGGAAGATAGGCATGTGGTTAGCGAGGGTGTCTGGCACCCATCCCAGTGAGAGGGAGATATGAGAGATGGTCAATGTATTCATATGGAGTTCATAATGCCCTGTGATTAAGCACACTTTTGAAGTAAGCCAGCTGATAGAAAAAACTAAATAGAAGTGATCCTCCTTCCTGTATTGCTTATTTTTACTTTCATGCAGTAAATACAGAGCAATCAGTTCTGTATGTCTTTGCATTCATTCTACTGGATTTTTTTTATTGATTGTTAAACATCTGTCACATTGGGCGTCATACATATTCAGTTAAATCAGTAATTGATTGTTCATGCCCTTATGATTATACTCAATGCTCCTTGAAGCCTAAAAAAATTATTTCTCATGTACAGCGGTGATACACAGATTAGAAATCCATGCAGTGCAATCCATGGCTTTCTAATTTTGTATGCTGTAGGAGACTGGCTAGTTCTTCTGAGTCTTTATAGCTCTGCTGGAGTCTAGCATGAATGTTCAGCATTTATTAATGGTCTTTGATCCACACTCACAGCAGCTCATAGACTGCCATACATAAGGAAATGTTGCTTTTGGCCTCCTAATGAAATAAAATGGACTTTAGGAGGACTTTTCTACATTTTAAATGTGTTTATTTTTTATTTATTTATTTATTTTCCTGCTGGCATGCTCCATGCAAAGTTTATCATCAGCTCATCAACCCCCTCAAATATTCATACCAGTAGAGATAGGAACAGTGAAGCCAGGCAGTGTATATGGCTGTCTAACATGGTGTCCTTAGGCAATGTAAGCTGCAGGAGATCTCTCTGCACTCATCACTCATCAGAAACCCAAGCCTCCAGCCATCCAACCAGAGGGCTTTTGCATGTTGTGCATTACGCAAAACAAAACGATTCATCTTTTATGTATCACCTTCTTTCTTCAACTTTTTTAAATAGTTCCAGGAAAGAACTGTTTACATGTTGGAATATTACATTTTAAGGTTAATACACTATGTAGGAGGGGAAGAGCGCATTAAACCTGTGCCTGCCAATATGATTATTACTGCTGAACTGCCATTTACAATTGTACCTTTTTGGCATCTAACTGTATATTGTTATTTTGGTCCATTGCTATTGGTGTGTTGACCATGAAATGGGGGTGGCACTACACCTTCAAAATGTGTGGAGAAGAATGTATTGGTTAACCAAAAAAAGTGTCCTGTTGCAACTGAAGCTGCTGATCCTATCTGCCATTTCTTACTGACAAGACAGCTGACTATTGTATTGTGTTGACTATTAATTCATAGATCTCTGCTCATTTCAAGACATAACCTGGTCTTTTTTGACTGGGGGGGGGGACTCTGCTAGCTAACAACGAATCTTGGAGAACCTCAGTTTAGCAGTAAGATATATTGAAACTGATTTCAGATCATGTGTGAACGTATACTGACCAAATACTCTAGTTTATGTATAGCAGTAAGTAAATTTTTATGAGACTAGTAAGATGCAGTAGTCCTCTAAATGCACTTATAAAGGGGTTATTGTTTAGGAAATGTCCCACCCCTCAAGCTTAAATGAAGATTTTGATTAGTTCTGCTGATGAATTTGATAAAAAGGTGGTTCATTGCTCCAGTACTTTTTGAAAAGCAATTGTGGGTCAAATGGCCACTCCCCCTTAGGTCTAGTGACCAATGTTTTCACTATGTATAGGGCAGTGGTCAACTTTTTATTCTGTATTAAAATAAGTGAAATCAATGGAGTTTTGTTAGTGTCGATTAATTTTAAGCATTAACCATTTATTACCCAGTGGTGGTATAACTCACTATTATATTTTAAATCATGATTTGTACTGTCAGTATTATGACCTTGTTTGTAATACCCAACGCTAATGTACACTTTCTACATGTAAAACCAAAATCATGTTTACTGCGCCTGACCTTTCTAAGTGGCTGGCCTATGTCCTTCCACTGCTTCAGTTCCTACAGCTACTGCTCTGCTCCTGCAAATGTCAGTCTGAAATGTCCAAACGGCTCCGAGCTCTTCTCATCACCACTTTCCAAGCTGCAGTTACGCATGAGTACCATTGGCCTGTCTGTGAAAAGCACATCTAGTGTCTGTGCTAATGTTAAGGCTAAGGAGTAGCTCTTTAGTGGCTTATCAGTAAGAAGCACTGAGTGCAGTCTGTTTGTTGCTAGGGTTGCATAAAAATTACAAGCCTCATTGTACTGTTGAGATTCTTTTTTTTCCAATTCGATCAAATCTTTTTACCATAATGAATAACTTTTAAACTTCCAGTTGACTGGTATCCTTTATTACTGTGAACAACCCTCTGGCCTGAAATGACCTGCATGCAACCATTGAAATTAAAATTCACACACATCACACAAGGACACAGGCATGGTTCTTACTTATTACTGGTACTAACTTCAATTGAGTTCATTCTACAATGCTGTCAACACTGGATGATAATAGTCATGCATGCATGCACAGTGGAGGGAAAAATAATGTCCAGTCTGACCGTTCTCTTTATGGTCACATGGACACAAATTGGATATGTATCTGATTTATAACCATGTCATTCTTTTGTCATTCAGTCTTATTGTAACCATTCAATTACACACAATACAACCAAATAGATAGAACTTTTATAAAAATGTATCCTCCCCCTACCACACCCATCCCCTTCCATCTTTGGCCCACTCCTTTTCACCAAAACACAGCATTGAGATACTATCTTCTTGGCTGCAGTCATGCCTGCAAGCCAGATTTTGTGTTTTAGGAGTTCTTTGGGTGTTAAATCAGTATTCACATGTACATTTGTAAATAAACCCTGTTAATTTAGCAATTATACTAAATACCTTATTCCTAAAAACCTTTAGTCACCCCTATACCACATGTAAATGAGGAAGTGGCATTTTGAGAGCAATATGCCCTATGACATGTCAAAATTACCTTGTACCCTGAATGCCAAAATGTGCCAGTGTTTAAGACCACTGGAATTGTGTGTTGGACATTTACCCTATAAACTAATGTTGTTTATGTACAGAGGAATTGAATATGACGCACCCATTGTAATCCAGGAAATCTGAGGGCATTTTTATTTGTTCAAGTGGTTCAATTGATATATTGAAAATTAAAGAAGAACGACTCTAAGTTTCCCAAACCTCAGAGTTGAAGGATTAGCGTTTAATTAATTCACTTTTAAAGCATATTTTTTCAGGCCACTCCAGTTATAAAGTGATTCAACATGGTAAAATTCATTTTCAGCATCCAGAAAGACTAGACCACAGGCTGATGGGATTTTGTTTTATATTCAATATGTAAAAGCCTGTGTATATTATCTAAGGCTAACTGTACCTTATGATGCCTGTTTGTTCTGGGCTAATTATGCTCCATTACTGTATCAAGTCTGATGGCTAAGACTTTTCTAAATGCTGACCTCAAAATATTTTCCAATGAGACTGGATGACCGTTGGCACAATCCAATGGGTTCTTACCAAATTTGGGTATAACTGGGATCAGAGCTGTATTCAGGTCCTTATAAAATCTGCTTAACATAGCAGTTCAAGAATATCCCAGAGGGCTTAGTCAGTATACAGTCTGTTCCCAGTGTGCAACCTTTGTAGCTTTAACTGCTTTAATTACCTCATCCAGTGTAACAGGGCAGTCTAGTATTATGCCATCATCTCTTGATAATGTGGTAAGGTCCAGTTCACTGAAAAAATTAAGGCCTTCTTTAGAGTGAACTAAGCCCCTCATATATAATTCCTCTAGGTAATTACTGAATGTATAATTTGTTTGTTTTATTGAAGTGACAACCCCTTGTTTAGCACAACAAACTGCTAGTTAAAAAAATGTTGCTTCTTGCTCGAGTTTGTGCCAAGATATGGCTCGGTCTGCTACCCTTGAACCCTGTAAAGTGATGTGCTTACAAACTTGACATTTTGAATAAAAAAAAATTAATTGTCTGAAGAAAATTTGCATTCTTCACATGCTGAACCTGTAAGTGCGATTTAGTGGATCACGCATAGGGACAGACCAGAAAAGCTTGCGCACACGCAAATATTTTGATTTATATATAATGCAATTCACAAGTCTCTTTATAAAGAGGCGGACACAGGAGATGGAAGCATAAATATCAACCACTGCTGGCAATTGCTGAACTGTTCATTTTGTGGGTTAAACTGGTATGCTTTCATATGCTTTGTCCGATGAGTAGCCTAAAACCTTCTTGTCAGTGGATGATTACGTTACACGTATACACTTGTGCTTGACCCCAATAATACAAGCTGTAGTAGTAAGCTTAGTGATACAGCATCACTACTTTTACCTGTTAAGTTCTTAACAGTTAGTCCTTGGATCACTTTTGGTAGATACGAACTACAGCATACCTGGAATACTCATTAAGCCGTTTTGGAGATGCTCTGACTCCGTTGTCTAGCAATCACAATAAGGCCCCTGTCAAAGTGGCTCAGATCCTTATGTTTGCCCATTTGTTCTAATTCAGCACATCAATTTCAAGAACTGACTATTGGCTGCTTAATATATTACATATTTTATATATAAAACACCCTTGCCAGTTGCTATTTATATGTAGACAGTCAGTGTAATGCACTTTACAGGTCAGTGTTGGTGTTCTGGTTGAGTGGTATTCAAATACTGGTTTGATTACACTATACCCAGTCACACCTAGGATATCCTAATGGAAAAAAACAATGTTTACTGTGAATTTGTTTGTAATGTTGTTAAACTATAATGTTTAAAATTAGAAATAATACTATTCTCATTGTAAGAATATGTGATCAGTGACTTGAGGCTATTTGTGATGCCTAAAGAACTGATTCAGGTACAATCTGTGCAGTCCACACTGAGTACACTTTTCAGTCTTGTACTAGCCTGGCCATGCTATAAAACCACCTACAAATTTATATTTAAACAGCTCTGCAGAGACATGAAACACATCAAAATCAGTGTTTTAAAACCAGTGTTTTTATATGCAGTTCAACTACTAAATGTATATTTAGGAGGTTATCAAATTCAGTTTTATTTGCATAGTGTTTGACACTTATTCTTATCTCTTTATCTCACTGCAGGGAAGTTTAGTTGAGTTACTGACATTTGGTGGTGTGAAAACTTAATATACTCCATCAACATCCACTCTTCTACCAGCATGTTCGTTCCATTAGAATGGGGAGCAAAGGTCAGATTGCTCTTGAATTGTAGTTCATTGATCTGTCTTTCATTTGTACAGTTGAGGGCAATTTCTGCTCTTGTGTGGAGAGTTGCTCAGTCAGAGGTCAATATGTCCACACCAGCAGGGGAGCACACGCTTACAAAGTGGAAGAGTTTTGAGTGTTACAGTACACTGCAAAATAACGTAATAATGCCCTTGGGTATGAGCTCTGTTGTCAAACAGCAGAACCCTGCTACATTTACCAAAGAATAATGGTGAAAATTTGTAAACCCTCTCTTTTACAATGAAGGCCTCTTGATGGTTATGGACTGGATATACAGTTTAGGAGAGTTCTGTAGGAATAGTGTACTAACTGAACATGTAAAAGGGTTCTCTTGAGAGGAAAAAGTCTCTTGTATGTCTTCGCTCTAAAGGACCCTTTTGGCATTTTTATTTTTTATTGGATTCCGCTTTACCTTAAAGCTTCATAACAGATGTGATTTTTTTAGCACAGTATGTTCTTCCTGAAACATAGTTTAAACTTTATCACTTTTCAGCAACTTGGACAGCACCTCTTAGAAAGAGCACAGCTAGCTCGTTTGTCTGGTCTGTGCCCTGGAGGCCATTCATCCTACTGCTTCTACCTCTTCAAAAGGGTAACTCTCCCTCCACTGAACAGAAACAGTTTTATTTAATTAAATATAATTAATATAATATGTTTAAAATATATATTTATATATAAGAAACTAATATTTTCCACACCATTTGAAAAATGTCTAGCTACCTTTTTAAAATGTGTGAACAGGTCACACTAGTCTAAACTAATATAAATTGTAAAAATTACTACAAAATAATAATCTTGCTACACTAACTTTAGTTAAAGTTGATGACTCTCTCATGTTGTTATTTTGGGAATGCAAGGGTTATTATGCTAGAACTGATATGCCCACTAAGAAACTAAAGTTCACTTATCGTAATTTTAACCACGATTCACCAAAATCAAATCATCATTTTCAATTCTCCTTATAAGTTATAATGACCTTCATAACTGGTTTTACAAATTTACTTTCAAATGCAGCATGAGTGTCACGTCTCGTCGTGCCACGTTCCTTGTCCACATGTCTTGTGTTTTTGTTTTTCCTAGCCCTGCCTATGTCTCTGCCCCTTGCACCTGATACTTGTTTCTTGTTTCCTCCTTGTTTCTGGTGTTCCTTGTTTGGTCTGTCTTTTTATTCTCTTGTGGTTGGTTTAGTCTTTGTCAGTTCTCTGCAGCTTTCCTGTTGTTTTCTTGTCGTGTTTTCCTGTTGTCTCAGACCCTGTTGTTTTCCCTGCCATTGTATCTCTGTAGTATTTGTTTTGTGATATTCTTAGTTTATATTTCAGTCTTAGTATTTGGTTGCTGGAAGTAAGTGCAAGCTGTAAGGTATAAGAAGATTTATTTAAATAAACAATCATTGCAATGAGAATCTCTGCCTGAAAGACTGATTAGAATCCAGACTTAAGCTTTAGAATTAACTTAATTTCACCTGCCTAATATCACCTAAATATTGTAATTATTTCTTGTTACCTAAATTAGTAATGATACAAAATAGTTTTACAATGTTAAGTTTAAAAATAAAAAAGTTGTCCTGCCACAACTTTCCTACACAACTTTGTTTGTGGTTTTTTAATATTCTATAGTTTCAAGCAGATTCCAGTCTCAAGTTAATTTTATAGGATTAATGTGTTGGAATCTTGGTAACCAATGAGCATTAGGTTGGAGTACCTAGCTGTTCTGGTAAAGCAGCCAGCATGATGAGACTAGCGAATTAAGTTGTTTGTTTCTGTTAGAAATGTGCGAGAGAGAGAGAGAGACACTCTGTTTAAACATTTAATATCCTACAGACACCGCTACTTACTATTTTATTTGGCTTTATCAGCTGCACTTAACTCCCTTTCATCACCTGTAAAAGAGAGCCTTTAATACTTGTGAAGAGGATTTTTATTAGAAGTGCTGCTGTAAATAACGGAGTAATGATTTTACCCACAGATCTCAGAAGGCTTCTCAAAATATCTTTAGCCAGGAGTCTGACAAAAATCAATGTCAAAGTGCATTTTGGGGGTTTGCTCTTTAAAGAATAAGTTATGGACAAGGCAATATCGGGAATTTTCAGCTTCCCTCTGGCATGTCTCCTATAATGCTTTTCATATTATGCTTTTTGCAATAGTTTAAATAGAAATGTTACTAAATAGTTTTGAAAACTGTTAAGAACCTTTACATCTTTGGAGGGTTTTAGTGTTTTAAAGACCGCTTCTACCAAAATGGTTAAATATCCATTAAAAAGTTCTTTAGTGAAACTCTAGTGGATCTTCAATGGCATCAGTGGAATCTTTTTTGGCCTCTGTTGTAGTACTAATTGTGAATTTTGGTTGAATTAAATGGCTTTGACTGGCGGCTAGATCTAGATGTTTACTGGCCTCAGTATCAATGATGA
This sequence comes from Arnoldichthys spilopterus, assembly GCA_037974385.1. Classification (NCBI taxonomy): domain Eukaryota; kingdom Metazoa; phylum Chordata; class Actinopteri; order Characiformes; family Lepidarchidae; genus Arnoldichthys; species Arnoldichthys spilopterus. The sequence goes on along the minus strand of JBBPDA010000021.1, from coordinate 12,408,503 downwards.
GTTCCTCAGACACTCTTGATGATTAGCAGTGGGTTTGAATAGAAGATTTTTTATTTTTTTTTGAATGAGTAAGCCCATTAGTCTGTGACTGAGGGAACAGGGGCCATGTTGTAGCCTATAGGTTCTAAACGCCGCCAATATTCTGGCTCTTCAGTGAAATCATACACCTGCACAAGCTCACTACAGTGCATAGCTTCGCTGTTGGATCCTGTAGACCTTTAGTTTCGAGCTGTCCCTGTTGTGATGAACTGACAGGCACTCTTGGAGACTGAGGGTAGAAAGATGCATAGGCATTTATATATAAAAGGTTACAAAGAATGGCCTACCCAGGTCAGACACGGCCAGACAAAGAAACTACTGGCTAAAAAAAGGTTGGGCAGGGATTGGAAAGGGAATGTGTACAATGACATTGTTTGTTTGTTTTTGTTTGTTTGTTTGCTAAAATAGATTTGAAAAAGTCCAAAAGGTTATGTTTAAAAAAGTAATCATAACAAGCAGAAGTCTGGTATTCATATAATTCATGCAATGCGATTAAGGGCAAAAAAGAGGATGAAGGATGATTTTTTATCTTACACACTGACTAATAGTCACTGTTTGCCTCAGATGATTGCTAGACCTTAGCCCTAATATAAAGGTCATACCTAAAACCAGGAATTCTCTCTCTTCCGATATCCGTGCAGAGACATTTCAGTTTTGACCCTAAAAAACTGTGTTTTGTATTTCAGTCATGTATTGTAAACGAATGTTTGCATATTTGTTTTCATGGCAGTTTAGGCACTTTTCCATTATCTCTGTTAATGACTACATGGGAGTGTAATTGTTTCACTGAAGCAGAACTTTGAGAGGTTTGGGTGTGGGTGGGTGTTTGGGGAAGGGTGGGGGATTTCATCTCTCTTTTTGAAAGGAAGCTTTCTATTTGCTTTGCATCCGATTATCCTGAGGCTTAATTGATCTCATTATTGAACCTGGCTTGAGGTTTTGTGTTTATCCAGTGTTCGCAACTCTTCAAGATAAGACTGCCTTCTTATCTTTCCCTCTCAAGCCACTTTGACCACTGTTGGGGAATTATCAAAACATCCTGTGATAAGGTTAATTGCACAATTAAAGAAAGACATATTCAGAGACTACTTGAGGTTTTCTAAACCTGTGCATTTAAAAATGTACAGTGTTGAATAGACATATTCCAACACTCGAAGTGTTTCATGTTTCTATCCATTATGTCTTCATTTTTGAATGAAATATTCAATATTCTAAACACTGTTTATTTGAACTTTAGATTTGTGTGTGTTTAGATGCAAAAATCTTAAAGATGTTTGTCACTGTGAGCACAAAGTGCACCACAATGAAATGTGAATTCTGCATTTACCTCATCAAATCAGCACAGGTGGAGCGGTGGGAAGCTGTGAGAAACAACTGGGGTGCAGTGTAGCAGGATAATAACTTACTCAAGGGTACCTCGATGGTACCTGTGTCAGGACTTGAACCTGGGACCTTCTGTTCACATGGAAAAGGTCCTAACCACTAGGCCACCACAACTGCTCAACATGTTTCTTACATAACCATGCTTGGCTGTTATTAAACTCTGTGCTTTTCTGTGCTTCACGAGTCTAGGCTCCTCCTCCTCCTCTTTTAATACTGATATATGTTTTGTGACAGCTGTTGTAAAAGCACTATATAAATAAATTTAAGCATAAGGATGTTTCACTGTCATTCCAGAATGTTGTACATGAATGTGAATGGAAAGAGGTACTCATGTCCCAGTTCAGGTGGTGGTAAAATCAGTTAGTACAAACCCAATGAATAATACAATAAAAATGTAAAAGTATTTAATCAAAATTATAAAGTGAGCAGAATTAGAGGATAAGAATACAAAGGTAGAAATTTTAAAGACAAACAAGGTGGCTAAGTGGGCCTAAGCTGCAGCAATGCCATGATATGAAACAATCATGGCAACAAATTGGACTGTGAAAAAATGTAGTATCTCAGTTACAAGCAGTGCAGCAATTTTTAAGTGCAGTTTTAAGGTGCTGAATTTTATTCTCTAACTGAAGCAATTTCCCAATATGGAATGAGAATACTGATGGTGGCAATTGTTCAGTAAGCTGCAGAATGTATTGGTGTCACAGCATCCAGGAAGAGGTTGTTCATCAGTCTGGTGCTTCTGGCCTCGATGCTGTTAAGCTTTATGTCGGTGGTGAGGAGGCAGATGCTCAGTTAGCAGGTTGGGTGGAGTTTCTTATGGTCCAGGTAGCCTTTTTCCTGCACCTGCTGCTAAATGTCACTGTTGGTGGGTTTGAAGTTTGACTTCACTTGACTTAGAAAGCTTTATTGAAGGCTTTTCTTTTGGGCTCTTCTTCTTAATAAACCAAGCCTCTAATTGTTTGAAATAAAGACATGTAGCCATGTTAACCCTTTGCAGTTACGTTTGGTGACCCCTGGTTTAGGCTGTCAGTGATCAAAAGATCATCCCACATTGTTGTAAATAGCAGAAGTGGATTATAAGTGCTGTCTTAACATTTATGTGAATGTTTCCATTTGTCCTTGAAAAGAAAAGACAAGGACAGCATTGATCGTCCTACCTCTATAACAGATGTTGGAGAAAGCGTGTAATCTGCACAAAAGTATTTGAGTGTTCCTCTGGGAACATATTGGACCATTTGAAGCTTGTCTCTTTGAATAAGCTCACTCATTGGGCTTATTATGGGTACTCGTTATCACAGCTGAATGTTTGAGGACAGAGAAGGAGTTTTGCATTGGGTAACGCAATGGTTTCTATTGTAGCTGAATGAGAAGAGGCTGCATGTGGCTTTTTTTTAATCGATCTAAAGCTGATTCATACCAGCACAAGGGGTGATGAGAGCATCCATAAATACCTAAACCCTTAAGCTTTATGGAGCAATGCCATAGATGTTGTAGAAGGTTCATAGAGAGTTCTTTTGGTTGACTAAAACCATTCAGTGAATTGGTCTTTTAAGAATAACCTACTATTCTGGGATCACAACTTTCCTGAAGAAGCCTTTGGTTAAGCGGAACCTATTTATTTCTTTCTATTGAAAAGTTGTTTAAACAGCCAAAAATTATTTTACATCCAAAGAGATAGAACATTTGTTAAAAAAAGTTGATGTAACCTCCTGTATAAAGCAAAGTTTTCCAAATACATTACTGGAAAGCTGGTGTCAAGCACGGTTTGATACTTTCCCTTCCTCAAACACACTCACCACACCTGAAAACTGACAGGTGAGCAGAACCAGGTGTGTTTGAGCAGGGAAATCACCAAATTGTGTTGGAAAATAGCCTTCCAGGACCGGAGTTGGACACCCCTGATATAAAGGTTTTATATTGTTTGATAAAAGTTCTTAAAATTGTTCTTGGTTTAACTCTTGGATTACGAATGTATGAGAATGACACACATTATGCAGAAGAGAACTAACTAGATTGCCAAGCGTATTGTCCTGAATATATTGGTGATGTGTGGGTAAAGCAGAACTATTTGTTTTATAGTGGATTTAGCAGGAAACCAAGGATCTTGTTCTTTTATGCCATTTATTTTTTGATTCTTTGACTTGCCCTGGCCTGAACAGAAATGCCAGGAATCCATGTTACCATAGCATAGCTATGACTTCTTGACCTGCAGCCAGAAGGAATCGATAAAAGCCACAAACAATACAGAAATAAACTAACCATACATGCATACAGAGCATCTAGAGCAGTGACCTATGAGCCCACATAACATTTTAAATAACTTTCATGAAAAGTTCGCTTTTCTGCAGTATATAAGGTTTGCACGGTCATAGTTGTGCCCTTAGACAAAGTTAGCTAATATGTTAACTTGTTAGGATGCATTTAGTCATTATAATGCATATTAAGGTCCTAAATGTATTGGAAATAGGTGTTTACAAGAATCTCCTGGTGCGTTAAAAGTGAAAAGCTCCTGACGTTCCTGTTGTAGCCATCAAATGTACTTTTTAACATATACTTCTTTTCAAAGTAAACTATTGATTTATAACCCAATCTCAGTAAACAAGAATGCCATTTAGATTCATTTAATCTTTCTCTGCTCTTCTATTTTGTTGTTCCTGACCTCTGTCACTGATAACAGTCTGTAAAATCAGTCAATAGTAATTGATAGTCATGGCATGATTACACAAATGACTAGTTCTTAACACATTTGGAAAAGTCATTTTACTTCAGTTCACAACCCATTCATCATAATTTTATCTTAGTCATCTCATTTACACAGAGAAAATGCATGTAATAACCATGAATGCTCAGTCCTCGATTGTAATAAACATAAGATGCACTAAATAGCATTCATTCGTCTTCTAAAGCTTTTCTTAACAGACCTGTCATAACATAATGACATAACATGCCAAAAGAAAAACAAAATGTACAACTGGAAATGTGTAGTCCAGAACACAATATGGGCAACTATGACAAGTAGTGTATAGACCATTAGCAGCCAGCTATAAATGCAGCCTGATGCTTGCAGTTTTATCTTTTGGGTGTTAGCTGTGAGTCCATTGCCTTTAAAGACCTGTTTAATGGAAGACAATATTTATTAAATAAAAGTTTGACATTGTGTGTAGATGTTGTTTTTTAAAATTTACAGTTTACTCTTTAGTCAATACAGTCTGCATACAAACTAAGCTGCATATATTTTGAATTGTTTTTGTGATGCCACAAATGTATTTAGACACAATCACTTGCTCTTCACTTGCATTATACTTTCTGACTTACTTTCCTGGCTGCATTTTGAATCAGGCAAATTACAGGGCAGCTGATCAGAACAGAATATTTATATCTTTTTGACCACACCCATAAGAAAAGGAAGCTTTCCACTACAACCAAATGTTTCCAGCATCTGAAAATCAGTCTATTACATGTGGAGGAATTGTGACCTGGTGGTCTTTGCAGAATTGTTTTACATTGGCCACGCAGGAGTGGCTTTAAGCACTTTTAAGGTCCTGCCACAGCATCTCACCTTACATTACATTACGTTTATTCCATATATATATATATATCCAAACCGACTTCCAAGACACAGGAACAATCGAGCATTAGAGCTGCACAAGGTAACAATGCAGTTAGTGATACAATAAAGGCCAACACATTCCTTTTAGTCATAGAATACAACTGGCAAGTGCTACAATAAATACAGATGACAAGTTCTGATATAAAACTAGTAGAACATTACTATCTATAATCTTACTGGGGTTTAAGTCAAGAGGTTGACTAGGCTGCTTTAACTTTTTTCTACTATTTAGAAATATTATTGTTGTTGTGCTCTGGCTTGTCTGTATAACCAAGTTACACTTGAGCTTTAGATCAAAGATGAACAGACACTTCAACATAATGTTCTAATCAAGTGCAGATTTCATGGTTCTGTTAGTTACGGCAAGTCACCCAAGTCTGAATCAGCAAAGTATATCTATGTTATCAAGCTACCACCCTCATGTTTGTAAGGTATTAACTCCCTAATGAAATGCTGCTAGCTATATGCTAGATGTAACAGGACCAAAGTGGAACAGGGTTTCCCTCCTCAGTCCACAGAACATTATTTAAATAGGCTTGGGGGTTATCATGGTGTGTTGGCAAATATGAGAGAAGTCTATATTTTCCTTTTGGTTAGCAGAGGATTCTTACCATACAACACTCCCATGCGTTTCCTTTTTGCCCAGTCTATTTTTGAGGAGGGAATCATGAGCATTGACCTTATCTAAGGTGAGCAAGGCCAGCAGTTTCTTAGATGCTCATGTCAGTTCTTTTGTGACTTCCTGGATGAGTCATCGCTGAGCTCTTGAGGTATTTTGGCAAGTTGGCCACTTGAGAGAACTATCACTATTCCAAGTTTTCTCTGTTTGGAGATAAAGGCTCTCACTGTGCTTTGCTGAAGTGTCAGGCCCTTCAAAAGGTCTTTGAAACCCTTTCCAGACCATTATGTACAGTCGTGAAAAAGTAAGTACACAACTTGTAATTTATCAAATTTATATTTGAGCAAGCAACCATTTCATCTTCTTTAATATAGTGCCTTCAAATAAAAGCAATGTACTTTAACAAAGCCATAAGGTCTTTCAATAAAACAAAAACCAACAAAACATTTCTGGGAACAAAGTACCCCCTTGCTCTAAGAGGGCAGTATTGTCTACATTTAGCAAATATTTTCTTGTATAGGTTTTGCATAATTGTCCAACAGTCTCTGACATCAGCTTGCTAAAATGACCACTTTTCCATTCAGTATATCTTAATAACTGTATATTATACTCAAAGTCAAAGTAAATTTTGCAATCTCAGCCATATACAAGTATATTAAGAAACTTAACGATGAGACTCAGGGTCCACAGTCTAAAATACAAAAAAGACATTTCCTTAAGTGTACAACAGTATAAATACAGGACAGACATATAGGGCAGCCTGGCAGATCTGGCTCTAATCCTGCAGTACATCTGTTTGGATGGCAGGAGTGTGAAGAGTCTGTGTGAGGGTTGGGAGTGGTTCTGCACAATGCTTGCAGGCCTTGCAGACACTGCATTTGTAGATAGTCTCGTCCAGTGAGGGGAAAGGCACCCAATAATGCTCTCTGCTGTCTTCACCACCCTCTGCAGGTGCTTGCGGTCAGATGTGTTCCAGTTGCCGAATCAGATGGTGATGCAGCTGGTCAAAGCACTCTCCATGTTGCCTCCTGTAGAACGTGTAGGAACTTGGTACTCCTTACTATCTCCACAGCAGAGCTGTTAATGCTGAGTGGGGAGTGGGCTGAATGTGTCTTCCCGAAGTCAACAATTATCTCTTTTGTCTTGTCAACACTGAGAGAGAGAGATTATCTCTGCACCACATGGACAGCTGTTCCACCTCTTCTTTCTATGCTGACTGATCATTACTGCTTATCAGGCTCGATCCACATACACGATCTACATCATTCTAAAAGACCTGTTTGTGTTCTTTGGCAAACTGTAACCTTAACAAAACTAAATGTTTTTGTGTAAATGTTACTTGCTTGCTTATTTGTTTGAGAGCTAAGGTTTTTTCAGAGTCCAAGTTCTCCACTTTCCTTTCATTCAGATTAAATTTGTCCAATTTTGCAGATCTGTCTGGTTGCAGATGTATGTTCACACTCTTCATTGTAAGTGTTACTAGCTAATCACCTGATTAATGTCTGGGGTTCTTGGAGTCTTCCTTATAAACTGAATGGTCTGCTCTTGAGCTAAATTTACTGGGGCAGCTGGTCCTGGACAAACTGGCAGTTGTTTTAAATCTGTACCCTACTATACAGTGGAACACTTTATTTTTCAAATAATTATTATTGTAATTATTCAAATAATTGAGATCTTTTTAAATCCCTTTCCAAACTCCTAGGCACAAACAGCTTTTTTTCTGAATGACTTTAGATTGTGGCGTGATGACACTGCATACTTCAAAAAGTAGCAAAGAGAACACCATACCCCAAGGTTCCACTTATTTACCCTTACACTGAAATTTAAAATACATTTATATTGAGGTATATCAAGAAATGTTATATTGAACCCTGTAATAAATCATATCTAATGCAAGGACTCAGATTAGGAAACTGCATTACAGTGCATGATCACCTGGAGGCTCTGCCCTCCCTATAAAGTTAAAACATAACTTGTGATCTACATGGAAAGGCCTGCTGACAGGATGGTGTATATAGAGGTCATTAACTCTTCAGCTTTCACGTCCTTTGTTGTATCTTGCTCCTAATGACAGCTTATTTGCTTTGTTTCCTTTGTTAGTATCAGTATCATGCCTAATGCTGCAAATGCATTCTCAATACTCAAGAGATAAAGTCCCATCTCATCTTCTGTATCTCAGAATGCCATTGTTTTATTAATTGAGAATCATTAGATAGCTGTTAATGGCAAAGCATTTTTGTATTCCAGAGCATAATGAATTGACTTCATGCTGCTGAAGAGCTGGGGATCTGCAGTGAACCCAACGCAATTCTAAACCTTAATGGACCATTATGCTACAATCTGAATGATTTTGCTTCCCCACCCCCACTCTTTTCTCACTCTATTAAAAAGGAGAAGAGCTCTCACATCCACAGCTCTTCAGATCGATGATGTGTGGTATGTGTGCGCAAGTACAAGTGGATAAGACAAATTTAGAAAAATACCTGCGAGATTTCTTTACTGGTCTATTAATATGTCTCTCTCTTTCTGTCTCTGTCTGTCTCAATCTCTGTCTTTGTGTTTCTTTCTGTCTCTGTTTGACTTCCTTTCAGTCTGTCTGTCTTTGTCTCTGTCTGTCCCTGTCTCTCCCTCTCTTGCACTCTCTCACTCACTGCATCTCTCTCTCTCTCTCTCTCTCTCTCTCTCTGTTTGTCTGCGTCTGTCTTTTTGTTTCTCTTTCTGTCTCTGTGTCTATCTCTCCATCTCTCTCTCAATTACTGAAAGCAAGGTCCAAATCTGGGGGGAACCAGTCTCCAGATAGATGTCTCTCTCTCTCTCTGTTAAATAAAACTTTTAAAAATTACTTTACGGTGTAATTCTGACCTCTCCTTGAAGACACGTCGACACTCGCCAACATCACACTTTTGACTGATAATTTCAAAGATTTGCCAATGCACTGAAACTTTACATTTATTTTTAGATATAAACAAATCAGTATTTGGTGCTTACGACACTCAAAAAAAGTTGGGACAAAAGAGAATGTGTATAGAATATTCAACTTACACAGGTTGCAAACATTCCACAATAAGAAGGTGAGCTGGAAACAGGTGATTGGATTATGATTAGGTTACAGAAGAAGTATCCTCCAACACCTTGGTCTGTGCTAGCAAAGATCAGGTTGTGACATAACTTTTGTGCTGAATTTCATGAGAGAATTATCAGTCAGTCAGTCAGTCTTTCACTATCTATAGTATGTCATATTGTGAAAAGATTTAGGGAATCCAGAGCAATCTCAGTTCATGTAGGACAAGTTTGGAAACATTTTGAGCCTTCAGAAGGCATGCTATAAAAAAGTCATGCTGCTGTGATGGTCACATGGGCACAGGGAAAACCAACGTCATTTAACACAGGCGGCTACTGCTGCTGCATCCAGAAATGCAACCTGAAAGTTTATTACTCAAAGAGAAAGCCAGACATAATTGCTACACAGTCTACCCAAGCTCATCTCAGATGGACAGAAAGACAGTGGAAACGTGTGCTGTGGTCAGATGAGTCCACGTTTCAGCTTGTTTTTGGGGAAAATTGGCTTCAAGCTCTTTGTGCCAAGGAAATTAACCTGTTATCAGCAAAATGTACAAAACATAACATCAGTCATGTTATGTGGGGTGGGGAAAATCTATGCCCACAGCATGGGTATGAAGGTCCTATTGACATGATCTGCCATCAAGGCTGTGTCCTTTCCTGGAAATTCTTTGGTTATTTCAGTAAGACAATGCCAGGCTTCATTCTGCATGTGCTACAACAGCAAGGTTTTGTATACATTGTGTGTATGCTTGTCTGGCCTGCTAGCAGTCCAGATCTGTCTTCTGTTGAAAATGTATGGAGCTTCATTAAAAGGAGAATCAGACAATGGTCACCACTTACTGTTAAGCAGCTAAAGTCTTGTAACAAGGGAGAATGGGCAAAAATTCCACCTGTAGAACAATAATTATTAGTCTTAAGTTCAAAAATGATTTAACAATGTAATTAAAAGGAAAGGTGATAAAACAGTGGTAAACATGCCTACGTTCCAACTTTTGAATGTGCTGCAAGCATCAAATTCTAAATTTGTTTACAAAATGCAATTTAGTTAATCAGTGAACATTGTAAATCTTTTCTTTTATGAGTTAAATGTTCAGTAAATCAGGGTAAATTTATCACACATTCTTGTTTTTCTTGTTACCTTTTATTATTATTTTTTGTTATTTCCCCCATGTGGCCTCAGCCCCCAAAAATCTGGGTTCTGACGGAGTAGTGTCCTTGATGGGAGATTAACGCAGAAGTAATGCAAAGTTACGAATGTTGGGTAAATCACTGTATGTGTGTGTGTAAAATCACTGTATGTGTGTGTGTAAACCATTTCAGCCAGCTATGTGCGTCAAAGGGCCTTTAAGCGCCGAACAGTCTGACTCTGATTGGTGATTAAATGCAGAAACGAAGAGAGTGTAATCTAAAATCATCTCGAATTCAGGCCGAATCCAATAAGGTAGATCTGGACATGAGCAGTGGAACCTGAGGCAGCATGAAAAATGACCATTTACTTGTCTTCATGCTTAAAGAACGTGTGGTCTTCTCTGTGCGTTCTCTATACCTATGGGATGTGCATATTTCTTTTGTCTGCAAAATGTATGTGCTTTTCTTTGTATTTTGGCTGGTGTGGAAATCTTAGTTAGAGTGTTTTTATTCTGTTGTTGCTTGCATATCTCATAATTTGTACAAGGTGGTGTTCCTTATTTGTTTTCAGCTGACTTCTTGCTCATCATAAATGTCAACTTGGGGGAAAAAAGCTAACAAAGCAAAATGCATAAAACACACGTCAACACTGAGCCTGAAAGTATACCTAGGAAAAGGCTAGCTTAGGCTGACAAGAAAAAAAGAAAAACTGACAAATCTAATGGACAGGCTAGACAATTTGTCAATTGCTAATAAGGCAAAAGCCACAGTATACTGCAATGACCCAAGAGTATAAAAGGAAATATAAAGGTGAAAAAAAAAGTTTAGGCCAACAAGACCAAGTACTAAGGATAATAAAGATCCAAGGCTAAGCAAGACAAATGGGTAATTTCCAAGCCGTTAAGGAACCAGGCACAAACTGAACACCTAGACAGCCAAAAAACAAACAGTACATGTTGATCAGCCATAACTGATCTGCCAAACTATGCTATCAAGTCATGGATTGCTCAAGACCTTTGAAAATGTGCTGTCATCTGGCACCAATACATTACTGCATTAGTCCTGACTATGAATACAAGCCAGAAACAAAGAGGATAATGTGAACTAGTGACAGGGACAACCACCCTCCTTTACAACTTTTCTATTTTCCACTCTTATTTTTCCCAAACAGTCTTATTATCTGCTTAATTATTATTATTATTATTTAGAAGTCAGTCAATACATGTCTGTTTTTTGCTAAATCATTTTTGAACCTACAGCTACCGTGTCCAGTGACTTAGAACGGCAAAGATGTTATCATGCTAAAAATTGTGGTATTACTAAGAAAACTGTCAGGTATACCTGTAGTGTGCACCAAACATAAATCCTAAATTTCTAACCTACATTTACCATTGTAGTATTAGCATTGTACTATACTGTATTTAAAGTTGAGTGAAAATAGCTCTTGATTTGTTCTTGATTTCAATTACAATTCCTCAGTGTTTCCCACTTAAATTACAAAATAAAATGACAGAAGTGCAATGCAATTTAAAACATTGCACACCACCTGTGACTGACAAATGTGTTTTCATATTTGGAAATAATAAGACAAAAAAATAATTACTGCTAATGATTTTTCACTTCCACTACTTTGGACAAAGTATCAACCCATGTACCAAAAAGAAATATTAAAGTGCAATGAGGAATTGACAAGATGGCCAAAAACTGAAAAAATGCAGCCTTTCTGATCAACATTGTCATTAAATACCAGTTATTATTTTTTCAGTTTTTGGCCATCTTGGCCATCTTTTTTCTTTCTTTCTTTCTTTCTTTCTTTCTTTCTTTCTTTCTTTCTTTCTTTCTTTCTTTCTTTCTTTTTCTTTTTCTTTCTTTCTCTTTTTCTTTCTTTTTCTTTCTTTGTCTTTCTTTTTCTTTCTCTCTTTCTCTCTATCCCTTTTCTTTCTCTCTATTTGTACCCCCCTATGAAGGTCCTTCCAAGTGTGGCTGGCTCTCCGGAAGGGGAGGGGTTTTTCCTCTGTTTTCTAGTTTTGTGTTTATTAAACACAAAAAGTGTTTATTAAAAGACATGTGGGGACACATTGTTCCTTCTGTCAGGAGGAGCAGACACTTTCTTTCTCCCTCTTTCTCTCTTTTCTTTCTTTCTTTCATCCTTTTCTTCCTTTCTTTTTTTCTTTCTCGCTCTCTCTCGCTCTTTCTTTCTCTTTTCTTTGTTTTTTCTTTCTCGATCTCTCTCGTTCTTTCTTTCTTCTTTCTTTTTCTTTCTTTCTTTCTCTGTTTCTCTCTTTTCTTTTTTGTTTCTTTTTCTTTCTTTCTCGCTCTTTCTTCATCTTTTTCTCTTTTCTTTCTTTTCTTTCTTTCTTTCTTTCTTTCTTTCTTTCTTTCTTTCTTTCTTTCTTTCTGTCTTTTCTTTCTTTCTTTCTTTCTTTCTTTCTTTCTTTCTTTCTTTCTTTCTCTGTTTCTCTCTTTTCTCTCTTCTTTCTTTCTTTCTTTCTTTCTTTCTCTCCTTTCTTCTTCTCTCCTTTTGTTCCCTTTTTTTCTCATTTATTTCTCTCTTTTCTTTCTTTCTTTCTTTCTCTCCTTTCTTTTTTCTCCTTTTGTTCCTTCTTTTTCTCATTTCTTTCTCTTTCTTTTTTTCCTTTCTCTCTCTTTCTTTTTTCTTTCTCGCTCTCTTTCTTTTTTCTTTCTCACTCTCTTACTTTTTATTTCTCGCTCCCTCTATCTCTCCTTTCTTTCTCTCTCTCTCCCCCTTTTTTCTTTCTTTTTTCTCTTGCTCTCTTTCTGTCCTTTCTTTCTCTTTCTCTCTTTCTCTACGTTCTCTCTCTTTCTCACCTTTCTTTCTCTTTCTCTCCTTTCTTTCTCTCTTTCTCTTTCTTTTTTTCTCTTTCTTTTTTCTTTCTCATCCTCTTTCTCTCCTTTCTTTCTTTTTCTCTCTTTCTCTCCTTTCTTTCTCTTTCTTTCCTTTCTCTCCTTTCTTTCTCTCTTTCTCTCCTTTCTTTCTCTTTCTCTCTTTCTCTCCTTTCTCTCCTTTCTTTCTCTTTCTCTCATTTCTTTCTCTTTCTCTCCTTTCTTTCTCTTTCTCTCTTTCTCTCCTTTCTTTCTCTTTCTCTATTTCTCTCCTTTCTTTCTCTCATTTCTTTCTCTTTCTCTCTTTTTCTCCTTTCTTTCTCTCTTTCGCTCCTTTTTTCTTTTCTTTCTTTTTTCTTTCTCGCTCTCTCTTGCTCTTTCTTTCTCTTTTCTTTCTCTTTCTCTCCTTTTTCTTTCTCTGTTTATTCTCTTTCTTTCTTTTTTCTTTCTTTCTGTCCTTTCTTTCTCTTTCTTTCTCTTTCTGTCCTTTCTTTCTCTTTCTCTCTTTTTCTCCTTTCTTTCTCTCTTTCTGTCCTTTCTTTCTCTTTCTCTCTTTTTCTCATTTATTTCTCTCTTTCTCTCCTTTCTTTCTCTTTCTGTCCTTTCTTTCTCTTTTTCTTTTTCTCTCCTTTCTTTCTCTTTTCTTTCTTGCTCTCTCTCGCTCTTTTCCTTCTCTCCCTCTTTCTCTTCTTTCTTTCTCTCCTTTCTTTCTCTTTTTCTCTTTCTCTTTTCTTTCTTGCTCTCTCTCGCTCTTTTCCTTCTCTCTCTCTTTCTCTTCTTTCTTTCTCTCTTTCTCTCTTTTCTTTCTCTTTTTCTCTTTCTCTTTTCTTTCTTGCTCTCTCTCGCTCTTTTCTTTCTCTCTCTCTTTCTCTAATTTCTTTTTCTTTCTCTCTTTCTCTTCTTTTTTTCTCTTTCTCTCTTTTTCTTTCTTGCTCTCTCTCGCTCTTTCTCTCTTTTTTCATTCTCACTCTTTTCTTTCTTTCTCTCTTCCTCTCTCTCTTTCTCTCTCTCTTTCTCTCCTTTCTTTCTCTTTTCTTTCTCGCTCTCTCTTGCTCTTTCTCTTTTCTTTGTCTTTCTTTCTTTTTTTCTTTCTCTCTTTTCTTTCTTGCTCTCTCTCGCTCTTCCCTTTCTCTTTCTCTCTTTCTTGCTCTTTTCTTTCTCTCTTTCTTCCTCTCTCTCTTTCTTTCCTTTTTCTCTCCTTTATTTCTCTTTTCTTTCTCGCTCTCTCGCTCTTTGTTTCTCTTTTCTTTGTCCTTCTTTCTTTTTTTCTTTCTCTTTCTCTCTTTTCTTTCTTGCTCTCTCTCGCTCTTCCCTTTCTCTTTCTCTCTTTCTCTCCTTTCTTTCTTTTTCTCTCTT
>JBBPDA010000021.1:12361066-12388955 GCA_037974385.1 Arnoldichthys spilopterus | reverse complement strand
GAGATGATTCCAGAGCAAACTCATGGGCTTTGCGGGCCCCCTGATGGAGTTTGAGGAGCCACTCACCTTGGTCCTTGAGCTGTGAGACGAACTCCATGTAGCAGCACGTTACTGCATCCAGCCTGCTCCAGACTGCCGTCGCCTACTCCCGCTTTCCCCATGAGTAACGAGATTGTGATGGTAATCTTTTTGAATTCCGTCACCACCGGCAGGTGGGCTCACACTGAAACAAGAAGCTACCACACATCTCCGCATTGCCTGCATACTTCTCTGGTTTACTCACGGTGCCCTCCCTTGTTGCTAGGGTGGAAGTGAAGGAGCGAAGGTGAAAGCCAGATCCCGCACTGGAGTCAGAAACTGGATTCGCCTCTGCAGCGGTGGGAGGGGCTTGCCGGGCTGGCAGCTGCACCAAAGCCTGGGAGATTTCCTCCAGGCTGGTTCGGATGGCCTGGATGGCTTGCTGGTGTTTGCCGAGCAATCTCTCCTGGTCCACGATGGCACAGACAAGATCCGGGGGGATTGGCGGCGTTGCTTTGTCCTGCTGTTTCCATGTTTGACGGAGGATTCTGTCACGATGGAGGTAAGGCAGGAAACCAGTGCGGTTAACAAAGAGTCTTTATTTTTACAACTGCCAGCAAAACACGAAAACCGGCGCTCCGGTGCTTGGTAAGAGAAAACCCAGAGGGGAGCTTGGTGGCACTGCCTTCGCTGGAGCTGGGCTCCACTCAGTTCGTGAAATGTTCAATACCGTATCCTTATGGTTAGCGCTTAGCTAAGCTCTTGCAACGACTACCTATCGCCGCTCGTTCAATATTGTAAAAACCTGCGTGCTAGTTCACCAACACCAACTGGTGCTGCTTGTGCGATACTGAACCTACTATCGTCACCTGTTGATGGCACACAACGAGTATCCTCCGTGCTCTCCCCGTGTCCCGGCCCTGCCTATATTGCCAGGTGATAAGGGTTTAACCAGCAGCACCTGGATTAGGTTGGCCCAGTTAGTAATCGGGAGATGGGGACTGGCACCGACCGCTGGGTGGCGGTAGGCCCACCTTCCACTGTAGGTGGTCCTACCTGTTCCCTTACACTTTTTCCTTCTTTTTTTCTTTCTTTATTTTCTCTATTTTTTTTCTTTCTTTCTTTTTCACTTTCTTTCTTTTTCACTTTCTTTCTTGCTTTCTATTTCTATCTTTCTCGCTTTCTTTTTCTTTCTTGCTTGCTTTCTTTTTTTTTTTTTTTTTTTGCATTCTTTCTCGCTTTATTTTTTTCTTGCTTTTTTTTTCTTGCATTCTTTCTTGCATTCTTTTTCACTTTCTTTCTTTCTTTCTTTGGATGGGAAAACACAGATGTAACTGATCGGAAGAGTCAAAATTGCCCAAATATATAGTGGACAACTTTAATTTCCAGTCGAATGGCATAATGAAAAATGTAAGTAGATTTTTAAATTTGAATTAAACAGTTTTTTTCCCTTCTTCAGGCTAAATTTTAAAAAAAGTTGTGTTTTTTAAATCAGGTAATCATCATGCAGTGATGTATTAATAATAATTACAAAAAGCATACATTTCACCCTGTTTGATAGTGCCTACATCTAAAGGTGATATACTTGAACAAAATCACATTGAAAAGTAAAATTTCTCAATCATTGATTTAACAAAACATTCTGTGGAGAAAGTAAGTACACCTTTGGCCTCAGAAGCAAATATCGACCTTTTAGTAGAAATGACTTTTTGTAAGCATTCTGTGTAATTGTTGCCATATCTATCAAAGATTTCAGCAAACCAATGTCATTTATTCAAATTCATTTTGTAGGCGGTTCTAATCAATGGCATCTAAAGAACTGATATCAGTTTCATGGACATAAAAGTGTGAGCAAAGTAATGTTTTTTTTAATTTAAATTATGAAAATTACTAAATTGTAAATTGTCTTACTGGAGTAAATTCACCATTATATGTAAACACTGCACCTAAGAGGGTGATCTTTTTTGCTAGTGCAGATATATTAAAAAAAGAATCTACATTTCCCATGGGACGTACTCATTTTACACATGTGAAATTGCTCGTAAAATACATTTCCACTCACTTAGCTTCCCAGCTTTGATTTTCAGACAATACACAGCTTGAAATGCATCTCTAGATATTATTTTTTTGAGTCTAGCCAAATAGATAAACATGCAACACCTGTACTGACTTGGAATTTACTACTGGTCATTTGTACATGTTGCGCACACAACCAACTAGGATGACTCTTTTTTTTTTTTGCTGTAATAATTCTGTGTCCAGACTGCAGAACTCGTATTGGCTTGCCCTGTCTACATATGATAACAGTAGTGTTCTTATTTACACTGACAATCTATTCTTTTGTTAATATAATTACAGGAGTGGTACATAAATGTCATGAAAACAAGAAGCCTTTAATTACCATTGTGCAAATATCATGCTAAATGTTGGCTATTATCTTTCATTTGCTGTTAGCCAGGTCCACATGTTTGGGCAAGCTATTCTGTTAAGTACACTAGTAAGTCAGCAGTTTGTACTCTGGGGCACCCCCACATGTCCATTAATGGTTAACTACCTTCAGAAACTATTTTTTCCCTCCTTTATGACCATTTTTATATGTATACTAACTGTTGAATGATATTGAACACATTTTACAAGTGTTTATTAAAATAAATCATGGTTGATGGTTTGAAATAAGGTGAATCTAAAAATATATGGATTAGGTGGAAATATACTTGACCAGTTATTGCTTGGAATCCATACAGCGTGTAAACATCAACTCATTGCCTGCATAACAGACCAGATTTGCATTATACATTTAAAATACACAAAGCTATCTGAATAATGTGGCACCTAGCTTTGAAAGGCAGGAACAGTGGAGAACTCAAAGCCATGCAGCAAAACAGATGTATCCACACCCTCATTTCAATTTTTAATTGCAGAAATGTTTCCTTTCTCTGGGCTCCAAATGGATTTGTGCAGTCAAGCAGCATAAGCAAGTTACAGTAGCATTGTCCATAAACTGAATAAATATTGAAATAAGTAGTCAACATGTGTTTTGATGTCATTGTATTCATAATGAAGGTGTGTAAGAGCATTTGTGTGCACATGACCTTCCCAAAGCTGTGTGATTGTGTATGGGTATGCCATTTGTGCATTGTTTGTTTTTCTCTTTCACATTCTCTCTTGATTCCAGCACATCTTCATAGTGCATGCCTAACCCCTGTGGCACCTGGAGCACAGATAAAAGGACACATACATCCCAGCAGCGAATATATATATGATGGGAGAGGGAGGGAGATTAGCAGTAAATGATATTTTCATGGACAGCCATAATTCAGCCTGCATTTGCCCGCATTTGAATAAACACCATAAATTCAGGTGGCGGTGAGCTCTTTTCTGCCAGTAATAAAAAGTGAAATGAATTGCGGGGGGGTTTTAATGCGAGGCGCGTCTCATGTGGAGTGATGGGCATCTGCTGGTGGATAGGGACCATGGGAATGGGGGAAGGAGTGTGAGTTGGCGTGTGTGTGTGTGTGTGTGTGTGTGTGTGTGTAGTGCTATTTCACTTGTAGATTTCACCCCTCTCACCCTTGCGTAGCTCTTCCATGCCTTCTTTCTTTACATAGGCAGTCATCATAGAAGGCTGACAGGGCTGGTGCAGTATGCTGGATGGAGAGGTTTTCATCTGACAGAGGCCATAGACCTTGGGCAAGTCTGCTGCTAAATCTATGGAAAGCGAGAGAAAGATTAATAGACTCTCTTGCTTGTAGGCATGTTTGTGTTTTCCTTATGTTGCTTGTGTCCGCTGTGGTTTCATGCAGTGTCCTTTACATTTTCCTGGATATTTCCTCGTTTTCCTGTGCCTGGTTATAGCAGTGTTTGTTCTAAAAAAATTAGCAATGCATCACTTTTTCCACAGAGACTTAAGATGCAAATTAGACAAGGTGCATTTTATAAAAAAATCACTGCTTCAAAGAATTGATCTGACACTGAACGGGACATATGTCAATAAATAAAAATAATTCTCAGCTGAGTCCCACAGCAGAGCTGAATTACAAATAATGACATTGCTAGAATGACATCCAACGTCAACAAGCTGTGTTGGAGATCCAAGTGTCTGACCACCAGTGCATCTGTAAGCACAAATGCAGAAAAAAATTATTTATTAAGATTATTGTACTGTAGTGGCCTCTGAAAGCCTGCGGCTAAGGAATATAACTATTTTTCTGAGCAACCAGACAGTCCTTTTATGCTTTGGTTGTACTATTTTCTATTGTGGATGATGTATTTATGATATTTTGCCAACGACAGACAAGCACCTATTTTGAATGTTTAACAGTTTAGTCACAGAGAGAAGTAAAGACCTTAGAGTACAACACAGAGAGAGGAGGGAACCATGGGCCTTGCATGAAGGTTCCTTGGGAGTCAGGATCTCTGGTCCTAGGTTGTAACCTCACTCATTCTCTTTCCCTCTCGCTCTATCTCGCTCTCTCATGCACATGCTCTTTCCCTCTCGCTTGCTCTCTGTCTCTCTCTCAGTCTTGTGCTCTCCGTCTCTCTCGGTCTCTTGCTAGCTGCCTCATGCTTGCTCTCGCTCACTCATGCCACAGCGATCCTAAATTTATTGTGAATAGGCTTCTGTATTTTGCAGATATAGTCAGGTTATTGTGAAACATAGCATGTGTTCGATCAACCTGTGGAGCCTTGTTCATATCCTGCCCATGAGATGCTTATTTTCTTCTTTGAGTTTTTTACTCACCTGTACATTGAATCTGGGGAACACAGTGTCCATGTGATTATGGATCAACGCAACACCCCTAAACCAGTGTGCTTTATTTGACTCTATATAGACCAGGTATACATGTGATTGTGATGGTGAGTTTGAATCGCTGTGACTAAATCGGTTCTCTAATGCACATGATAAATTGAATGCCACATGGTAGCCTTTAACTTTTAACTTTTTAACTTTTAAGGTTTCAGGGCTAGTGTAATTTTAAGTCACCCAAGCCTTTTGATGGATAAATCCTTCTTTTCTGGTGAGAGTACGCTGTGCGCGTTGGCTGCTGCTTCTCAGTGTTTTTGTTATTGTTTGTTTTTGTTTATGTTTTTCTCTCTACGTACGTTTTTCCTGCCCAGAACCTAAGAGTTTTTGTAGTTTTTGCAGCTGGACTGTGCTATTCTTCACTGTGTTTAGCTCCTCTACTGTATGTTGGTGCCTCTAGCTCACGTCCTTTTACCCCTACGAGCCCTCTTCCCCGTATCCTGCTCTCTGACTGCAATTCGGTGTGCGAGTAACTACCCTTTCATTCTTTTGTGGTTAACCAGCTAGGTTCGTCTAGTGATCACTTTTTAAGGCGTCCTCTTCTGAAATCGAACTCGGTTTGCAGTAAGCCGATGTTGGCTAACGTGGGGCTAGGTGGGTATTCCATTACAGTTATGTTTGCTGCTCTGCTGCCCATTATCTTGTCCTCTGCCCTTGCTCACTTCTGGTTCTGGCCTGGAGCTTCACTGCTTTTTTGTCCTTTCCCCCTGTCTGCTATGCAAAGGCAGTTATCGTACATCCATACAACTTTTAAAACTGGACTGTCACCTTCGCTTGGATTCTGGAACTTACACTTTGTGCCACTCACTTGCAATTGCAAGGCACTGCCGTTACATCCACTGCTCATATCTAGGTTCTCTCCGCTATCCGAATACGGTGTCCTCAATCCCGACGGTTTGGACGCATAATCGATCTCGACGCCATTACACCAACAATGTTTGTGGAATCAATTCTGACAAACTCCGATGTCTTCCTGCACTGTCTACAACCTCCTCCAAAGATCATCTCAACTTTTATCTTGCACTCCTGAATGCTCGATCCACCACCAACAAAGCCACGTTAATCAACGACTTAATCTCCCAGGAGAAACTGGACATGTTTTTCCTCACCGAAACCTGGCAACAACCTGACGATTATCTACAGTTAAATCAGCTCTCCCCTCACAGCTACAGTTATTTGGCTAAACCACTTTTAAAGGGGGGGGCTTGGTGGTTGATTATCGTTTCGATTTAAAAGTCTCTGAACTTTCTCTGTTTGATGTTTCATTATTTATATATGTGGTCCTGAAAGTTGATTCCTCCTCCCACTGTTTTTGCTGGTCTACCGCCCTCCCAAAGCCGCAACCTGCATTTATTCTGAGATCAGTGAACTTCTTACCATTGCATCATCTCTCTGTCCTGTTATGATCCTTCTTGGTGACTTCAATATTCATGTGGACACTGATTGTTCCAATACACCTGAACTCTTTTCAATATTTAACTGCTTCAGTCTCACACAGCATGTTGGTTTTCCCACTCATAGCCATGGCCATATTCTTGATCTGCTTTGCTTCTCTGGCTTAGATTATCTTTCTTTCAGGCTCAGCCTCAGGCCTTTTCCCACTTTTCCCAGAACAAAGTTGATCAGATTTACTGTCTTTTCCCCTCTACCTCTCCATCACCTTCGCTTATTAATCTGCCTTTCTCTAGTACACAATTTGCCTACTTTTCTCCTGTTAGCCATGACTCAATTAATAAACTTCTCGTTAAATCGATATAATTCTGGTTGTCAACTTGACCCTGCTCCTCCTTCCCTTCTGAAGGCCTGTTCACCTGCTATTGTACCTACATATATTGTCACCATAAACTATGCTTCTCACTTGTCTGGCCATCTTCCCACTTCTCTTAAAACTGCTGTTGATACTCCTATTCCTAAAAGACCCATCTCTAATATTCCACTTCTAGCTAAGTTCATAGAAAGAGTTGTGACATCTCAGGTTCATACTTATCTTGCTGATAATTTTCTGTTTGAGCCTTTCTAATCTGGCTTTCGCTCAGGACACAGCACTGAGACAGCTTTACTGCGTGTTGTCAGTGACCTTCAAACTACTGCGGATAGTGGTACCTCTTCCATTCTTCTACTACTCGATTTGAGTGCTGTATTTGACACTGTTAATCATTCTGTTCTTATTTCTCATCTTGCCTCTTCTCCTTCTAAAGATCTATTGAACTGCCTCTATGATTTAAATTACTGGATGCAAGACAATTTTCTAAAACTGAACCTTGACAAATCTGAGCTGTTGCTAGTAGGCCCAAATGCGTTTATTCCAAATTACTCAACTTTTCTATATGTATTGATGATATTCCTGTCAAGCCTGCATCAGTTGTTGTTTGGAACCTTGGGGTTTTATTTAATCAATCACTTGGCTGTCCAAAACTTGGCTGTCTTTTAGATCTTGGGTAATGTAGGGTGCCATTTGGATCTCAGACTTGTGCAGGTGTACATGTGTTGTGTTGTGCTTTACTGTTTTCCACCAACACAAATGACTGCTTTGAGCATCCTTTGCTCTAAGATTCTGACACCAGGCTGCACAACATAATCATAACTGACAGCTGTGGCTGGTCACAGCATTTGTTTTGGGGTATTAGAAGCTCTAAAGTGTGCTGCATCAATTTGTTCCACATTAGTTTTTTCTTTACTGGATACTATATCATCCTCACAATGCACGCAGTTCTGTGAGGAGAAACGCGACTTCATACAGTTTCAGTTATGATTCAGTTACATGGATTTGCCTCAGAGTTCAGCCATCGGTTACATCTTGAACATATGAATGTTTCTAGCAGTGTTACAAGATATGCAGAACAAATGTTGTGTAAGATGTTTCATGCCAGATATTCTGTTTAATCTTCAATTCCAGCAGGAACTGAGCAGCGTCAGGAAGTAAGCTGCAAGTGCACCAGAAGCCTTTTCACTTCTAATAGCTGTAGATCTCGAATGTGTCACAGACACTGTGACATCTTTGACATGCTCATCAAACAGCAGCAAACATGCCTGAGAGGCTGTTATGAGATGCAGCGCAGTCGACATGTGAAACTCAATGGTATTACACCACCACAAAACTTGATTTTGCTGTTTGTGGCTTTACTTGACTTGACTGTGCTCTGAAATAATTTGGGCACATGTTAGAATAGAAATCATACTCACACACAGCTACTAGAATATTTAATCCATATTAAGGGCAACTGCAATATTTTGTCAGATGACAGTCATTATTCTATTTTAAGCAATCAGATTAAGGCATCAGGTTTTAAATCCAAAAATTAGATTACACAATGAAAGTGACATAAATGTTTTCACTTTCCTCCATCTGTGTATGTGCACAAATGTAACTGCATAGAGAGAACACAGAACCAGTAAACTCCATCACAGCACATGAAAAATGTTATATTCGTTATTTTATTTGACATGTTTAACAGCAAATCTGCACCATGTCTTCTATTTCAGTGAGCTTATTAGCACATTGCACAGCAACTGTGAAGCTGTACAGAGTAATGTGAAAAATAAGTACGTCCCATTGAAACTGTTAAATATTTTCAACACATTTAAAAAAGCCAACTTTTCACCCTCTTTGATGCAGTGCCTACAATTAAAGGTTGTTATACTGCAATCAATGACATAAAATTAAAGTACATCATTTAAACACACACTGATCAGTCACATGGAAAAAGTACACTCTTAAATTTCACACCTTGTTCATAAAATGGGAAATGGACCAAGTCCATAAAATTAAAATCGGGTGTCACAGATTAGGTGCCATTTATTAGAACTTGCAGTTTATTCAGGATCAGTTGCCTGCAAATTCAGCATGAGAGCAGCCAGTTTGATGTAAAAAGAAGTCTCCAGGAACACCAGACTTTAATCATACAATTAGCAGGTAACTCTTGCAATTGTAGTGGTTAAAGTGCATATGTTTATAATCATTAGAAAAAGACTCAACAAATTTGGCCAATTAGCACATCAGGAAAAACCTTTTCTCTCAAATTTAATAATAACTGCTACCTAACCCTAACTGCCACCACCTGGAAGGGCCGGTTCGAAGGGCTAGAACTCCGGTGACAACCGGCGTTGGCCAACCACAGAGGGGGGATCTCCTCCTTCTACCGGAAGAGACCCTTTCCTCACACACAAATTGAGCGCATATTGAACGGAATGGGAAATGACCATGACATGGCTGAATGGTTTCTTTATGAGTACTTGTTTTCTTACAGTTGTGCACATTCATTTGGTTGGTTGGTTTGTTGTACTTTTGTTTGTGAGCTGCAGTAAGGTTAGATAACTATGCAACTTCTGATACTGGATGTCTGCAAAAAACAATAAAATGCTTTGTTCCTCTATCATGATGGCTGATTAATTTGAAACTACTGTTAATTTTGTTTACAACCTTGACATTTTATCACTTCAAACAATTAAAAGGCTCACTGTTCCACTCAGAATACATCTTGCCTCTAAAAACACTATCCTTCCACAGTGCCTCTAAAATGTACCTGCAGATTGAGCAGTAAATATTCATATCCTACAGAAGAGGTTCTGTAAGCAGCTGGGCTGCTCGTTATCCTGAGACCTTAGTGGGTGGAATGGGAACTCATTCAAACCAATGAATGCTGATAAGCTATAGTAGAGCTCCAGCTAAACTCTGAGAGGAGCTGAGTCAGAGGTGTTCTGGAGTGGAACCATCCTGGGTACTAAGCATGAGCCTTACACTGTTTAAAAAGCTTGGAAGAGTAATCATCACTTGGTCGGTTTAATGCTGTTTTTTCCACCTTTAAATGAGACTGTATGAGAGTCCCAGTTTAAGTTGTTTTCTCTTCACCTATCCATTAAAATGGGAAGCACAGTGGAATTGTGCTATGCAGTGCTATCATTTCATGCTACATGCACTAAATGAGACTTAATGGTACATTTGAAACTGAAATGGAGTATGAACTGATGCAGACTTGACTGAATGGATTTATCACAGTTTTACTAATTAATAGCAGTGACTGACATGGTGCCCAGTAACATGGTCATGTACAGACATACACCAATAGAGTATTGACGTTTACATTCACCTACTTGCTTTACAATTAAATCTTCTAATCAATAAAGCTACATGTGTATATTGGACACAGGAAAAAATTAAGACTAAAAGCACCATATCATTTTTCATAGATGTCTCCTAAAGTTTTTCATTAACTGTGAATTTACTGTTTTGTATTGGCAAGCAGAGTAGCCTTAAAAAAATTCTGTGAAAAAACTGCAACAGAGCTTTCATCCAGAATCTGTCTGCATAGGAGCAGATATTTGATTGGTGGTAGCTTCTGCACTGTACAGCAGTTGGTCCGACTTCTGAGAATTAATTTATTGCTTGATTAAAAGAGAAGAACAGCAAAGAATATTTACAATTTCAACAAAGTAATTAGTACTAAATGTCAGTGATAGAAAAAAACAATGCCATGCATTTTACTATATACCGGAGTATCATTTAATAACACAAAGAACAAATCTACCAATTCTATTTGTACATGTAACTAATTATACCCACCTATGCTCACTAATACATTTATACTTTAACTGCATGTTATACACACATACCTACATTAGAGTAAACATACTGCAGTTCGTGTTTTGTAGTGTTTGTCGTTTTTGTTTAATAAATCCCTTTTTAGTCTTACACCTGCACTTGCTTCCTGCTCAAACACCCCCACCTATCGTGACACACAGTTTCCTTTGAGATTCAGTTCACAAACAGATGTCGTGACATATTTGAGATTTTGCTTGGGAATGTAGGTTTCCAATGTTTAGAGATGGTTTAGTAGTCTCTTCCACCCTGATGAGCATCAACAAACTTTTTTCTGGGATCCTAAAATGTCCTTTGTTAGTTCCATGTTGCACGTCCAACTGTTTTGAAGAGGAAATTTTGGATTAAATTGGATATATTGGATAAATGACAAACTTTAATATTTGGTCTCATTTTGTTTTATTGGGGTCTCTTCATCTTGTGTGAAAAATGCTTGGTTTTGGGTTATCTATGCAGAAATATTACATTCTTAAGGATTCATAAACTTTCTAGATGAACTTAACTGCAAAAACAATGCTTTACCATAAAGGGAGGCAGAGAGGTAGGTATGTTCAGCATCAGTAAGTAGAGAAAATGAACTTTGATAAAATTAATGCTCATTTCCTTTTTATTTTCTCTTGGAGAGCCTGGTTCTATACAGAGAACCCATTTGAATGGCTTGAGGGGGAGAAAAATCCTTTGCGGTATGTTATGCTATATGGTGTATGTGTTTACACTTGCTGAAGATGATGTACATGCTGTAGGCCCAGAGGTGGATGTGTTGAGTAGAAGTTTAATTGATGCAGGCCAGAGTAATTTATCATGGCTAATAAGAATGCTTTATAGTTATCCGTCTAATTTATCCTTGGCTGTAACAATGCTTTACGGCAATCAGGGCATGTTCTGGAGCTCAGTGGCTATGAAGCCATCTGTTCAAACTACCCACTCTTGAATCAATGCCTGTAAATAATATTGCCAAAGAGCTCATTCTCTTTGTTTTTTTTCCTGTTCATCTAACTCTGAATGTTAACATTTAACAGAGCCTGGAATTTCAGTGAAGACTCGGTGGGGAGAGAAGTAAAGCATTTCCACAGGCTGTTTTGTTACTCAGACATTTTAGTTTAAATGTGTCAGTGACTGTGGTGATTACCTCATCCAAAGGCTGAGCTTTCACTCTAGATTTCAGGTGCAATTTACCTCTAGAGACTGACTGCCTCAAGCAGTTTTCAGACCACTTCACGTTATTGTCAGGGTGGCTGTCAACATAACATGCTCACCAGTAGGTGGTGGGGACGGGGGTGATTTGGTGGGGGATGCCATTCCCCCAGTTAGCAAACTACCCAAAATGCATCCCCCTTGTTAACCTGTTGTCTCCATTTCCATTCCATTGTAGCAGTTGAAGATGAATGCTAATACAGTCTGCCTGAGTCATTGATTTTTCATATGACTGGGGTTTGTACAAGTTAGACATAGTCATGGCCAAAAATATTGGCACCCCTACATTTATGTCAGAAAACGCACAACTTCTCCCAGAAAACTTTTGCAATTTCAAATGCTTTGGTAATGTCATGTTTATTTCTTTTGTTGGCAGTGGAGGAACACAAAAAAAAGCAAAAGGAAAAAAAACCCCAAACAAATCTTGGACATTCCACACACAATGTCAAAAATGGCCTGGACAAAATTATTGGCACTTTAGTATTCTAATTGTGCTATGTATTGATAAATCCATGGAGCTGTCCATGGTTCTGACAAAATTCAGTTTTATCTTGGATTATGGAGCATGTAAGGTGCATCAGAAAAAATGGTATTTGCTCTTCCGCAAGAGCATTAGAACAAGACTACATATAAGCAAAGGTCCAGTGGAATAGTGTGCTCTGCACAGACAAATTAAATAGTTTCTCTTTTTTGCCACAGTAACATTACAAGTGTGGCATAGCTCAAATCCAGCTTTTCAGGAGACAGAACTCATAACTGTAAAGCTTGGTGGAAAAGTTTTAGTTAGGGGTGAGAGTGCTTAAAGACAATAAGAATCCATTTTTCCAAAATTTTAACAGGAGATGGATTGGTCAGCAGCATGATGACCCTAAGAACACTAGCAAATTCCATTTTCAAATAAAAATCGATTAAACCCTTATACAGTATTGGAATAAAAATGTTATTTTCTGCTAAAGTGAGCAATACTAGCTTCCTAGCTTTTAAGAATGTACTTTCTCAACAAAATGATATTGCATCTGTGGGTATTTTTCTTGAATAAATTGTTGGACTCTATTACAGAGGGTGAAATGTTTGCTTGTTCAAATACGTAAAAAGTACATGCCATGGAAACTGCTAATTTTAACATAGCAGTAAAGTGAATAACATTGACCATCTAGTTCTTGCATTACAATGGCACCTGTCATGTGTGTGATATAATAGACACTGAACAGTTCTTAAAATTGATGTTTTGAAAGCATGAAAAATGGATGATCATAAAGATGGTTTCATGTCTGAGATTGAACATCTCAACCTCCAACATCTTATGTGCTTCAGGTATGCAGTTAGTACCTGCTAAAACTGATCCAAAAAAGGACAACTGGTAAATTCAGTGACCAGGTCGTGGGCATCCTTAGCTCGTTGATGCATATTCAGATTCATTCAGATTCAGAAAACTTTATTGATCCCATAGGAAATTGTTGGTTACAGCAGCTCAGACAGACAGAAAATACAAGTAGGCACTAAAAGAGAAAAAGTAGGAAACATTAAAATAATAAAATGAAAAATAATAAAATCGAATATAATTACTTTTTAGTCAAAATATCCTATGTAAACATTCTTTATGTTGTGTACTATATTAACTATAACTATATACTGTGTAAACAGGTATACATTGTTGAGCAAGACTTTGTGGTATAAATATAAATGTAAAATATAAATAAATACAGTAAATGCAGCACCAGACATGATATTGCACATAACTGACATATTAAAATGTATAATAAAATTAATCAATACAAAATGGTAACAGCTGGTTATGTAGGTAAGTGAGTTTTAGGAGTAGTAGTTGTAGAGTCTGATGACTACAGAGAGAGGATTTTTTGTGGTGTTCAGTGGAGAACTTAAAGCTAGTCTCTATTGTCCAAGCATGACACTGTGAACGGTGTGATCAGCATTTTCAGTAATGGCCTTAAGTCTAGTCAACTGGCCTGCCACTCTCCAATGAGTCGAGTTACACTCCCACCACAGTGCCAGCATTGCGGATCAATTTGTTGAACCTTTTGGTGTCTGCCACCTTTATGCTGGACACAGAAGAGGCCACAGACTCATAAATCTGCAGCATGGTGTTAGACCTTAAAGGATCTGACTCACCGTAGGAAATACAGCCTACTCTGACCCTTTTTATATGTGGTCAGTGAGTTCTTAGACCAGTCCGACTTACAATTACCTGGAAGTGCACATACAGTATCCCTGAACATTCTCCACATCCACTCCCCTGATGGACAGTGAGTTTTGACTAGAGACTGGGATCTTCCTAGGTCAACCACAAGTTCTTTGGTTTTGCTGATGTTAAGCTGTGGCTGATTCAGCTCACACCAGTCAACAAAACCGTCCACAACTCTCCTGTATTCAGTCCCATCACCATTCCTGAAACTTCCCACAACAGCAGAGTCTTCCAAGAATTTCTGCAGATGGAGTAGTGAAGCCTAGCCTGTCTGGTCTGATCACCAGTAACTAAAGAGTTACTCTGCTTTAAAAAACTAATTCTGTCTATTAATGAAAGAGGTCAGAATACAGAGTTGTTTTGGGGGCATGAGGAGGACATACTCATTATTAAGCATGTGTTAACGTGACTGGCGTAAATTCCTAATTCTGTACTGTACTGTACCCTGCATGTTCTAGTGCTACCTTCATGATTAAATTGACAAGTAGCAATGTGTAAGTGCCAATAAGCTAGAGGATCATAGAGAAATATGATTTCATGATGATGAAAGTTTGCAGTATGATTATAATATTTATATGATCATTCAGTAACATCTGTTGGTGCTGAAAATACAGCCCAGGTTAAGCTACCTCTATAGCAAAATATTTTAGGGAAGACATAACTATAAATATACATACTTTATTTCCAGAACAGTTTGGACATTTTTGTAAAGTGCAGTAAACATTGTGATTTGTTCATTCTCATGAAGCTCCTATTTAGCTGACAAAAGTGCAAGAAAGATTTGCAATGTTTTCTTGGACCATCCTAAATGTAATTTGTAAACAGCCTGGAACACACTTAAACAATAAATAAACACAGGATAGAGGCATATGTTACATGTCACCAATGTTGCATCACATTTTAATTGCATATCAAAATATTTTGGAGGATACAATTCTGCAAGTGTGGTTTTGCCTATCCTTGACACCAGACTTCTCAACAGTATGTAGCTGCCATTTTCTCATTCTCTTCATGATGGGGTTTACATTGCAGTAGGAGACTGATCTGGATGCTGGCTGGCCAGTCAAGCACTCACTCAGTGAGCCATTGTCATTTCTTTGTATTTATATAATATAATGTTCAAGAGAATGTATAGATTACAGATTTATTTATTTTTATTGCTTTTACAAAATGTCCTGACTCTAAGAAATTGGGTTTGTAG
This sequence comes from Arnoldichthys spilopterus, assembly GCA_037974385.1. Classification (NCBI taxonomy): domain Eukaryota; kingdom Metazoa; phylum Chordata; class Actinopteri; order Characiformes; family Lepidarchidae; genus Arnoldichthys; species Arnoldichthys spilopterus. The sequence continues at coordinate 12,373,939 of JBBPDA010000021.1, read as the reverse complement.
TTTACAATTGCATTACTCATGGTAACATTCAAAACTGCTATTTTGAAAATTTTGTCTTATTAAAATGCTTATTGTTCACATCAAATAAACAAACTTTAATTTTTTTAACTTGTGAGCAGTTTTATTAAGTCAACATTGTAATCAGAATTTTTAGTAAGAACTAGGCTACATCTACAATCATGCAGAAAAAAAATGTACACCCCATGGAACATTTTGTTTCCAACATATTTGAACAAACATTTCACCCTCTTTGATACAGTACCTGCAGAGAAAGGTGATATACTAAACCACACAGAAGCCCAGCTTTTTCAGCCAGTTGAACAAAAATTACAACATATGCAATCTTCTGTGGAGAATATAAGTGCACCCTTGGCCTTCTTATTGGCCAAAATAAATTCTTGAAGGTGTTTTGCTTAATTGTTCACCAGTCACTGACATCAGCTTGTTTACCTGCTTTCATGCAAAATTCCTTCAATTAGGTTCTAGATGATTGAGGGGTTTCTTCCATGTACTGCCCTTTTCTAATGCCACAAATTTCAACTGAATTTAACAAACAAAAAAACACATTTTTAAATTTTCTAGTGTGCTTAGAATCATTATCCTGTTCAATGGTCCACCACTGGTTCAGCTTCAACTTTGACAGAGGACCTCTCTATCTTAAAGAACTTATTAAAATTGTGAATTTATAATTAAATCAGTGAACGCAACCTGGTCATAATTGGTATGGAGGTCTTCTGAAAAGCTCTTTGGTCTACACTACACACATACTATTACTGTGGCAAACCAATTCTATCTAAATAATTCCATAAGACCTGGTATTTAATTATGCTTTTTGGTACACTCTACTCTTTGTTTTTGGAGTTTTTCCTAACTTGCCAGATCAAATTTTTGAAATTAACAATTAAATATGTCTGAAAACACTCATGTTATACAGCTAGCTACCTAGCTTATTTGTAGCTGTTTTTTTTGGGGGAAAAGACAGCAACAGGAGTGTAGTTATGTCCTTTGGAAGGTGTGCTTGTGTGCGTGAGGTGGGGGATGAGAGCAGAGGATCAGGCCATCCTTCTGTTAAAAAATAAAAGAGAATAAAAAGTTACCAACCGATTCTCACCCAGGATCTGCCCCTTCTTGAATTTTAGCTCTTCATTCTCTAAACAAGCGGAACCCCCTTATCTAATGTTTCCTCTATGATTACACAGGGAGCAAAGTTAGTCTGCCCTTAAAGTGACTGTTAAATGCCCCTCCATTTGCAGCTTTCCCCCCCATTTTCTCTACAAAAATTGCTGTTTATATGGTTAATTTCAGCCATGTTGCAGGGCAAAGAAGGGTGGCAAACAGTGGCAGGAAGCCAACAGAGGAAGCATTTTGTAAGTTTAGATGTATCTGAAGCAAACTCCCACACATTGAAAAGACCTGACCCTTCTATCAGGAAAAAAATATATAAGATTATGCAGGCAACTACATTATTGGCATATGGTAAAGTTTAGGCTCCATTGCCAGTCTCAACATGTATGTTGGCAAATATAATTCCTAAAAAAAGAAAATCTACAAAAGCTTGGCCTACCTAAGTATCAAATGTAGAACCCTACGTCTTAGAGGTATTCAAGGTCTGTATGATGCACCTCAGTATATTTGTCAGCAGGTGTGCAAGGCCGCAGTCATGCTGGCTGCTATCTCTCCTGCTCTGCCATCTGTAATCAAATATCCCCTTTTTTATGAGTTTGACAACAGCCTCACTTGCTTTTTGCAAGGATACTTTACTCATGAAAAAATTGAAGATGGAGGAAAAAATTAGAGACACTTAGAGGGGGAAATATATGTGTGTTGTCCAGGAGGAGATGGAGGGAAGTAATAAAGTGGATGCGAAGTGTAATAAAGCATCAGGCGTGGGGCCATCAATCTGCTCCAACGAGCACCAAACGCTTGGGAGCTTTCCCTGGCCTGCCTCCGCCTCTGGCAGTGCATCACCTGTTCGCTCCCAAGGACAAAGCTCCCTCCCTGGCTGGCCAGAGTGTGACGACAGCCAGGCTGGACAAGCGTCCTCCTTCGCTACATGAGGAATCGTTATCTCCACCTAGTGTCCATTGCATGAAGCTGCAGCCAAAGGAGCACCCCAGCAGTCAATGCCACTTTAAAAGCATGCAAATGAGTCTCTGAATTCTGACCAATCCTTGTTTCTGAACACGCTGAGATTCAAAGATCTCAGCAGGGCACTTTAGACATAAATATGGTACTCTGATGAGCCCTTGAGGTACAAGAGGTGACTTTGTACGTGGATATTATCAACTGAGGCACTTTTTGAATTTTTTTTTTTCGTCCCCACCCCACCATCTATTGTGTCCCCTGTGTGTGCTTGCGTGCTTGTTTTTGTTCCAGCAAATTTACTTAATCAGTTTGAATAATTGGAGAACATGTAGATAGAAGCTTCAATTTATTTGTTTGGTTAAGGTTCAGTGGATGTGTGTCCCTTCTCCCTTGAGACAAAGTCCTGCTGGAGTCCTTCCACCTGTTCATTGATTTCATTATCTACATCTCAGTGACCTCAAATGATCATAAATCAAGTGTGCATGCACCTAACAGAAATGACAGAGCAGGTTACGTGAAAACAAATCAAATCGATTGGCTTGTTACCATCAATTACTATAAAGGAGAAGCCCACTGATCAGCTAATGGGTTGTTGGAAAGCGGGTTATTGGTGTCCAAAATGCGAAGTGCTCAGATGTTGCTGCTTTATTTGGTGTATAAAACAAGAACCGCTTGTGGCACACAATTTCAAGGAGGTCAAGGTTACACTGTGCAGAAGATAAACACCTGCTAACACACAGACACGATGATTTAAATGGATGAATGTTTCAAGTAAAGTAAACAATACAAAACTGAAGTTTTTGTCAGGGTCATGAAACTCTGCTCTCTCTGCTCATTGGAGGTCAAGCTTAAAAGAAGGCTGAGACCATCTGTGGCCATGTTTTTTTGTGGGGTTGGGGATGGGGGGCTTGAAGTCTTAAGCATTTATTCTGCATTGGAAATCTGCTTTCTTCTATCTTCAAAAAGGTTCCCAGAAGGATCTTGGCATGGAAGTTTAAATCTCTTTTACCACAGAAGGATTTTTATGGAGTGGTTTTTCTATTGGTTCACCTCCAAAATCTTTTTTGGATCTTGTTTAAAATTATAAAATTTGTATTGTCATTTGTTTGTTACAACTGATTGATACCTTTCCCCATCTAACCAGGACAGGCATCAGAACTAAATCTTTCATCTGAAAACCATGCATTAATGTGGTAGAAAACAAACATCTCAATGTGAGAAATCTACAGGAAGTCTGTCCAAAAGAGCCATACATTCAGGACAGAATGAACACGACACCAACATTTACGGCTGATCACCAAAGGTCTACCTCCTTAGGCTCTGTGCCTGAAGATTTATCCTTCCATAGCATACAGCACATCTAATGAAACTGTAGAGTTTATAATGTAATGCATGCAAACCCTCCTGCGTTAATTGATGTTTCCAGCCGTGCACAAAGTTTAGTTTCACTTCAGTTGTTTTCTTGCTTGCCACTATAGAAGCAAAAACAATGGGTTTAGTGGGGCATGATAATTAGTTGGTGAGGTATTACCCCATTAAATGACCCCCTGACACCAGGCCTGCCTCCAGCTCCTTATAATGCATGTTCTGATGTTACCTTCTCAATAGTGATGCCTTCCTTCACATGCAAGTGCAATGGAAGAGACAAGAAGAAAAGCCCTCTTTCTTCCAGTTTGCTTTCATAAATGTTGCACAAGAAGGAAAATCACTCACCTGCTGGCACCCACTTTACTCATACCACTCCCTGTAGTTCTTTGGCTGGGAGACAGTTGTTATGATGGAGCCTAGATGAGTTGGAGGCAGTTTTGAGGTTTCATGTTTACTTATTGATGCTGCAGCTTCAGCACTAAAACCTTCCTACCGCCAGACTTGCTTTGTATGTAGAGGTGTGTTCCCATCGTTAAATCATGTCTACCTCAAACGGGATAGAAAAACAAGGCTCTTATCATAGTCAATACAGCGGATACAATTAACGGCTCTGTGCACGCTATCTAAATACGTGCAGAATGCAAAGTATGCTTTTTCAAGGCTCTGTGCCCTAAATTATTGATTTGGAAGTCAATAGACACATAAAGAGGGATTGAGCTTCGGCCTTATGTGTCTGTTCATTAGAATTACATTTCTGATGTGGGGAAAGTGGTGTGTTCAAGCATGCACTATAGAATTAACATACAGTTCACAACTCTACATTCTATTCAAAACCCCTATATAACAATAGTACACCCTAGCCACAATAGTACATACTACCTTTCACACACTGTTGTTTGCTGCTGTTGCCCCCCCCCAACTGCCTTCAAAGCCTTCAGCGCATTTAAGTATTTCAGTCTCTCCTAACTTATGAGTTTTAAACAAACACATTGTATTGCAGAACCATTTCCTGTCCAATCCATTGATAAATAGATAGGGCTGAGAAATTCAGCAACATTGTCTTGAGAAAGCAATTCCTCAGGCCGTCACAACAATTCCAAGCTTCATTTTTCACATGTGGAGAGAAGAGAGAGGGCGAGCGAAAGGGGGATCTGACTGTGGCTTTGAGGAGGTATGATTGTGACCTGGGGGCATTGTACACCATAACCTTTCCCCTTTTGCTGCTTTAAATGGTTATTATGCATACATCCTCCATGCTTAAGTTTAGAGTGTGGTCTTGCATGTGTGCATGCAGACGTGTGTGGAATATAAATGTTTCAAGAATTCTTTTATCTGTGGACACCGCATCAAGGTTGCTTTGTGGAAGTATGAGAGAAGCTGTATGTGGAGTGCATTGGTCCATCAAAGTTTGAACAAGCCAATATGGAAGGAGATACTGGACATTCATTTGATATCTGACCATTAGGCTTTGAGGGAAAAAATTTAGCTTGTACTTTCTGAGGAACATGACCTAAGTAGCTTTTAGGTTCACTTTCCCTGACAACATGGTCATGTCACTGGCCATTATTAATTTGTTTATCCTAAAAAAAGAGAAAACATGCCAGCAGATCCTTTAAGTCCTTTTGGTTGTGAGGTGGGGTTTCCATGAATTGGATTATTTTGTCCAGCACTCAGATGCTCAACTAGGATCTGGGTAATTTGGAGGTCACTGCCAAATCTAGAACTCTGCAAAGCAGCAGGACACACAATTCCTAAATAGAAGTTGCCTCTTTCAGGAAGATAATGTTGCCATGAAGGGGTAGGCCACCTTCACCCATTGCTCAAAGATCCAATTTTGGATGCTCACATACCCATTGTAGATGCTTTTGGTCAGCATGGGCAGCCCTGTATGCAAGTGTGCTATGACACTTTTCTTTCATAGCCAGCATCATCTTTTTCAGCAATCTGTGTTACAGTAGCTTTTCTGTTGGATTGGACCATACAGGCTGGTTTTCACTTCCCACATGCATCAATGAACTTTGTGTGCCTATCCTCTTGCTGGTTCCCCCTGCACTATTTTTGGTAAGCATTAACCACTGCATACCAGGCACACCCCATGCTCTGACCCAGATGCCTTGCCATTATAATGTTGCCCTTGCCAGTCACTCAGTTCTTTATGCTTCCCCAGATTTACTGCTTTCAACACATCAGCTTGAAGAACTATCTCTACACTTGTTACCCAGTTTATCCAACCATTTCAGAGGTGCCATTACATTGTGCTGAGATAATTGGTAATTGACTTCACTTCTCATTCTGTTAATGGTTTTGTTATGATTGATCAGTCTATTCTACACTAAACTCCTCAATCACAAGAATCACTTTATTAAAAACAAGAAAAATGGCCAGATCTGTCTTACTTCTGAAGGAGCCACCAAACTGTGGTCAACACATGTCATTTGAACATAGACAAAAGAATATACAGGTTTACTTCACTGCTCTCTTAAAAATAAAGATTTACCTGGAGTACTTTTGTAGATGACCTACATTTTAGTCCATAAAGAATATTCCTGTAGATGAAATGTAAATATACTATAAAGGTTAAAAATTAGATTTAGCTAGAACTGCATTTCCAAGCCAAGAGCTATTTAGGAACCAGGGACAGAAGTCATCCTTTGGCTTCTATCCTTCTGACCCCCAGCACTGACCATCAGTCAACATATAGGCCTACAACGGACTACTTTTGCGGTCTTTGTGAAGTGTTTCTTGAGCCGTTGAGTGTTTCCTTGTCTGTTTATTTTTGCTTGCTTTGAGAATTTGCTGACGGATTTAATAAGACGGTCAGTTTTTCACTTTGTGTTCATGCCCAATTTGTTTAAATCTGACGTACCAAACTCCTCTGTGCACAGTAGAAAACCACTCAAACCAACCACTGTTTTTTCAATTTCATCAAGGCAGGTAGGGGCTTATAGGGTTTATTTTACCATAACTGATGCTTGTGATTTGAGTGCAGTAATTCTTGTCAGCTGAAATTGCTAAGTTCAGCCCATGTGCAGGACATTGTGTTCCCAGAGCTGAGAGACTTTTTAGGCCAACATTAATGCAATAGTTGACAGTAACATAGTTATAATACACTGTACTTGAACACTCTTCCTGAAGCTGCATGTCAGTGATGGCCCTCTCTGGAATACTTGTTCTGCTGCACTGAATCTCACTTGTCAGGTGCCAGCAAGTTTAAAGCAATAAGCTTGGTAAATGTGGCTATTACAGGTGTAGAACTCCTTGAATTAAGGTGGTCCATCACTGACACAGCAGGCCATAGGGTGCAATGTGAAAAACTTGTAGCTACACTGGGGCTGATGAGGCTTGGTGTCATTGCAAACAAGTGACTGTAAAACCATTTGGCAATAGTTTCATATAAAAGTATCTGTGGGGCATCCATGTAATGGATTGTAAGGTGCAAAACAAAATATTAGGTTTCATTAAGACATTAGCAGACACTCTATGCTTATGTATTCCCCTTATAAGTTTGCACATGACTCTTCAAAATTCTTTAAACTTTGTATGACCATGACACTTAAAGATCTAAAATACATTAGCTTGTCTAAACCGTATTTAGACCTAGGGCAGCTTTCACATGTGAAAGCTTTGCTGATTTATTTATTTTTTCTTCCCCCCTTTCTTTCTTTCCACAGAAAGGGAGAGCCTGTGTTCAGCATGGAATATTGCCACTGCATTCAGGACTCCTCACAAACTCTATGGAATATAAGTTGCTTCATGCATGAACTGAATAATAGTTTCACAATACTGCAAACTGTCTCCATAGTTTTGTTCAATAGCCCTTTAATCCTAACAGTAGCATATATGGGGACTTCCAGTGTGCCTTTTCTTGTGCCATAGAGGAAAATGGCCCCAGGCTGAAGGCAGTGGAAATGGTCTAAGAATGAAAAAATGCAATAACAGACACCGGCTACAAATACCATTAAGAACAAGAGAAAGATGAATTACCAGCGGTGCCCCACAGCACATGCATTTCCTAAAGCCATCATCTGTAAGGAAATAGTATCTTGAAGCCCTAACATGTTGGTGTTCTAACGTCTGACTGTCCTTAAGGGGTGTTTCCACACACCGCAAATGAGATTGGTCAGTATTGTGCAAATACAGTCTGCTTTGCTTCATAGCCTTAACCACACCTTGCATTATTTTAACATAACTATAAGTAATGCGATTTAAGAAGCCATTAATATAAATGTACGCAGGCGCATCAAAAAGCATCTAACTTCTCGAGGTTGTGATTGAACGCGTGCACGGAGCGATCCCCCCTATAAATACGCTGCGCGTGGACTCGACGCCTCTCTCCGGCGCTCTGCTGATGAGGCTGCAGCTCTAGTTGGGAAGTTGGCAGCCCGAGGCTTTAGAGGGGGGCTTTACTCTCGCACTGGCACTTGCACTCGGGAATTATGAGCAGAGCTCGTCAAACCTGCTCGCTGTTTTGAACCTTCCTTTCTCTCCGAGCGCGTTGACCACCATGGAGTTCGGCAGCCGTGTCCTCGTTGCTTTCCTCCTCTCCCAGGTAAGCGCGGCACGTTCCTTACCGTGAAACGCGGCAATTGTCGCGCGCTGAATGCCACTCTTGCTGTCAGTGGCATCAGACGTTCATTTCTAATTGCTGTACGTGCGTGGCTGCGGTGAATCTGTTAGCAGTTTTCTCCACAAGTCGTTGATTTTTTTTGTTTCTCTTACTAGTCGACTGTGAGTTGAGCACACAGTGGACGGGCGCCACGCACGAAGAATAAGGTTGTTAATTATTGTTAGAATTTTGCACAATGCCTGCTTTTATAGTCTCTGGAAATTCTAGTGTGGGGCAGTTGGCGTGTGCATGAGGGGCTGTGTGCCGTCAACAGTGAACTCCGCTTGCATTCGCATCGTTATTCCGCTCAGATCCCAAGTTCAGCGTTCCTCTGGCTCCCTTCATTAGGGTGAGCGGAGAGAGAGGGGGCGAGATTCACACGGCATGCTCACTTAAAGGGGCTATTTTCGTTACCCTGAACTCAGACCTTGGGACTGAAAAGGTCTTGAGACGAATCTTCTTCAACCCAAAAAAAGTCATTAAAAACGCGATATTATTCAAAACTTAGACATGACGTAAATAAAGACAGTCAGCTGCCTGTAGTCAATCCTGCCAGTGTGCACCATGTGGGCTTTAGCACTGCTCCTGAATCATCGTGTCCCTCCATGTGTTAATGGTAATATATTGCCCATCGTTAAGTGTGTTCAGTGCACCTTTGTGTTTATGCCCCGGCTGTATTTTTACTGTGCCTAAGTTAGTTCCCATGTACGTTTTAATGCACCAGAGGAGTTACTGTGGCATGTTGCCTAGTGTTTTTAACTCGGGTACATGACCCATATGAGACTCACTCTGAAGGCTCGCAGGCTCTGTCGCTGCATGTGTGCTGCATTTATATCGCAGGCACTCTGCTCAGCCGCCATCTAATAGATCAGCTCCCGGCCTCGCCTTAGTCCGAGAAGTGGCGCGGAAACGTCCAGTTACATCCGGCGTGGAAGTGGGGGGCAGCGGCGCGCAGCCCAACACCTTTTGGTTTTGGCTAAACATAAAACATTGGGTAGATTAATCTGTTTTCAATGTGCAACATGCAAATCTCTGTTACATGTGAAGTTTGTTTCAAGGACCCACCATTCTTGTACAAAATGTACCAAAGTGGTGAAACGGGTTACTTGTAACAGACAGATGTGCCCCAGCTGTGCATCAAATGCTAATTATAATTATTATTTTTGAGTCTGTAGTATGTATGTATGTATGTGTCAAAGCAGAATGTACTTGAATATCCAAAATACACACTTAAAAACAGGATATTGTAAGTGGTGATGATGGACACTACTGCCCCACAATGCTGTGGGAAGCAGAAGGGGAGGAGCTAACATTGGCTGGAAATGTGTGGGCGATGAGGGTGATTCAGGGTTATTAAATAAGCAGTACTCTTCTATGCAAATGTCTTTTCCACCTTAAAGCAGCATTTTAAAATTTAACTATTTTCAGTTCATTTGTGTCAATGAAGTCTAGCGTACAGTAACCTTCAGAGAGTTGGTATAATGTATGTTGCCATAGCAACCTTCTATTACTTCCTGTATGAAACTCTAGTAAAAGTAATTTTGTGTACAAATCTGCCAAACTCATATTAAGATTAGTACACAGTATATACCTTATTGTATTCTTGTATAGTTTCTGATTAGGATACACAGAGGTTAGTTGTGTTTTAAATGCAATGAGTTCAGTACAGTTCTGTCTATATACTACAGGTGACTACTGCTTATGGATCTGTCTATGACCGGTATCCACACATCCCTTCAGACATCAAACCATTCATCCGTCATGCATGGAAAAATCAATACATAGATGTATACAGATCACTTCTCAACCATAAGAGATGAATGGTTTGATGAGGAATGGATAGATAGGTGTCAATATGTTAGTTTATCTATCGGCATCTGCCTGTTCATCCATCTATTCATCCATCAATTGGTATTCAAACGAATGAACAACGTTTTACAATATGAACTACAAATGCACATGCAGCATGTGTTAAAACACATTCAAAACCATGTTGGGGAGCCAAAAGTCTAACAGAGCTGACCTACACTGGCTAAGTGTGTTAGTAAATTTAATGATGGTGAAAGAACAAAAATACGAACACACTAACCAAAGGCATCATAAAGAGGTTTATTCCACAGATGTGGGACCCAAGACTCCAGTTCAGTGAGGTTTCTCACCTGAAAAATCGTATTTGTTGTATCCTTAACTGGAGTTCCAACACATAATGGCCGAGGTGATGAGCTCAAGATAGAAGATAGATAGCATTTGCAGTCACACCCACTTAAGCTGTGTACATACACATTATATATTTATATATTGTATATAGACACACATAAATAACATATGTTCTGCAGCAGACACCTAATGGTTGCAAAAATACAACAGTGGCAAGCATTAGTCGTATCTAAACTCTTTAAACTTTGGCTGTTTCAACAGGCTCCATGCTCTTGCAGCTAAAACTGGCCTTAAAGTGTCTCCTCACACCACTCTAAACAATTTTCTAAACCAGTAAGACTCATGTTTACTATCTCCACTAAAGAGATAAAGGGATACTGGGGTTCTCCATAGATTTTCTACACCAGACATTGCCACCACATTTATCCCTTGCCTGCATTGCTCGTTCCTCCGTGTGTTTGTGAGTGTGCGTGTCATCAGGTGGAGAGGATCTTATTTATAGGCGCATGCGGGCCGCCAACTTTCATGCGCCCGGCAGCAGTGGAAGGACCCGCTTCAGCATGAAACGCTCAGCAGTGATGATTCACTATAAGCATAGCGCTGGGGTTTTCTTTCTCTCTCGCGCGCGCTCTCTCTCTCTCTCACCACCCCCCTCCACAAGGCTGTTGCTTTTGTGTTTTATTTACTTATCTCTGTCCTCAACAGCCGCCACCCAGTGATGGTAGGTTTGGGGAAATGGAAAGTAAAACAGAAATGGGAAAGCAAATGATATCCCTCAGTAGGATTGAAGTACCTGAGTACAGAAGTTATGGGAGAGGGGAGGGCAAGCAGTGGCTTCATTTAACACATCAGTCAGTCAGTTATATCAGTCAATACCTGTGGAATATAATCCTGTGAGTGCGTGTAAGCAGTGAGACTGATTGTCAGCAAGTTATTTCGGAATAGCCTTTCAGTGAATTTGTAAGATATTGAGTTTGGCGGGGAATCCTAGTAGTCCACTGTTTGACGATGTCACTAGCACTAGTATCACACTCTGGGTGGGTGAGAACAGGGTTGTGTGGGTGTGTAAGAGTGAAAGAGATGGGGTGCAGGAAGGTAGGAGTAGGTGCTGTTGTGCTCTTTTGTTGGCTCTATTTATTGCACTGGTAACAGGTGCTTAAGTGGGACTGCACCCACATACACAGCCACAGCCGCATGATGCAAAAAATTATATACACACTTGTGTCCCATCCTAATCCAAGTGCCTAGAGGCAGCCTTGCACAGTAGCTGTATTTGAGATTCTTAACTATGGAGCTGGTACATGTTGAGCACTACCCTTCTGTTAATAAAGGTGAGAGGGCACAAGTCACCCATGACTCCTCACTAAATTTCCAGGAGGATTAGACAACCATGACCCCATTAAAGACTTTGACAAGTATGATGACACCAGGCTTCTTTCTAAGCACCTGCCTCTACTCCACCTGCAGCAATGGAACTTTTTAAGCTTTGGGGTTCCCAATCTCAGTCCTGGTGACAATATGCTCTTTTTGTTTGTGTTTTCTTTTCTTAACACAGCTGACCCCACCAGAGGAGGTAGTTAATGAGCTAAATTAGGCATGCTAGACGAGCAAAAGTACAAACGTTCATAGTGTGGAGTCACCAGGATTGGGGTTGAGCATCCATTACTCAGGCCTTTAGGGTCTGGTACTCGGTAGTTTCTAGTGGTGCATTACTAGTGAAGAAAATTTGTTTGTTACTAGTGTTGGAAAATTGATTGTGCAATTACTATTGTCATTGCACATGGACTCTAATGTGGCTTTATACATTTAGAATGAAAGACTCCTTAAGGTTTTTAAAAACCGTTTATTTATTTTTTGGGACTGTTTTTGCTCCTATTTGGTTACACATGCTGTAGCTTTGTTTGTAGCGTCGCCACCTCTTCCCCACCTATGGGTTTGGTATTTGAAGAAAATTATTCATACTGGGGAGAAAAGCATTAATTAATGTGGTAGATGACGATGGAGCACAATAATGTAAATGAAGGCCTGTTAATGATGGGGATAATGAGCAGTCAGTCATTAGTGCTGCTCTGAATGGAATGCTCTCTGCACCCTTCACTATTTTGTGCCCAGCACCCGGTTTTGGCCAAGGTCACTGTCAGCCAGTGCTAGGCTGGTTTAATTCCCCTACTAATTGCAGAATTCTTTTATGGTTTGCATGCCTTTCTGTGTCTGGGTTATAGATAAGCTATAGGAATGGTGATGGAATGTGGTTAGGTTGAAGGTCAACTCCATTTTCATTAGACTAGGCTTTAGGAGACAGCAATATGTCTTTAATGTAGCTGGTTTGAGGCATAGAGAGCATGTATTATATCTACATACACATTTTTGATTCTGTTCTTGTGGGATGATGCTACCATCATAAAGGCTGCAGTAATGGAGTGTAATATCAAAGCACAGCACTCTTATTTAGCTGTTTGGATTCAAAATAGGAGCGAGATCTGAAGAGTTTGCATCATCTTGTCTGCGGACAATGCCTCATTCCACGTGGGTGTTGGAAGTTAAAGTAAAAAGGGCAAATGAGGCATCTCTTTCTCTCTGTCTCTGTCTGTTTCTCTCTCTCTCTCTCTCTCTCTCTCTCTCTCTCTCTCTCTCTCTCTCTCTCTCTCTCTCTCTCT